>CM032632.1:15256085-15540559 GCA_019097785.1 Fraxinus excelsior
AAGAAAGAAAAAAAAAGAAAAGGAAAAAGGAAAAGAAAAAAGAAAGAAAGAAAAAGAAAAAGAAAAAAGAAAGAGAAAGGAGAGAAGAAAGAAAAGAGAAGGGAAGAAAAAAAAGAAGAAAGAGGGAAAGAAGAAGAGAAGAGGGAAAGAAGAGAAGAAGAAAAAAAGAGAAAAAAAAGAAAAAAGAAAAGAAAGAGAAAAAGAGATTGTTGGAAAATTCTAACATATGTGGGGCACACGTAACATATTAAAATGTGTGGTGCTATTATTTAAAGTATATTAGTTAATTAAAGTGATCCACTAAAGATGAATTTGACTAATATGTATTATGTTTCATGGAATTAAAGTGTAGAGACCGGAAGTTTGTTTTAGATTGTTGAGGGGTCGATTTGAAACAATAAAAGATAATGAATGGTCATTATCTTATAAATACATGGGTTATGGTTCCCATTTTTTAGTGTGTTTTTCAAGAATCTCTACATCCCCATCAATAAAGATCAAAATTGAATTGAAGTTTACAAATCAAATTGGAAGATCTAACCCTTTCAGACAAAGAATTGGAAATCTATGGTTTAATGTATGTTTTATGCTTCCGCTATTTTCATTCTCATTGATTTCAACATGGATGGTTATATTTGAGAAAAGGTTTTGATAAATTAGGATTTAATAATTTTTTAAATCTATAATCATTTTCTGGTTTTTCTATCAAGCTCGTGCACGAGCATGCCCGTAACGAATCAAACTTTAAAAGAAAAAAAAATCACATGAAAAAATAACTACGTGTAACTGCCTGTTAAGACAGACTGCTTCCTTAACATGTAGCTATATGTATTTCAAATTCGATTTTGGTTTAAACGGATATATATTTTTTGCTATAAATATGAAATAAATTTTTGAGCTTCATATCAAAATTTATAATTCATATAAATTGTACGAATTTTAAAATTTTTAAGAAAATGTTAGATTTATCAAGAATTAAAAAAAAAAACGAGTCGAGCCACTTGCTAAGGCCTGAGTCAAAAGTTCGAGTTGAGCCTAGATTTTTGGCTGAACAAAACTCAGCTCGACTTGGGCCAAAAAAATCCGGACCATTTTTACTCGAACCCGAGTTTTGAGTTTTGGTTCGACTCGTTGACAACCTTATGTACGTGTAGCATAATGGATGATTTTAATAGTGCATTTTTGTGGGTTTTTATTGGGTTTTTGGACACCAAATTTAGTTAATTTTACATCAGATTTATTGTAATTTGATTTTTCCTCTCAAGTGATTACGCCAAATTTGTAGATCATTGGAGAGCTATTTACACTAAATTTTATACCAAATTTTATTTTGAATTATTTTATACTAATTTTTTTTTTTACAAATTATATTATTACAAAAATCGTTAATTATAATTAATGAAATAAAATATTACATTTATTAATAAATTGAAAAAGACCTTAAACATAATACCACAAACTATAAAAACTACATCAAACGCAGGAAAATTAAATATAACAAGGAATAATTAAGAATCAATTAAAATCTATTAATATTAAAATATTAAATATGTAAATAGATAGCATCAACAAGGACAAAATGGGATTTAATGAAGAATTCAATATTTGAAATAAATGAATTTGGTTTAACAATGTTCAGAGGAAATGGTTCAAAATACCCGGATGACCCGGCCCATTTTCCAAAATAGCCGTTGACCATATAAAAAAAAAAAAAACTAATAAAAGTTGAATGGTAAAAATCATTGTTCCACATTTACCCTCGCAATTGTAAGAGGAAGAAGCCGACGCCGACGCCACGCCACGCCGACGCCGATGCCGACGCCACGCCACCATCATCGACGCCCGGACTTCAAGACAACCATTTTCTATCGAAGAAGGTTAGTGTATATACGAATTTTGTAAAGAAAGTTTTAAGTTTTTGAATTTTTGTTGATTATTTTAGGAAAAATACTTGTAAATCTTTGATTTAGGGTTTAGATGGATGAAATATGTGTGTTGGTGACATTTTTGGGGTGGAGATCGCCGGAAATGGCGATCTCCGGCGGCCAAGGGACCGAGAGAGACGATCGTCTCTCTCGGTCCGTTTTGGGCCCAGACTTAGTCAAGTCCGGCCCAGAAGATTAAATCTGGGCCCAGACTTACCAGACTAAGTTATCTGGGCCCAGATTTAATCTTCTGGGCCCGTCTGGGCTGGGCCTGGATTAATCTGGGCCCAGATTTAATAAATTTTATCTGGGCCCAGATTTAATGATTGTTTTTTTTTTCTAATAAAAATATTATTATATATTTGATATTTAATTTTGTGAAATATAAAATATTATTTAATAATAAAATATTAAATATTGGATTGTTTATTTAATATTCAATTAATTATAATTAATATTATAAACTATTATTTTACAATGAAATATTAAATAAAAAAATTAAAGAGTTTTAAATTACTTATTTAATTTGTTTACGAAAAAAAAATAAGCGATTTAAAATATTTATTTTAAATTACTTATTGAAATTGTTTATAAAACTTTAAATAAAAAATAATAATTGAAATTTATTTATTTATTAGTTTATTTAATTTGCAAATTTTAATAATTTGATTACTATTTAGTTACAAGTTGTTTATGTTAATTTAATATTCAATTAATTATAATTAATATTATAAACTATTATTTTACAATGAAATATTAAATAAAAAAATTAAAGAGTTTTAAATTACTTATTTAATTTGTTTACGAACAAAAAAAAAATAAGCGATTTAAAATATTTATTTTAAATTACTTACTGAAATTGTTTATAAAACTTTAAATAAAAAATAATAATTGAAATTTATTTATTTATTAGTTTATTTAATTTGCAAATTTTAATAATTTGATTACTATTTAGTTACAAGTTGTTTATGTTTATTTAATATTCAATTAATTATAATTAATATTATAAACTATTATTTTACAATGAAATATTAAATAAAAAAATTAAAGAGTTTTAAATTACTTATTTAATTTGTTTACGAACAAAAAAAAATAAGCGATTTAAAATATTTATTTTAAATTACTTATTGAAATTGTTTATAAAACTTTAAATAAAAAATAATAATTGAAATTTATTTATTTATTAGTTTATTTAATTTGCAAATTTTAATAATTTGATTACTATTTAGTTACAACTAGTTGTTTATTTCAAAATAAAATATTATTTACGCCTAAATAACAAAATATTTAAGAAACAAAATAAATGGTTTCTTCGAAATGTTTATTTACTATTCTATTAATTATTATTAAATATTGTATAAAAATTAATAAAATATTCTATTGACGATTAAAATAAGAAATAGTTTGATACTCAACTGATTATTGCGGATAGTAGTGAATATAGTTTAATTTTCTCATAATATATTTTGTCTATTATATCTTGTACATGATGCTAACGTTTGAAATTTTGTAGGATGAATTACCAGTTGGACGATGTGGTGAGACAGATGTCTAGCAAAGTTACAGCGAACTGTAACTTTGCTATTTTTACAGTGGTATTAGATTTGCTCGACGAAGAGCACACGGATATATTGAGGCGGTCCTGCTTATGGCCATTGTATTCATTGCGCAACGTACAGTTTTCTGGGCAGATACTCGATGCGTTGCTATGTCGGCTGCTCAAGCCGGTTGATGGAGATGCCCTTCATTTCAATCTTGGGGGCAAGGTGGTTAGATTTTCTATATTTGAGTTTGCCATGATCACCGGATTGATGTGTACTGGCGAAGATTCAGCACGGGCCCGTATTCCGAGGAACAATAGGCTATTGAATGAATATTTTCACGGGCTGGCGACGATCACTCCTGTGCAATTGATAGATGCAGTCAGGGCATGCGAGGATATGTCTGACAGGTTGAAGCTGGGTATGGTGCTTATCGTCGAGAGCGTACTCAGGTGTCATCACAAGAAGACGTCGATCGACTTTTTTCATTTGGAGATTGTTGATGACATTGATGCCTTCAACAGCTATCCTTGGGGGCAGCGATATTTTGCGGATACCTTACGACACTTCAGAAGGGAGTATTCGATGCCTAAGGGGGGTAGACACGAGCGCAAGTATGATGCATATGGCCTGCCGTTGGCATTACAGGTAAATGTTGAACACAATAAATTATCTATTTTTTGTTATTAAATTATATATATGATAATTGTAAATGTTGCAGATATGGATGTACGAGACTGTCCCCATATTGGCTGACCAGTATGCTAAGAGAGTGGAGACGTGCTGCCCTCGGATTTATCAATGGCGAGCACATGGCAAGCCACTTGGTAAACAAATATCAGCTTTCCTCGACGATCCTGAGGTACATATTATACATTTTTTCGATTTATATTGTACATGGGCAGTCATTAATTCGGTAAAACGTCAATATGTTAGGTTGAAGTCCTCACTTAGTTGACCCCGTCGATAGAGGAGGAAGGTCAGAGTTACATGCGTTGCTTTTCTATCTCGGCCGCATCAGATGATCATATGCCCGAGTCCATCGTTGATCGGGATATGGTATGTTTATTGAATATAATATGTTGATTATCGTGTTGAATTTTTAATTACATTAATAATTCAGATTGTTCATTGTTTCAGGGGTGCCGTCCGGTATCACCGAGGTCGCCGCCGCCGAGGTCCTCACCCCCACCGCCGAGGTCGCCGTCGGCACCGAGGTCAGAGTCGCCGCCGAGATCCTCACCCCCACCGACGAGGTCCTCACCCCCACCGCCAAGGTCCTCACCGGCACCGAGGTCGCCGCCGCCGTCAGATGATCTATATGGCCGCCTCACCAAGTTTATAGCGGGTCAAATGGGCGCAATTTCGGGATTCCTCACGTCGGTCATGAAACCACTGCTGCAGCTTGTTACGAATTTGCTCAATCATTGCGAGAATTGGTAACTCTCGATCCTTCTTGAATAGCGCATTGAGCGACTCAACATTGTTCGACGTCATCATGTTGTATCGACGTCCTGGAAAGTGTGATCGAGCTCAATGTTCGATCCCCATCTCTATTAGATAAACCCATGCAGCATGTGATTTACACTCTATTTCGACCATGAACTTTTCAAACTCTTCAAAACTGTATGTCTCTGCAGCTCTCCTAAACAATGGAACGATGCCACTGCCCCGAAACTTCGTCTTAAGGTTGCCCTGTATATGGTACATACAATAACCGTGATGTGCCTCGGGAAAGACTTCGGCGATACCATTTATTATTGACTGCCCCCGGTCAGTTACAAATGCAAGGTTCTCGACGTCTCCAATTACTTCTTTCAACTTCGTAAAGAACCAACGCATCGTTAAATCATTCTCTCCATAAACTATACCGAACACAAGAGGGTAAATTTGGATGTTGGGATCTTGACAAGTAGCAATAATCAACTTACCTTCGTATCTAGCCTTCAGGGTTGTACCGTCGACTAGAATTACGGGTCGCATTGCCGTACGAAATCCTCGAATGCACTGTGCAAGGGCCATGAAGAAATACTTGAAGCGATTCCCATCCTCCGTATCAATATAAAATGCTGATCCAGGATTAGTTTTCTCCATGTTATGGCAATATCTGGCCAATTTAGCGTAACTTTCCTTGGCCGAACCCATTAAATCCTCCAATGCGCATTCTTTGGCCTTCCAGGCTTTCTGATAGCTCATAACCACCCCGTAATCTCGTCGGAAGTCATTGATGATGTCCGAAGGTCTGTAGATCGTTCGTGGGTCCTGAAACTTGTCCTTTATTTGTCGACCAATGAACCATGCCCGGGCTTGCCTGTGATCATTTCGACGAATACCCACTTCGCAAGTATGTTCCCGTGCATACTTACGAATTACAAAGCACTCATTCGTGTCCATTTTTGTCACTCGCAAACGCCAGTGACAACCGTCGTCAATGCAGACAATTGTGTACGTTGACTTGTCCGATTTTTTAACTTTAAACTCAAAATTGTTTCTTAAAGCAATCTGATGCACTGCTTCCTACAAATGTTTTTTTGTTTCGAACAGTTGCTCGACATATACATCTTCATCATCTGGAACTGTACGGGAACAATTAGAAGTACGTGTACTGATCCCATCTTGTGAACTCGACCCATGTCTTCGATGGGATAAAGCAATCAAATCCTCATTCGTAAATTCATTTTCATTCTCGTTGGAATGAACCATCGAGGGAATCCTTTGCGTATTGGTGAGGTGATGAACCACTGTGTTCCAAAAATCATTCACATTACGATCCCCTCCATCGAGCTCTTCATGTTCACCGCTAGGGACATTCTTTTTCACTAAATTTACGCAGAGAGGAGTAGTCATGGGAAATTGGTTCAATGCAAATAGAGACTTCATGCAATGTTCAGATGTAACCTTTACAGGTGGAACTGGAATTGATGAATGTTCGTTGTTCCATAGAAATCCCAATTCCATATCGTATTGGGCGGGATCGACATTGAGCATATTCTGTATCTCACTGTACATTTCTGCATACGACGTACTCGATGTTATTAAAATCGGAATTGTGCCATGTATTTCACTTGTCCATTTCCAGACCCATAGACCATTTACATCCTCTTCAAATTCACCAAAGTGAAGAACTGAGACTGCAACCGATGTCATATTTGCTGCATCAGACAAAATATTTTGTTAAAAAAAAAATTAACGAAAATTTTTCGACCCGGACGCTCGGGGGTGCTGGCCCGCACGTCCGGGGGTGCTGGCCCGCACGCCCGGACGTGCGGCCGTGCGGGCCCGCACGCCCGTACGTCCGGGCTCGCACGGCTCCCGGACGTCCGGGCGTGCGGCTTCTCTGTATATCATAAAATTTGTCTGAAAAATCTCATAGACAATTGAAATTTTTTGCTCGTTTTTATTAAAAAAAATTATATAGTTCCATTTAAGAATATAAATTTTTCATATACATAGAAAAAAGATTTAAAAATTAATAAAATGTACATTATAATTTAATCGAAACCCAATTAAAAATACGTAAATATACTTACCGATTTGCTGATGGCTGTGAATAATATTTACTTGTTGATCGTTTGATAAATTTGTCTGTTTTCAAGTTTGAAACAGATGAAAAATGAAACTGTTTTTATCTGTGTTGGAATAAATTGATAAAGAAAATAATTTGATTTTAAAATTTTAAGTGGGAAGTGTTTGACCTTTTTTATAACTTAAAAAAAGGGTATTATTGTCTTTAAACATTAACATATAATTGTAATTGTATATTATTTTAAGGGTAATTTTGTCATTCAACTTCAAAACGGCTATTGTGGTGAATGGTTAAAAAAAAGGGGCAAAGTCTAGAATGGTTGCTTTGACAAGGGTATTTTAAAAAGTACCCCCAATGTTCATTACATTATCATTGGTTTACTACTTTACTCCAAATATAGCTTACCATTGGAGATGCCGAAGTAAATTTTATAATTATAAATTAATTTTGTACTGTTAAAAGTGATAAACAGAGATTGCTCAGTGATGGCTAATGGATATATGGTTCGATTCTGCCAGCAGATATCCTCAACCATACTCAGAAGAGGGAGCTTTTTAATCCTCATAGCAATCTCACTTTTCCCAAAATTAAATTAAATAATTAAAAAACTAGATAAAAATTGTAAGTTTGAACAGAATTAAAAAAAAAAAAATGAAAAATCGCTCAGGAAAGAAGGAAGAATCGACATGCAAAGGCTATATGGCCCCTGACGATCCGGTCTGTTGAGCTTGAACTTTATTGAGTCATCACAGCGATTTACATAAGAAATCGTAAACATAAAATAGTGGAGATTTAGATGTAATGAAAAATATAACTTGAATTTCACTGATAAACTGCAGGGAAATCTGGGAAAGCAGAGGATGGTGTGCAGAAAGAGAGAAATACTGCACTTGGGGTTAGGCTTCAGTAGAATGTGAGTTTATAGGAGTTTTCATTGGGATCTAGGGCAAGGCGAGTAATGAATGATATGGGCCATAAATGGGATTGGTAACATTTGAAGCCCAATTATTTGGCCCGTTACATTTAAGTCCAAATCTAATTTTGTGGATATCTGCTATTTGTACAAAAAATATGCCGTTGAATTAATACAGAAGACACTTGGCAATTTTTGGTTGGACAATGGCAAAAAAAAAAAAAAGACAGACAAACTACATCTATATTAGGGAAAATGATAGTGGTACATAGGGGGGTACATAAGGGTGTCCATAATGGACACCCGGCATCCCCTATTGGAGGGAGTGCCTGTAGGTCCGGCACTCTCTCCAATAGGGGGGGTGTCGGGTGTCCATTATGGACACCCTTATGTATTTCCCTATGTACTTGTAGCAAAGCCCCTATATTAATTCTGCAAGAACTGCTTCTGTACAAGCAAAATTAGTCAATTTTGTAGTTAAGGAGGAGTTGGTGATAAATCGATATTTATGACCTTTGAGAGCTGACTCGAACATCTCAATGTTGTCAAGAATGAAGTAGCACAAATCAATCTCTATCGAATATCAATCAACTTTACTCAAAAATCAAGATTAAAAAACTATCATTTCAGAGCCTACAAGCTGAATAATGGTGGAAGATCCTCAAACTACAGTAACTATAGAGGTAGAAGCTCCAACAGTATTGATAGGCCAAGTATGTGACAAAATTGGACACAAGGCAAATATTTGTAATTTCAAATATGATGAACAAAGTATTGATTCGAAAACCATAATGAATAAAAAAATATGTTGGAAAGTATTTATAAATGATTTAAATTATAATAAATAAATTAAATTAATTGCTAATACTTATGAATTGTAAAATATTTGAGTGTTTATAAACACGAGTCAAACATAGTCTAACTATTAAAAATTATTTTGGCATGTATGGATCGATTTTAATTAAGAACGAGATGATTTTGATGTTGAACAAACAATTCTTGAATCATTTATTTTATTTATTCATTTATTTTAATATAATGGGAATAGCCGTCAGGTCCAGTTTGATAATAACAAAGATTTGAACCGCTTTTGTAATTCAAAATTGTTTGGGCGAATTAGATCAATTTGCTATTACTGCAATGGATTGGGGTCCAATGGTGCAATTTTCACATAATGATAGCCATCCTTTATATTTATTAGAGAATTTCACCGATGGTCACTGAAGTTCAAGAATAATTATAATTGGTCATTAAAGTATTTTTATAACATATTTAGTCATTAAAAGGAAATAGTATTACATAATCGGTCACATCCTGCATAGTAGCAGTTAAACCTTCACGTGAACTAGCAATCATTAAAAGGATCAATTCCATCCATATGGCCTCATGTTTTAGCTCTCTTCCAACACTTTTTACTGTTTATTAATGATTTAAAGTATAATAATGACCAAAGTGATAAATTCAAGAATTTTTTTGGGTTATTAGCACAAACGTTTATACATGTAGCCTTTAGTGTGCAAAACATCCATACATTTTAATTTAATTTAATTTTATTTTTTGCATTTTTACGTTTCATTGTGGAAAACCGAAAACGTCATTTTCACTAATATTTATCCAATTTTTCAATTAAGAATTGTAAAATGATAAATATATCATTATATTTAATTTTTTTTTAAAAAAGGAAAAGATAAAAAAGAAAAATAAAGAATAAATTGTAATTATATACTCTCAATTTTTTCAAAAAATTACAAGCCCCGAATGAATTAAATTTTTTTTTAAAAAAATCATCTTCTTTCTACTTCCTCCATCACCCCAAGCCACTATTTGGTTCATCACTCCCACACACGGGGGGTGGTGGTGGTGGTGGTGGTGGTGGTGGGGGGTCACGTGATGCCCCAACTTTTGAGAATTATTATTAAAATTTTTTTTTTTCATGTTTGATAAAGTCGTGTTTGGTATCGATTGAAATCTAAATTTTAATATAAATCAAAGTTAACAATTAATTTTAATAACATGTTTCATGAAATCCATAATTATTTAACTTTTATCAAAATTCACTAAAAAGACTAGGTGAAATTTTTTGTACAAATAGATTTTTCCAACGTAAAAAACACTCCATCCCCAGCAATGTCGGCCTCCTCCACCCAAATGGACCTTGCGATCAGGCGCGCCACCGTCCATATCCCCGCTGTCAATTCCAAGAATAAAGCTCACAAAGATCAAAGTCGGATCAGAAGGAAACTAGTTAGTTAGAGAAATTTTGAAAGCAAAAAACTGTAAAAGTGGTTAAGTTGAATTCATAATCTGTTCTTTCTCAAATACAAAAAGAACCTGCCATGTACAATGAAATCGAGCTGATTTAACAGGCCATAAGGTGAAAGAAATTAGCCAACTAAATTTGAAAAAAGAAATGTTTAAATTAGCTACCCACTGCATATATGATCCTCGAAGCATCTGTCATTCAATTAAAAGTTTGGGGCGGCGGCGGTGGCAGTGGTGGGAGATTCTTTGCTTTTTATTTTATTTTATTTAAATAGGAGGGTATATTCGATATTTCACATATTTTGTTGAGAAATTGGATAAAAATTGAAAGAAATAATGATTTCCGTAATGGAAGATAGAAATAAGAGTGAGAAAAAAAAAAGAATGAATGAAATAGAGAAATGTATGTACGATTTGCACAATGAACTTCAAATGTGGGGACAGTATTCTAATAACCCTTTATTTCTTTGTCTTAATGTTAGATTTTTAAGATAGAAAATTTGTAATTTCAAGATATGGATACGACGATTGATAGTTGCTATCAATGTAATTGGCCGACGATTTCTAGAGTGACAGTGGCAAGAGGACTGGCCAATTATGTTAAATTATTAATATTTTATTGATTAAATGAGTAGCAAAAATAATTTAATGACCAATTTAAAATTCCAATTTAACTTTAGTGACCAAATTGCGAAACTAACTTTTATATTTATAAATAATTTTATCTAACACCAGCTTAGATGACCACACTTGATAGATTCAATTTAATGAATCGTGTGACATTACATTTAAATGAACCTATCATTTAAAATTAATGTTATTTGTAGTCGTGTTCGCTGTAACACATGTCGTAAGTGACTTGCATATAATGGGATTTTTTTTATGCATTAATGTAGTAATTTTTTATTGACAAATTAATTATATAATCATCTGTCCTGTATTTGTCAAGTAGGACGACTGTAGTACTGAACAACGGTAAATAACATCATTTAATGTCGTGCAAATGTCAATTGAAACTTAAGAGTGTGTTTGGTAGAATTTAAAATTCAATTAAAATTGAAAATATAGTCGTTATTGGGTCCCACTCGTTTAATAAAAATCAATAATAACGACTAATTTTTTTGATTTTAATCCGATTTTAATCTCTACCAAACAAGACTTAAGATTACTCTGTATTTATATACGTTGAAACCTACCAAATTTCCAACCACATTTTAAAAAGCTATAATATTGCAAAATACCCACCACTTGAATCAGCACTGAGCACTTATATTCATCTCTGTCTCCATTCGTCGCCATTGTTTGAATAACGTGCACGCACTTCAAAAATTCCTTCTTTAATTACCAAAAATGATTTGTTCAGGAAGAATTTTAGCAGTTTCGTATTCAAATTCACCGATTAATTCATCGAATCCACGCTTCTCCAACTCCAGATTTCTTCCGGTAAAGCTAAAATCTCATGTCAAATGGAAAGTCATGGCATCAGACCCCGACGCATCTACGTTTGCTTCTTCCATTGATTCCGACACATCGACTGATAAAAACTCTTCTGCGTAATATATTATTTTTATGTCGATTAATTAGCCCAGATTTTTTTGTAAATTTCGATAAAAGTTGACGAAATGTATGGTTAAAAAGTTGTGATGTCATGGAATATGCTGTTATAATTAATTGTTGACTCTGATTTAGATAAAATCCAGATTTTAATCATACCATACAGGGGCTTAGTGTTTTTTTGTTGTTTTGAATTGAGTTTTGATATTAGTTTTATTGATCAGAAATCGAATAATTTATTTTGATTAGTATATGTATGAAGATATGTTATGTAAGTAGTTGTTTGTACTTAATTGATTAATTAATTAGTTGTTTGTACTGATTGATGGTGAATTGAGAAGGTCTGGTTTGGAGTGTCTGGGTACAGGTTTTGTATAATAGAGGGGCCGGAGATGGTTAAAGATTTCGCAAAAATGGAATTACAGGAAATTCAGGATAATATTAGGAGTCGTCGAAATAAAATCTTTTTGCACATGGAAGAGGTCAGTTTACTTTATTAACAATATCCACGAACAATTTTTTGTTTTAGAAATTGTTGAATTCTAATTTTTGAATAAATTCTGTTATACAGGTCTTCATTTTCTAGATTTGCTGTCTTTTTAACTGTTATTTTACTGGTAATTTCTGTTTTGTGAAAAATTTGTAGGTTCGTAGGCTGAGAATACAACAAAGAATTAAAAATACGGAGCTTGGTATTCTGAAGGAAGAACAAGAAAATGAGCTTCCTAATTTCCCCTCCTTCATTCCATTTTTACCTCCTTTGGTATGCTTGTTGATATGCATTTTCTTTGTTTTCAATATGTGTTAAGAGTCTTGTACTCAGCAAAACTTCAGTGTGTGGTGTCTTAACAAATATATTTGTTGCAGACCTCCGCGAATCTTAAACAATATTATGCAACTTGTTTCTCTCTTATTGCTGGCATCATTCTTTTTGGTGGTCTTCTAGCACCTACTGTAAGTTCTGCTGCACCTTGTCAATAGCATTAGAACAAGAATCGGGGGATTACTAAAGCAAGCTGTTTTACTCTTGCGTGTACTTACCATTGTGCATTAGTGACTGCACTTTTCAATTTTTCCATTTTATTTATGGGCCGGTGTTTCCATCCTGTTACTTAATTGGAGATAACCTTGTGATATAAGCTTTCCGAATGTCTATAGATTGTTGAAGCAAATTGTAATACTGATATCCCTCTATGCCTAGCTCCCATGCCATTCTTCTCCTATTTAAAATGTTAAGCAACTACATTATCTTGCAAATGGAAAGGCTTTCTGTTATCTTTCTTTTCCTTCTTTATTGCTTTTAGCGTTAAGAAGAAATACATATCTTTTTGCAGTATACTGTACTTTCGAAAGTATTTGTCTGGAGACAACGTACTTTGGTTTGTGCTTTAGGAATGAAGAGATACTAGCATGACACTATATTCAGTCCCTGAAAGAAATAAGGATTAAGCTGATGATAACAATCCATACCTGATACTTTCAAATTTCAACCGCTTTTTATTGACTTGACCACCTTTGGTATCCCTAATCCCCAAAGCAACAAGAATATGAATATTATTGACCAAGAGGGGAGCGTTACTGGAATATGTAGATAAGAATTTGTTATACTCGTAGTTTTATGTTTTTGAAATTTATGTTAATGTCATAATCCATGTACTCTTTTCCATTGTCATACTAGCTTGAGCTGAAACTGGGATTAGGAGGTACATCATATTCTGATTTTATCAGTAGCATGCATCTGCCAATGCAATTAAGGTATGCTGCTGGAATGCCCTCATTTATGAACTAATTTCAAGATATCTTCCACGGATGATGCCTGGCTCTTGCCTTTATGGTTGCTTACTCTTGGCCACGTGTTTAAGAATGAAAATTTAGCATTATAATAAACTGGATGTCCACTCTCAAATATTATCTACCCCCTTTCAACTTTTAGTTCATAGATAATAATACAAATATTAAATGTTTTCATTTTAATTATATCACATTTAATCTGGAAATGAGATGACTCAGATGACTCATAGTTCATATTATTACCTATACATTGTCTTTGACATTAAATATAGATTCTTAAAGAGGACAACAGCCAGCTTTGCTTTCTAGAGATTGAATTAGTATGGCTAGGTCCTCCTGTTCATCCTTTCTCTTTTTCTGTTTTGGTGAAAAATATTATTAGTATATGCACAAGTGGAACTTAATTCTATAGGCTTATGGAAATTCAGAATTGAAGACACAATTAATGTGCTAGTAAAACTTAATTGAATACACAATTGCAACTTGTTCTAGTTTCTTACTAGAGAGAGTGACGTTTATGAACTCTGTAGTCAGTTTAATCCCTTTGTGGTATCATTCTGAGGGATTGTAGTCCACACTATATTCACAGTCACAGATGATGCTTATTTATCATTTTGGAATCATCATTTCATGCACAATTAAAATGTGGTTCTACCGAGACATCAAATGCTAATTTTAGATGATTTGATTATTCGATTTGGAGGATATGTTGCATCTTGTTTCTGTTTTCTTACTAAAAGAGTGACTCTTATGAACTCTGTAGTGAGGTTGATCCCATAGTAGCATCATTCTCGGGGGGAGCAGTTGGAGTAATATCTGCATTGATGGTAGTTGAAATAAACAATGTGAAACAACAGGAGCACAAGAGATGCAAGTACTGTCTTGGTACAGGTAAGCAATGTGTGTTCAGGTTTTCATGTCTTCGTAGCTTTTGTTGAATTTGTCATGGTTATATGATATTGAAATAGTTTCTGAGCTTAAAAGCATTTTTTGTGGCTTTGAATTTTTTTTTTTTTTTTTTATAGTAAATTTCACCTGTGAGCTGCTGGCTGATCTTCATATCCTCCTAGGAGGGTCTAAAAGTTTCAATGATAGAAAATAAGTAAATATTCCTAAAACAATATGAAGCTGGACATGTTAAAACATTCCATCTTTTTTGCTGCTAATGAAATTCATTCTTCATTCCTTGACTCCTGAAAGTAGTTTGTCTGATTCCACCAATGAATGATAGTTAAAAATTAAAATTATGTGCTATGCTAGATGGAATGATCTTGGTGCTTATGGAACTTGTATTCTGATTTGCAGGATATCTTGCTTGTGCTCGCTGCTCAAGCACTGGGTCACTTGTTCTTATCGAACCAGTCTCCACATTCAGCGGTGGGGACCAGCCTTTGTCAGCACCTAGAACTGAAAGATGTTCTAATTGTTCAGGAGCAGGAAAGGTATGGTCTTGGAATTTGGGTTACATTTAACTTTGCTTGTCCCTTGGTATGCATGCTGGGTTGAGAAGAGTGCAGGATGGAACTAGTTTATGGATTTTGTGATCTTGAATTTTAATTAGGACAGAAATCGATTTATCATCGAGATTTTAATCTAAATGAATGAATGGACAGTTAAATTACTTTTTTAGTTGTTTACCTTTCTCCTTTTTCTTTGGAGCTGGGATGGAAGAAGGAATGAAATTTTAGTTAGGAGTTTGCATATATAAAATTGGTAATTATCTCTACTTTGTGTTGTGGAGATTTCTTTGTTAGCACTTTTTGAAAGGAGAGGAGGGTATCAAATGACTTAGCCTTATTGCAATCCGCACTTCAGTTCTTGCTCCTTGTGTAGCTTATGGAGCTCCTTGTACTTTATAATTTATACATGCTTTCACTCAACTTGATATGGAAGATCACATGTCCAGCCTCAGCTCTCCAGCCCAGCTATCCACTCCAATCTTCTTCTCTCTAACAACCATACATACCAGTTCAACATACCTGGTAGCTTGACAATATGGACAAATTTTACCTAGTGTTTTCCTCTTAAGGTTTGTTTATGATCTTCTTACCCAGAAGACCAAATATCTCTCAGTTTTACTAAAATCAATTTTTCTTATTAATAACTTGCACTATGCCTCTTTTCCATTATGTTATGCTATATAGAAGTGAAGTGAATGGTACAGTTGCTAAACTATGAAGAAATTAGTGGATAGAATTGAAATAGACATCTTATCGGTTGGTTTTCACTTGACTTTGAAGTCAGCTTAGAGAAAGAGAAGAGATTGTTCTTTCTTTTCTTATTCCGGCATTTCTATCATAGTCAGACTTTACTCCTCACTTGCACCTGCATACATATGGAATTTGCAACTGTGGCTGAGAGATTGGATATAAAGTGCTGCAGTTAAATTTCATTCGCCGTCTAGTGATGCATCCAGGTTGAATTAGGTTGGGTCTAAGTTTTGGGGAATTTTGGGTCCAGTTGCAAATTTGTGGCGTTTTCTGTTTCAGAAGTTGGTACTTGGAATGTTGGTGGCGTGGCAATATTGATGTTTAAGCCCAACGTAAGTTTGCTGGCGTTCGATGGAACAACCTTGGAGTTGTTGCTTAGCATGTAAAAATACTATGAATATCTGCAGACCTGTTGAATTAGTTCTTAAGAATCTTCAAATACCTTTTCTTTGCAGGTCATGTGCCCTACATGTCTTTGCACGGGGATGGCTATGGCAAGTGAGCACGACCCACGGATTGATCCCTTCGACTGATTATGCACAAGTATTACCTTGGCCTTTGGAATACTCGTTGATGTAAATAGTTTTTTCACATATTATGTTCCCCGTATTGTGATAATCTCGTGTATGCAAACAGAATATGGTTCCGAATACCCATGCCTCTTATATTATGTTTTTTACACGAGACTGGACATGAATAATACAAGAAGATTTTAGTTTTTTTAATGTTCTTTAATATTATCCAGTTCAAAGTGGCTTCATATTTTCATGAATTTCTTGTCTCTAGGTTAGATCTTAGTTATGTTGCCTATCTCAATAAATATGAAAGAATTATTCCATTATTCCTTGTTAATAATAGTGGAATAAATAGTTGTAGAGAGCCAAGTAGATGTAACAATAAATTGAACTATAAAGGGTAAATTGAACCAAATGGTGGAAAAAGATTCGTACTGTCAACTTGTATAGGTATGCCAAGTGCATTCATTTCGTTCATATTTGATGGATCACGGTCCATGGATTCACTCGTGATCATGTTTGATACTACATGCATAACTAGCGTATTTAACATTTCTCGTTGTGTGATATATGCATGTATAAAATGAAACGATATGAACTTGATTGAATTGTTATGGTAACATAACGCACACGATTAAATTCGGAATTACAAAATTGCCACACAAAATTCAACGAAATCAGCTGAACATCCAAGCACCTTACTTTTTAGGATCATCGTGATTTTCCCATGATGCTTGCCATTGCTTGTCATAAAATGTAGCTTCCTCTGCTAATTTTTGTATATTTTCAAAATCTTGTGTCTTTCTAAAAAGGATCACTCCAATAATTGTAAGAAACAGAGCAGCCTTGCATATGAAATTTCCTGTCTGACCAACCACATCAAGCCCCGTCAAAGCATCCACAATATAGGACATGAAAAACCCCACCATTGCAGCTCTACCTGCAATAAATAGTACATTCGAGTGCTGAGAAATGATCATGTTGTCGACTTTAAATTTATCGAGAACAAGAGATTCATTTTCCGGTCATATATCGGAGTGTAAAATTATAGATAAGCGAGGTTTAACCATTTAGGACCTCAGCCTCAGGGAGATGAGAATGCTTGATCCATGCCCACAAAGGTATGACAGAGCTTCTAAATAGCACCTGTTCTTCATGGGTTGCTGCTTCTGGATGATTTTCAAGAAACTTTCTCCTCCTCGCTTCTACAAGGTTTGAAGACAAGAAATGCAGCCTGGTTAGCATTTTATTGGTTTATATATAGTGAAGTGACAGTTCATAAACCCTTGATTCTACGCAACGTAACAGTTTGATTAATCTTAATTATAATCATGACTCGCATGTGTACAAGCTCGATCTCCCACGTTTATAGCACAGACGATATATAACTGTGATTCATTCACCATTCCCATGAAGTAAATGAGTGCATTTCGATTAAGGCCTTGGTTGAGAGAGTTAAAAAGTGCAAGGTTCGTCCACAGACGGCCAGTCTTTAAGTGTTGAGATTGCAGTGATGATACAGTAGGGGAGTTAATAAAAACTTGCCTCAAAAGTATTCTGGAATTCAAATAATACATGGTTTAGAACATTGGTACAAGAGTCAAGGATTCAAACAGTTCACAAGAATATAACTAAGAGCATGTTTCGTATGCAGTATTAGGCGAGTGATAAAAGTAAGCAAATATGCGGAGATTTCTTTGCCCGTTAAGTAAATTTTTATTGCATTTTTCAACTGTGAATAGTAATATCAGTTTACCTGAAATAATCACAGCATCCCATTCCATTCTACCATGCTTAACGAACATATTTAGATCCCACGTCCCATTCCTCCATCTTTCATCTGAAAATCTTGGATACAACGATTCTGCATCGTTCGAATGGTCGATTTCGTCTCTAGCTGCCCTGGGAGTTTCAGTAGTTAGGAATGTAGGTTTCTCTTGATTATCAGCTAGTTTAAGGCCATCAAGATTGGGAGTGACAACATTTGTTGCTTGCTTTAAACGTGCAGGTCTAGTTTGAGGTGGCTGTTTCTTGGTTATATGTTGAGAATTGCAAACTTTTTGTATGAAGGCAGTAACACCAATTGATGCCATGGGGAACAGATTTTTTTTTTTTTTTTTTTGCTCTTGTTGGGGGTTCGGATGGATATGAAGTACTAAAGAAGCCCATGCTTTTAGAATAAATAAGCTTATCTTCTGTAACCTTTTGTTTTCCAGCAGTGTCACGGGACAGGCAATTCTATCTGCTTTTCCATGCTCGGGCACTACAGAGTAAATTCAGCTACTGTACTAATAGTCCATAGTGCGAGCCTCTAAATAACGGCTACACCACAACCCGTAAAGGGTGCAAATGAACAAATTTTTAAGCTGTTCGAGCTCAATTAATTCGTAACAGAAGAATATGAATATTATTGGGTGATTATATGCCAACCACAGTTGAAACTCGCACACAAAGGGTGTAATTTTAGCTCGTTAGAGTGAGATTTATGTTGTCGGAACTAGGGATGACAACGGTTCGGCCAAAACCATAACCGCACCACCAAATTTTTGGTCATACCATAACCGCATCATAACCACATAAATTGGTTCGGTTTGGTTCGGTTCATATCTCGGTTCAGTTAATAACCATGAAAATGAATTATTTTTTATAAATTCAAACTCCAAATGTCAAATTGAGAAAAATTATGAAGAAAAGTCAATAAAAAAAATACTAAGCAAATTTAACAAACAATATTTCAAAAGAAAATGCAAACGACATCCCAACTTCCAAAAGGAAAAATTCGAATTTAACAAACAATATCATCAACATAAATCAAGACATTCACTCTTAATCTATTGCACAGTTACGAATGAACTTAAATAAAATTGACACAATCTTATTAAATTAAAATGTTCATCTTTATTTACTAATCATGGACTTAAATGTATGGATATAACATCATAGTCTAGAAGCCACCTAAGATTGTATGAAACAAATTAACAACTAAGCTATATAAAGAAGCGAACAGAAACTAAAGTCTAATCTAGGCAAAATTGTTTGTTCTCATTCTCACTTTGAATTCAAGAAACTTGTTAATTGTTTGCTACAAGGAGAGCAACTATGGAAATCGGTTCATCAAATCATATCTTCCAAAAAATAAAAAAAAAACCGATTCATGATAGAATTAATCAAAAAGCAGCAAAATAACATGAAAAACAGAAAGCAATTCAAATGGTTTGAAGCAAAGTTGAGCTCTACTCAGTTACACAGATAAAAAAAATATGAAATCTGGAATGTTGGACAGCTAATACATATATAAAACCATCCCTAATAAAACTTTTACGACATTAAATTTCACAGTTATATATAACCATCCCTAATAAAACCTTTGCGACATTAAAATAAAAATCAAGCACCTATTTTTCTTTTTTGGAATTATAATATGTACATAAAAAAGCAGCAATAATTCAGTTATAATCTGTACATAAAAAAATCAGCAATAAAAATCAAGCACCCGTTTAATTTGAATAAAAACGATGACGAAACCTTTTGTACAGGTGCATCGATTGGGTCTTCTGCCATTTCTTTCTTGAACAACTCAGGTTAGGAAATGGTGGCGGAACTGGTGAGTTCAACTATCGACGGCGAATTTGGGTGGAAGATTAGGGATTTGTCTTCTCTTCTGCTTTAATTAGCTGTGTTGAGTAAGGGTCCAAGGGCAAGAGTTGTGAATTTTAATTAATAATACGGACAGTAGGACAATTTGACATTGAATTGGCCAAAGCCTCGCTTATTGAGTTAAGTTTTAGTTAATATTAATTGGGCCAGAATTTTGAGACGCCAAAAAATAAAAATTACCCAGTTAATTTTGAGAAATAATAATGGAAAGTCTATTTATCGAATTTTTTTTTTTTTAACGGGTAATCGATTCGGTTTGATACACCATAGCTAAATACCATACCCGCCCCTAAATGAAGCGGTTCATTAAAATCAAAACCATAACTACCCCATTGCACCATCGATTTGGTTTTTTTCGCCCCATTTGGTTCGGTTAACCACGGTTTTTTATTTTTACAGTTCAAATTGTCATCCCTAGTCGGAACTCAATTATCGATTCATTTATCGTTTCAGTCGGCAAAGTTCAAAGTTTTGCTCAAACACAAATTGTCTTTTTCTCCTGAACTTCATGAACTTTAAGGGATATTTTGCCAGGAAAAAAAAAAGGAAAAATTGCTAACACCTACTAAAAGACATTAAACAATTAGATCAAAAATGTAAAGTTGATGCAAGAAACTGTTCAATTGTAGTAAACAAAATAATACGTCAGTATGAGGAAGAAAAATTAATTTGCAACACGCTATAGTAGCCAAATCACTGCTGAGTTCACTTTTTTCATAAACCAAATCGTAATATGACAATATAAATTCAGCTCAAGCATTGGAACAAAATCTAATATATATCTTCCAGAGTTGTCAATAAGTGTTTCTGGAGCACGAGAATTTAAATCATTGTCAATAGGCCACAGAACCAGATACTGCAGAATACTTTTATTCCTAAGAGAGATGGTTCTTCAGTTTGGAGAAGACTATAGCAAAGAAAAGGAAAATATACAAATCATCCTCAGCAGTTAATCAAAGAGAAAAATATTTCACGTACACTAAAAAGGATGGAAAATACATGACAAGGAGAGCTGGTCCATGCAGGACTTTGGAAGTGCCAACGGAGTTAAAGAAAGACACTTCAAGCTTTTTAAAGATACTAACGGGGCACGAGTGAATGTTAAGAGGAGTAATAAACTTGAAACAAAACTACCTCTCCCCATTATAATATGCTCCGTTTGAGGAGTTGTATCTGGACTGTTGAAATCACCCATCTTTCCTGTTCAAACCATCAATTGTCACATGAAAAAAAAAAAGGATATTCTATTTTGTTTAACAGATCAAAAGAGGAAAAGAGGAATAATCTACTTTCTCTTTCTTCGATCAACTGCACTGCTTCTTGTGTCATTTCTAGCAAGTGCAGATCCAGGGGGCATTCCATACTGCATTGGAGAAGGAACTTGACCAGCAGCAGGGGAAGGAACGGGAGGAGCAGCTGCAATGGCCGGAGGTGGCAAAGGAGGAGGAACAGATGTTGGGGGTGCAGCAGCAGGTTCAGGAAGTGGTTTTGGTAATATATGCTTCAACCGGTTGTTCCGATAGTTCTTCCAAAAATAAAATTGCTGCCTGTGTGCCAATTCCTAAATATTCGGAGCACAGATTATAGATTAAAACCTGATTGAGACTGGGTTACAAGATATTTGTGTAAATAAAAGCAAATCTGAGTATCTAGGAGCACAGAGAGATTACAAGAGTTTAAAAAAGTAACTATTATTGGTAAGGTATCAAGAAGATACAATCCGCTAGAAGAACTGATATGGAGCCTTTTCACATGAATTATTTTTATATTTTTCCGGTACAGAGCTCTCTTTAGTCACAGGACAAAGACAATGTAATCCAAGTAGTAGCGTCATCCAGAACTCTAAATCGTGCTTTAATGGATAAGAACTAACAGGGAAACAAAATAAAAATGGTAAGAGGAACCATAATACGAAGGTCTGTAAAATTCGACCTTGCTTCCAGGATGCGCCATTGCGTTCCGAAAGTTGGGATTTTGGAGAAGCTCAAGAAAGAAGAGGCAATGTGGATACCTGTAAACATCCCCAAAGATGAGTCCTATAAACTTCAGCTGTAAGACCCATGAGAAACTATTATAGAAGGCAATCAAACTATTTGGCATCTTTCAACAACACTTGTTACCCAAAGAAAAACACTTCTGCTCCTAGAGAAATACAAAAAGGATTAATATATATTGCTAATTTGAACGGGAGGGAACATTAGACTTACATTATGTACTTTATATACTCGGGTCTTTGCCAATATTGAAGGTATTTCAGGTACCCAATAAAAGCTTCATCTTCAAAATACCGATTCTGAGCCAAATCTGCTCCAAGAATTCAAAGGGCAGACATTATGCCAAAAATTAATAATTACAGGAAATGAATGCCATACATTAAAAGCACAATTTAGTATTCACAGAAGAATTCAAGACAATTAAGAAAAGCTACGAATGAAAGTACTCCCTGTAATACTTCTCAATGCAAAATCAAGAGAAATCGTGAATGAAGGGCATCTATATTTTCTTCAAAAAGGTTTCTGCAAAATATGCTTACAGTGGATGTAGGTGGGATTAGCAAGGCACTGAATGAATTCGAGTTCCAGCAAGAAGCGTTGGCGGCCATCATCTGGATCCTTGTACATGTTCTTTGGCCTGTAATTAGATTTTAAAAAAAAAAAGTAAAATTAATTCTTACTCAAAACCACCCAGAAAAAAAAAAAAATCGAAAATAAAAAAAGAAAAATTAGAATTTTATGAGAGAAGAAGATGCTTACGAGGACAAATTGGGTTGTTCATTGGAAGAGTCTCGATTTGAACCCATGGCTTAATCAATAATATCAACAGATAAATAATCAATTAACAAAACCCTAATTATTTTTCTTCTTCAGCTTCAGATGCAGAGAGCAACTGACTCGAAAGGAATATAAAGACCCGCTGAATTGAGTTCTTGCAAACCTAATATTTCTTTAATGTTTAATTAATTAATAAATAATTTTGTTTTAATTATTCATTCACAAAATGAATAAGATTATTAAACTCTATTTTTTCAAAATTCATTTTCACCTTCATATTCTTCCATAAAATAATTTTAAAAATAAATCCAGAATTTTTCTTTCTTCGTTAACCACACAATCTCGAAAAAATCACTTTCAACAAACTTTTCCCAAACCTGCTATTAAGTTTGGACATGGTTCGGGTTGTGTTAGTTTTGAGTCCAACTCGAAATCGAAAACGATTTTGTCGATTTGGATAAATTCCAACTCAAACTAACCCAATCCAGCTGTTGATTTGGTTAGTCGTTTTGGACATTCGTCCGCATTAAAATAATAGTAATAATAATAAAATTTGTTTACCTATTTTGGATAGTCATCAAAAAACAATTACATCAAAATGACAAGTAAGACTACAATCTGAATTTGAAGTTTGCAATAATCAATCCTTTTCACTGCTTTTCTTTTATTTTGAAATTTGGAGTCTTGATAGAATAAGCGTATATGGTAAACAAATTATTTGAGAAAGATTTATATTTATGTTTTTATTATTTTGTTTTTATATTAAAAATATGAATTTTAAAAAAGAAAAGATAGGATTATTGGGTTGGGTCTGGTGGGTTGGTTGTTTAAACCGTAACTAATCCAACATGACTTTCTTCATTGTTAAAATTAACCGAACCAAACCAATTTATTGGCTCAAACCAATCCAAACCGACCCGAATTAGTTTGGTTTGGTAGGTTTGATCGATTTTTTGATTGTTTTGTCCACCTTTACCTGCTATGACTCTATTTGGTCAAATTAAAAAAAAAAAAAAAAGATTAAAAGTTAAGTTAAAATCGTTAATTAATTTTAATCACACATGGAACCCACACTTTTTAATCACACGTTTTATTAATATTTATTAAAATCTATTAAAAACTTATTTTTATTTGAAAAATGAGCATAAATTACTTATTTTGATTTTCTAACTAATATAATATTATTCATCCAAACCTTAAATACTTATAAATAAATTTTTATGTTAACTATCAAAAGTACTTTTATGTTAAGCCCACGTTTGATGTGGGTTAAAATAAGAATTTTTCATAAAAGTTGATCCCACGAATTATATAGTTAAAATTAACAATTACTTTTAACTTAAAATCTCTACCAAACAGGGTAATATGTTTGTGCATTTTATTAACTACCATTTAAATATCGTCATGAAATATATCTTCGTGCACACAAGAACAAAAAAGAAAATCGAGTTGAAGGGTAAAGAATTTCCGGCTAACCATAACCTGATTTCAAGCAAGTCATTTAACTTCATTTTATTACAATTAATCGTCATATTCATACTTTCGTTTCAATTGAGTGGCTAACTAATCGACGTCGATGGAGTAACCTGATTGACACAAAATATAAATTTAACGAATCCAACAAAATGAAATTCGACAACCCACCCGAAATCGTGACATAATGTTAGTAACCTCAAGAATTTTCTACCCACAAGTGAATTCATTCAATACCCTCAACTTCATCTTTGCACAAGTGAAGCTGTGGGCATCTTGTTTCAAGCTCGTACAATGCATAATATAGCGCCCGTTTGGCCCCCATTATAAGGAGAAGTATAGTAACTTTTTTTGAGAATGTATTGTTAAAAAAGAAAGAAAAAAAAGAATTTTTTTTAATGTTTACATATAATATTATTTTATTGAAAAATTTGATTAATAAAAAGAAAGACAAAAATGAATAATAATTTAATGGGGAGTAATGGAGGCAAACGGTGCAATAGTCGTACAAGTAACTAAACTATTCACATTGCCAATCACAACTTTAAGTCACTAAACATGGGCAGCAAGCCAGTTAAAAAATAGGGAAAAATGCATAATTCAGGGATTTACTTTCACGAAATCAAAAATCAGGTCCCAATGTTTAAATTTGCAAAACTCAGGTTTTTCTATGAATTAATTAATTATAATTTATAATTAATCTATTAAATTAAATATTTAATTATAATATAATATAATTGACCCACCCCACCCCACCCCACCCCACCGCTCCGGCGACTACTCCGACGACGCTTAATTCCGGCGACTATTTTCGGTGATCGTTGGCCGCCGCATAATTCCGGCGACCGCTCCGATTCTAAAGTCACAAATTATTTTGAGGTCACAAATGAAAAAAAAAAAAATTATAGGTCACATATTTTTAATTGATCATAGATTAAAAAAAATTGTTGGTCACAGATCAAAAAAATTATATGTCACAGGTCACGTATTTTCAAATTTGTGGGTCACAGATTCCTTATTTGGTCACAAATTATCAATTTTAAAGTCACAGTTCAATATCTAAGTCACAGACATCAATAAAATCGTCACAGTTCAATAGCTAGGTCACAGACACCCAAAATTCAAACACACGTCCCCCAATCCCAATACATCACCAATACTTGGTCACAGGTCGACCAAATAATTGGTCACAGACACTTTGTCACATTCGTTGCCGACCCTAATCCCTAAACCACCCACCAATAATAACACCACCAACCACCCAAACCACCAGCGTCGCCACCTAACATACCACCACCACCACAACCACAACCACAACCACAACCACCGCCAGAATAATACAAAACACCCAACCCATCACCACCCGCACTAAGAAAAACACCACCACCGCCCGTCAACCCCGCCACAGATCCGCCCCACAAATCAGCCCAACCACCAACACATACCACAGATCCGCCCCGCAAATCACCATAGATCCGCCCCACAACTCACCACAGATCCGCCCACAAATCAGCCCAACCACCAACACCGGCAGAATCCAAGATTCGCCACCACAACAGATCTACCACCTCCACCCACACATCCCCAGATCTACGACCTTCGCAAGTACCCAAAACCATCCGCACGCACAACAAATCCCCACCCATGGACGCTGCCAAAGAGTAGCGTCGACGCTGTCAAAGAGTAGTGTCGATGATGCTGCTCACAGTAGCGTTGAAGCTACCAGAGAGCAGCTGCACGTCGACAGCTTATAATGGAGGACGAGGAGGTGGAGGTGGAGGTGGAGGTGGAGGTGGAGGTGGAGGAGGGAGGGGGAGAGAGAGAGAGAGAGAGAGGAAAATAAAAGATTAGGGTTTGGGAAAATGGATTGAAATATGGTGGGGTAGGTGGTATAGTGGGTATATTGATTAATTTAATTTAAAATATTATTTTGCATATTAATTTTGAAATTAAAACCTGATTTTTGATTAAATAAAGTATAAACCTGATTTTAAAAAAGACAAAACATTTGCCTGATTTTTTGTAATTTCACTAAAAAATATCATGAATGTGAAAAAACAGCCAATCACGACGGTCCATATATTTCGAGCAACCCTCAAGTGCTATCCACTTTTATAATTTAAACGGTTTATAAACACTTTCCCTACTATAGGAACTCAAACAAGCAAAATTTTGTAGTAATTTGCTCGATGATGCATGGTTTAAACACTCATAACATGTTTTGATACACAGGAAAGATACTTAAATCTTGTTCATTCCGGGGTGCGAAGTTTAAAGGTTTGGTACCGTGGGTGGTACAAATTAAATGTTTGGGTAAAGTATGCAAAAGTCTGAAAGATTTGGTACTGTAACTGCAATTTTTCATTTTATTTATTTTTATTATTAAAATTTACAAAAAAAAAATCTAATTTTAATACCCCATCAAACAGTGCTTGTTTGGAATAGTTTAAATTATAATATAACTCGTGATTATCTTACTGAATTTTTGAAAATAGGCAATAATTGTAAATTCTGGATAAAAAGTATATTATTGACGATATAAGAGTGAAAATCAAGTTCATTATGAATACAGTGTCAATAAATACTTTTTAATGTGTTAAGGTTTGCTTGACTGAAATGGTAATGGACAAAATGTCGAGCTGAGCCACTTGACAATTGACATATTACATTTTGTCAAAGTAGTGGTTGATTCAATACTTTGATGACTATTATAAAGAGAAATTTGAGCAATTCAATAGTGTTTTTTTTAAGAACGTGTGATTAAAACGTTTCGATTTTACATGCACAAAATTTATTATGTAAATGTGATTAAAAATGAGTATGAAAAATAAATTTTTATTTTATTTTAATGGGAATCGAAAGGGGCTTAATAAACCTTCAATTTATATATTTTCTTCTTTCCATAGTTTTCTCTTTTCATTTCACAATAAGGTTCTCTTTTATGAAAAATGATGCATCTCATGTTCAGTTTTAGACAAGACTAATTGATTTCTAATTGGATGTAAAGAATTTGACAAAAAAAAAAAAATCACATAAAAATAGAACATTTGTCAGAACACGTAAACATTAAACACATTAAGAGCATGTTTGGTACAGCTTAAAATCTAATTAAAATTGAAAATATGGTCGTTATTTGGTCCTACCCGTCTAATAAAAGTCAACAATAACGACTATATTTTCAATTTTATTCTGATTTTAATCTTTACCAAACACCCTCTAAAAAGTCTCACGTAAAGAGGCGTTATTTTTCTCTATTCTACCACACTAGGACGTTACAATAGTAATAGTAGTCATAATAAGATTCTTGATTAGCGCATAGGAAGAATTCACGGTGGAGTGGTCATGCTTACAAAAAGTAGATTTATCTCGAAAATTATTTGTAATATGTATGCAAATAAGTCAAAAGAGAAAACATAACATCTTCTCGATGAAACACGAGTTTGTAAAGACACTTGCTTCCACACTTGAGGAACCTGCCCCCCCGCAATCTTGAAATAGCTTCACAGCACGTTGAACTTCAATAATAGTTGCCACTTTTGAAGTAACATAAGGACAGACACGTTCATAATGAACATTTGGCGACAAGTAGCAGTCGGATTCCTACCGCAAATCACTGACCTACAAATGCTAATCAAACCACTCTTTACATCGACTCGGGTCAGGTCGTCGGGCACCATCGAAACCAGCCAAGCACCACCCAGTACCCACTATAGCAATCAAAACTAGTATCACAACCCATTTTCCCAACATTTTTTCAAAACCTCTAATTTATTATATGAATGTGATTAAAAATGTTTAAAATTTCAATAATAAGATATTAATTAAATATATTAATGTCATGATTTTATACAATTTGGTCACAAATTATTGAATTTAATTGGTCAAAAATTATTTCTCGATCAAAAATTACAAATTTTATATATCACATATTAATTAATGGTCACAACTTAACACATTTTTAGGTCACACTTTATTTAATGATCACACATTAACCAATTTATTGATAACACAGTAACCAATTTATTGATTTCAATCAACCAAATAATTTTTGACCACTATCTTACCACTACCTTCGACAGCACCACCGCCACTAGAACCACTACTACCTAATGACAACCGACATCAACACCACAAACTCCACCATCTGAAACAAACTAACTGCACCACTGTGTCCACTACAACCGCCATCTACATCATCTTCACCACTATCAAACATCATCGCTTGCACCACCATGACCACCTAAATAAGTGGTCACAAACACTCACCCCAACGCACACCACCACCATCACACACTGCACACTTCGTACCGCACAACACACCTCACACCACCTCCACCTCCACCTCGCACCGCACACTACCACTATCACTACCACCATCATACATCGCACGCCACTACCACCGCACACCATCATCCACAACACTGCACAATCATAACACACAATGCACCCATATCACACCACAATTGAACCGCACAAAGAACCGTCGGGCACCAAAATCAGAAATAAAAAAAAGTTGTGCGATGGAGCAAGAAGGAGGAACTGCAGCAGCAACAGATCGCGCAGCGATGTTGTCGACGAGCCACGAGCCACCCGAGCCGGCGAGCCATATTGACATCTCTAGGCTGGGCTGGGCTAAAGTGCCTCTGATATTTGAAAGAATTTTTTTTTTTTTTTTTTTTGAGAAAATTACCTCAAAACCTACCTTTAAAGATTACGTTTCAAAAAATAGGGGATTAAGTTTTATTTTCACAAATCAGGTGGTAAATAAATTAATTAAAATAATAAATTAAATCAACACCTAATCGATAACTAAAATCACGCACCCCACCCCACACCACCCAATCAAAAATCCCCAAATCGGGGAACAATTTCTCTCTTCTCCAATCTCTCTTTCCATCCATCATCTCATTCTCTCCTCATTTTCCACCGGCAGCCACTGTGGAGCAGCGTCATCGGGATCGTGTCGTCGCAACCACAACTGCAACGATTTGGCCACAGGCGGGTGAGTTCGCTGCAGACCCACCACCCCAATGCCCCGACGACGACTGTGCAAACACCATCGTCGCTGCAGTGGGGAGCTACTGCTGGCAGCGTCGTCGCTGCAGCGACGAACTACTGCTGGTAGAGTCGTCACTGCTTGCTTCACTATTAGGGCTTGGTGGAATGTAACATTTAATTTTTAATTCTTGAAAACATTTTGTGACGACTGTGCAAACACCATTTGCAGCGTTGATAAACAGATGAGCATCGCCTGACTTCGTCACCGCAGCGGGGAGTTGCTGCTGGCAGAGTCATCACTGGCTTGCTTCACAATTTGGGTTTCACTTGAAGGTAGAACTGTGGCGGTAGGGGTTATGTGTTGTGTTTGGCTGGTTGTGTGTTTGAGTTTGGGTTTGATCTATAAGTGGAATGGTGAGGGTGTTAGTAGTGGAGGAAGGGTTGGCGGCTTGCCCAATTGTTTGAGTTTCGGTAGTAGTTAGAGTTGTGTGGATTGTGTTGGTGGTAAGGTTAATTGCATTCTTAGTCGTTTGATTGTGACCAATTGTGACCGATTTTTGTGTTGATTGTGACTGATTGTTACCGATTGTGACTTGAGATTGACCCGGACATAGACAGTCACACTCAACACAAATTTGGTCACATTGAATACAAATTTGGTCACAATTAGTCACAGACAGTCACACTGCACAATTTTTTTTCGGTAATTTTTTTAGGAAGTGAAGGCAGTGATGAGGTGATGGTAGGTGGATTCATGGGGTGGGTGTGATTTCAAATTTTTAAATTTCTAAAAATTTTTAAGTCGTCGGAACAGTCGTCGGATGATTGCCGGACAGTCGCCGGAGCAGTTATCGAACTGTTGTCGGAACAGTCACTGGACCGACGCCGGAGTTGTTTGAGAGATTGTTTGAAAACGGAGGGAAAGTGGTGTAGTGGGTGATGGGGCGGGTGAGGTGTCTAGGGTGTAAATAATTAATATATATTACATTATAATTTAATATTTAATAATTCTATTTATCACCTGATTTTTGAAATAATTAGACAAATTTGTTAGTTTTGAAAAGTAATTATTATATATAGGATTTGTTTATTGTCCGGCATTTTTTTTAACTTATTATTTAAATAGGAAGTTAAAAAACAAGTGTGTAATTTCCTTGAAAATGGAGGAAGCCCAAGACCATGCTCAGGCCCAAGACATTCTCTCGGTTATTTTTGTTTCAGACTATTCCCTAAACTTTTATTTGTACTACACTTCAGGCACTCTCGTCTTATCTTCTCTTAAAATTAACAAAAATGTCAATAAAGAAATACGTTGGTGCATTATTTTTATCGTTCAGCTAACTTTTCCTACATATTATCATGTTTTCTTGGTACAGCAGATTGAGGTAAACGGAGTCCCAGTAGACTTAAATCTTTTATCGTATTGAGAAAGAAATTTTGTTATAAAATTAGTCATATATAAAAGAGTGCCAGCATGGTAAGAGTCAAAAGCTACTATGAGAAAATACGATACAGTAGTCAAAATGAATGAGCATGTCTGACACTACGAAAAGTGATGGAAGAACTTACAAAGAGAGCTGAAATGTATGCAAAATTTTATTCAAATTACAGAATACAATGTTCAGTTACTGTTCTGAGTATATTCTAAAAATAACTCGTTTGCTAGCAAAAATGAGGGGGAAAAAAACCTCTGCACTCCCACTTCCCATCATCTTATAGGTGATGTCTTAAGAGACAACAGACTATCCAAATGTGAAATCCTTGAATTGGCATCCCGGGACGGGCCAAATACTTCCCAGAAGCGAAGAGTCTCGTCTGCTCCAGCAGACACCACGGTTAGTCCATCCGGGCTCTGTAACATATAAATCAGATGAATGAAGGTAAAAGAACATTCTAATACTACACCCCAATATTAAGAAAGAAACCAAAGTTAAATTCATCTCAATGTTTGAAATATTAAGTCAGACCTGGGATAAATGGAGAACTCTTGATATATGATTCATCGACCCACCAATTTTACACATTGAAGGGTACTTCCACAAACACAACTGGTTTTGACACTCGTAGCCAAAGCCGTGACCACTTAATATCTCTTTATGATGCTTGTTCCATTGCAACCCACTAATCTGTTCACATAACATCAAATAATTTTAGTCAGAGCAATACAATTTACAGATTAAGCCCAAACCTTGGTTTTGAGAGCATAATTGTAACGACCCGGGTCTCTGTACCCAAGTAATTAGCTTACGTACTGTTTGTTTCGGATGTGTCTATACCCAAAAAGCACACGCGTGAATTTTTAGTGATTCACCTTCAGTGTCAAAGTAAGATTCACTCTGTTAATAAAGGGTTTCACTATATTGAAGAACAGTACACGTGATGTAGCACATCTCACACCATAACAAGGGTGTCCTAAAATCCTTTACGTAGTAGGAATATTAGGCAGACCTAATACATTTATGGAGGAATACCTAGTATACCCCTGAAAGTAGATCTGCAGTTGACAGGATGAGTCCAAATTATCATCAGGCTCCACTAAGTCCAACAAAATTTGCCATAAGTGGCAGTAATTAGAAACCAGTGCATTTATAATAAGGTTGAGAACAGTGTGTACCAGTGCATTTATAACAAGGTTATGAACACACTGTAAAATGTCTAACTTGCCTGTGCTTTTGTGTCAATGCTGTTGATGCATGTACCCTTTTGTATATTCCATATCTTTAGAGTACCATCGTCTGTGCCTCCTCCAGAGGCAAGCACATCATAGTTATACGGACACCAGGCAAGGGCCTTCACTGCAGCACAATGATCACTGAGCCGATACATGTATTGCATGGCACCCATCTTGCGTGCATCCCATATGTAAATGAGGTTGTCATTACCTCCACTCGCTAGTCTATTTCCTGTGTTCGACCATTTCAAACCGCAAACTTCTTTAGTGTGCACTTCCATACAACACGTCAAACTGTTCCTTGCTCTCACTGTGAAACAAAAATTTCAGGAATAAATGGTACACTCTTATGTTTACTATTTGGATTATAGTAGCGAGAAATGATCAAACTTGATTACCATCGTGATTGATGATGGCATTATCACTGCTTCCAGAAGTCAAAATCTGGCCATTCCACGCAACAGAACCCACCCTATTCTGATGCCCCGTAAGGCATCTCATCTGTATCATAATTGTAAAAGAGCTCGAGTTTATAACTTGTACGAAAGCATGACTCGACCATGTTTGGCTAAGCTTAAAATGTTCCCTTGTAATGAAAAAAATAAATTTATTTTATTTAAATTGAGAATAAAATTAACACATCCAAACGAGTTTTTGAAACAAAAGTAACTTGTTTACTTCTTTTTTAGCTTAGCCAAACATGCTCTAACAATTCAGATCATGTAAAATGTCAAACTGAAAGGTCATACAATCTTTAGAGTCTCAGCATCCCAAAGATATATTTTTGAGCAATGGTATCCAGCTGCTACTGTTTTGGCATCTTCCGACCAAGCTACACCAGTAGGATAATCGTCACCATTGCCCACTTCTGACAATAATTCGGTTTTTCGATTATCAGCATTCCACAAATATAATTTTGAGCCCAAAGCAATTGCAAGAAAGTTGGCTTTCCCCCAGTCCATGATGTTCAGGTAGAAATCGTTCACGATATTAGGTGCATCCAAAATACAAGATTCTCTCTGCAAAGAGTCTACCATGAGGACATTTAAGAGATTATTAAAACATTGTAATTAACAAATAAGTCTGCTTGATCTCCTTATAGATATCTTTTATGTTTCTAAATGCATTTTCTTCTTGCCAAATATTTTTCACAATGGCAATTTCAATGTTGTATGTGAATACTTTTGTTGACAAGACCTACGAAACATAGCATGCCGGTATTAGAACTGTACATTTACATTCTAGGATCTAAGTTAATCTATGAAGCAGCCTCATGTATACCAAATGTTATTCAAGTTATGGATTCAAGCACTATTCCTACCTCTTAGAGCAATAACATACAGAAAACAACCAGAAATGATAAAGCACACACGGGTTCATAGCTGTTCATCAATAAGAGAACTATGTTTACTCGATGCTGCAAATTTTAATCTTTTCACTATAATAGAGAAGAATGATACATCTTCTCATGCCTCTCAGTTTATATCTCACAAGAAAATGGCCCCCTAATAAGTCCTTTGTATGGTAGAAACTTTAGGTCATTGAGGGGAGAAGAGTACAATCCAACAATTCGGTGTTTTATTTCAAATTTTGCTTTACCAAACAAGATCTGACTGCATCAACTTACCAAAATCAAACAGAGACAGACCAAATTTTTTTAGACATTACATATGACAGAAAAATTATAATTACAAGGGAAAGCCGAAAGTATATTCTACAAATCTTTTACCTTTGGAAATTGTCGACATGGCTTATGAGTCAAGATCTCCTCGTCACTCCTTCGCATCTCATCTATTAGACGGTTTGATTTTCTACTCGATTTTGGGCTACCCCTAAAAACCAGCATTTGAAATGGCCTTCCTTCAACATCCAACTTCAGATTATTTTCTAGCTTTCTTCTATATTCAACCTATCATATAATCCATACAAGAAAATCCCCATATCAGAAATCCCTATTCTTATTAATGATGAAAATATCTCTAAACAAGATCAAAGAAAACCCCAGAGCCAAGATATGAAGCATCATTCATTATTTTATTACATATTATATATACATCCTTATTGAACGGCAATCAAACCTACAAGAACATAAAAAAAAACCCACAAAAATAATTCAAGAAAATAAAGGTTCCAAATAGAAAACTCAAGAAATGAAAATAAAAAATAATCGACTGACTTTAAACTTGGGTTTGCTGGGTTTTTGAGTCGGAGTTGTTAACAAACTGTGGGCTTGATCAAGATCCATCAGGCTCCTATTCGGTATAAATCTATCTCCCTTTAAAAAAAAAAAAAATTAATCAACAATCCAAGGAGAAATAAAAATGCCTTCAGAAAACCAAGAAAAATTTCAGTATTGCATACTGGAAAATCATACTCCACAGGACTGTTGTGGAGGCGAGTTGGAGAGTACCAATCGGATTGAAGTTTCCGATTGCTTTTTTCATCCATTATCGCAGAGCGTTTAAGAATCCCAGAAACGAAATTTGAATATATTTTGGTTTTACTGTTCTTTAATTTGTGCATTCAAGTTTTCAAGAATTTCTTTTTTTCGATTGCTGTCTCGCGCCAAAGAGGCGTGTCCATTCTATTTGATGTGAAGTTGCCGTTGAAATTACGTCTAACCGTTTAGGATTTTTCCCTTGCAATTTGAAAGGGAAGAAAATATTATTTAATCCATGGTGAAAATTGTGAGATTATTCAAACTAGTCTGTTTTAGTCTATTTGAGATTTTCATAGAAAAGTTTATTTTATCATTAATGAAATATGTTTCTTTATTGCAAGATATGTCCTTCTATTTTAAAGTAAGTTTCGAATCTGTTCTATATTTCCTATATTTTGATTTTTAAAACATAAATTCATTATTTGATCTAATATATTAGCATAATCTGCTATTTTTTGTTCATATTTTTTTATAAGTTTAATATATTCCTCAAATATTTTATCTATACTCTCTAATTGAGATTTAATATTTTCTATTTTTTCAAATATCATTTCAGACAAATCGTCTAATTATTTAGCTGTATATCTTGGTATGATTGAATACTATTATCATGAAAATTATCATAGCATTATAAAACAATGATATAAACATTATAGTAGATAATAATCTAAATATCATGAATAATCATAAGCATTTATAATCCTTGCGATTATCTAAGATGTTAAGAAATTCTTTTAAAATTTAACAAGAAATAGTAGTTCTACCTTAATTTTGATCTGGATCTTTATTTTTAGAATCGAGTGACCTTCAGGCTCTGAATGTTCAAATTGTTTCCTTCAACGGCCTCATGCCTTAACAGAATCCTTGCTATTTCAGCTTTTTGCCTTCACTGTATCGTTTCCAAGGACAAATCCCTAAACTTGGATTAAAGAAAAACTGTCTTTATTGTTAAAATAAGAAAGAAGTTTTTTCTTAGATCTATCAAGAATCTATGTGAATGAAAATTTAGAAACTCATTCTTCTATGTAAGAAATGGAATATTGTTGATATTCTGAAATTAGTACAAAGATTATATCAAAAGACAGAAGTGTTTCGTAATTTGAAAGTTTAAGTGTTTTTCTAACTCATTCTGCGTCTATCTTAACCCAAAGGCTTCTATTTATACAAATACATGAGGTTCGATTATTGGCCTCTTACATCATCCATTATCTCATACTCCACTAATGGAGTTCTATTATTACAATAGTATCTCCACTACATAATTGTAGCTCTATTATTTCTTCCAACTGTCCACATTTCTTTCACATCTTCTTTTCCTCTATTATCTTCATATGGAGTTGGCAAGATTCTTCAATAATGTTTGGTATAGTGGCGAGACATCTTATCTCTTTATATCTTTGTCCTCTTTTCATTTGAATAGCATGTGTGACATTCCCTCAATTGGCGTGATTCTTGTATGGTTGATGGACTTCCATTATCCTACTTCAATCTGGAAATTTCGGCCTTCATATCCGACTGTAATAATATGTTTTGCAAGATAATATATCATTCCATCAATCTCTGGACTAATTGAGTAAAATTTAAGATATATCGGTCTTCCTTTGGCAAATTTTGAAACTTCTCCTAGGAAAATATCATTAAATTTCTCAATTTCTTTTAAATCTTTTCCTAGATAAATTAAGTCCAAGAATCCATAGTCTCCTGCCATTTTGACTATGTTAGGATTTCCATCGTTTGTAATGATCATTCTTGGGTAAACATGTTCTCCTGGGAAGATGAAATAAGATTCATCATTTTGTAATTCATAGACAATTTTTGCAAAAACTTTATATTCTTCTTCTTTTGGCGTTAAAGGGGTCTCATCATCTTCATTTGCTCTGATTTTGATTACCCTTGTAAGTTTATCATCATTTTTTATTGTCACCTTTCGGGAACTTTCCATAATTGTATCTCTTTTTATTTGATTGGGTCCACTGCTGCTTCTGCTTGGTGTACCTGTTTGTATTCCCTGTTTGGTATTTTGAGATTGTGCTAAGGCATCAATCCCTGTATTTTTGGTATTTGTGTCTTCTAATCGTGCTTCAAGAGCATCAATTCGGTCTTTAAATTCATTGGTAGCTTTGGTATGGGACGTACTGATCTCAAGTAATAATTTGACATTGTAACTTAAGGTTTCAGCTAATGTCTCCATTCCAATTTTTATATCACCAGCTTCTTCTTTGGCAAATGCTGTCGCAAATTTTATTTCTGATATCTCCTGTTTGGTATTATCCACTCCGAATTCGATATTCCTGCTTATAAAATCAGCAAGATAATTGTTTATACCTTTAATATGAATAATATCAAAATTATAGAATGACAAATATGTTTGCCATCTGTGCAATCTCCTATATTGAAGTTCCATGGGCAACTTATTTTTAATTAATCCTGTAACATTAGAATGGTCAGTTTCAACAATAAACCTTTTAGATAATAGGAATAATGAAAACTTTTTTATTCCTCTAATAATTGCTAACAATTCTTTTTCATGAGTAGTATAATTTATTTCTGCTTAGTTAAAAGTTCTACTTGAATACTTGCAAATTTCATTTAAATTTGTTTTTAATATGGCTGTCCAATACTTATCAGAAGCATCTATATTAACAACCAAATTATCCTTTTCATTTGACAATCTTAATTTTGGTAAATTTTTGCATTCTTCTTTTAATAATTTAACTATCTCTGTATGTTCTTCACTCTATCCTTTAGTATTTATTTTTTTTAAGTAAAACTTGTATTTTATGTCTCTTTTTTGAAAGATTTTCAATAAATCATTCTACATAGTTTAAACATCCTAAGAACTTTTGTATTTTTTTTTATTTTAATTTATTTGAAAACTTTCTATCTTTTTGGATATATGAGTTTGCGATTTTATTCCTTTTTTATCTATTGATAATTCAAGAAAATCAATTTCTTATTTTTCTATTATAGTTTTCTTTTTTGAAAGAACAATTCCTTCATTTTTACATTCATTTATGAATTGTATCAAATGGTTTCTATGTTCTTCTTTAGTATTAGACCATATTAATATATCATCAACATATACTATTAAAAACTCATCAAACTTTCTAAATATATTATTCATTTTTCTTTGATATATTTGTGGTGCATTTTTTAAACCAAAAGGCATTACTAACCATTCATATTTACCTTGAGGTGTACTGAATGCAGTATATTGTATACTATCTTCTTCCATCTTAATTTGCCAAAAGCCTGATTTACAATCAAACTTGGAATAATATTGTTTTCCTTTTGCATGGTTTATTACGACTTCTTTATTTGGTAAAAAGTATCCATCAAATTTAGTATATTTGTTTAATTCTTTATAATTGATTACCATTCTAGCATTTCCTCTAACTTGCTCAAAATGTTTCATAACCATAAATGCTGGACTACTATGGGGTTCATTACTTGGCCTAATAAGTTTTTGTTTTAGTAATTCTTTTATTTGGATTTTAAATTCTTGTGTATCTTGTATAGTATACATCATTGGTTTGACTCTAATTATAACATTCTCTGTTAGTTCTATTTTAGTTTTAAGATGGTATGGCTTCCAAAATAATAATGGATTTTCTGCACATGTCTTTTCTAATTGTTCTATAATTTTCTTTATACTTATTTCTATTTCTGCTTTCAAAACTTTTTTGTATAAAGTTTTTGTATTTATATCTCTATATATAATTGATTTTTTCTCTCATTTATCACCACACTGGGTTGGCTGAACTCTATAAGGTTTAAATTCTCTTGAAATTTTTAATAAGTATGCACATGGTGTTTGTAATATTATCATATAATTATTTTGTTTATAATATTGAAATTGTTGTATAAAGTCATTTCCTAATAATATATCACAATCTAATTTATTATAACTATATATCTTGTTTATTATTACTTGTTTACTTCCAAGTATTATACTGACTTTATCAACACTATTAATTATTTGTGTACTTTCTCCTGTTACTCATGTTATCTTTATTTTACTATTTTCATTCCATGATTTTGTTAAGAAGTTTTTAAATATTGTTATATCACTTCCTGTATCTATTAAGGCACATGTTGTTATATTTGTTTTTACTATAGTAACTTGTATATATATGGCTAATGGAAAACTTATTTGGTTATTCATTTATCTTTCCTAGCATAATATAGTTTGACCATTATGTGTTATATATAATCCTTCTCTTTTTATACTATAATCTTCTAATCCATTTAGAAAACTTATTCCTAATAATATATGATGATCTGTATTCATGCTATTATCCATATAACATGTTACTACCATCTTAATTCCTCCTATTTTTATTGGTACGTTGACTTCTAATTCTGTAGTATGTATTTGTCCATCAAAATTTACATAAATATATATGGTTCAACCTTATGAGTCGTTAATCATTTATTTCTAATTGAAGCTATATGACATTCTTGCTCCTGTATCTATTAGTATATTTGGTCCTCCAATATGTTCTCTTCCATTATAATAATCTTCTTCTATCTTCATATTTTCAGCATTTCTATGAAGTTTAATTTCTTTTATATTACTAGTTCCTTCTAAACGTCTTCTAGGTAATCTAAGGTTTGTTGACATTTTAATTAATCTTCCATCTCTAAACATTATTTTATCAGAATAATCATTTTTCTTATCTTTTGTTATTTCAGGTTTATCTTTGATTATACTAAATTCGTATTTTTTAGGAATTAAACTTATTTGTTTGCTTGGTTCTATTATTTTACTAATATCCTTACATTCCTTATGAACTTTTATTTATAGTTTTTTAGAGTATATATTTCCATAATTTGAGTTAGTAAATGTGTACAAAGCTCTATATTCTATAGTCATAATCTTGTCTCCTGGTTCCATTATATCATCCCTATGTAACTTAAAATGTAGTCCTAAGACTTCATTGAAGTTTTTGTCTGTAATTGAGACACAATATTTTGGGTAACAAGTAATAAATATTAATTTTTGGTATACTAAGTTTCCTTCTATAGTTCCTAAATGACTATATTTTAAATTTATTATTCTTCCATCATGTAAACTTACTGTTAAAGACGAATCTATTCATTCCTTAAATAAGGATTTAAACATTATTTGTATCCCTGTTAAATAAACATATTGAATTTTTTCTCCTTGTTTTTTTACTAATCTTTGTTAATAATTCATCTACTGTATTTTTTGTTAAAAGATTTAATTTATGCGTTCCTTGAGTTGTTATAACATTTATAGTTTTTTCAATTTTATGATATTCATTTATTGCTATTCTTTCTCTTTTCCATATCCTATCTAAGGCTTCCTATTTTCCTATTTTTAGATTTAAAGATAATTTTCATATTTTCTTGAATTTGTTATTATCAAATATTATTTTTAATCCATAACCTTCTATTCCTTCATATTCTTGTTTATCTATATTATCTCTTTCTATTTCTTCAATTTATTTATTCAGATTCAGATTCATTATCTTCTTCTGAATCTGATTCGCTTATATATACTTCTTGATTATAATATTGTTCAATATCTGATATTTCACTTAATTCACTTTCTATTTCTAAATATTATTTTTGTAATATTTTAACCTTTTTCTTTTTTACAATCAGGGCTTATATGTCATATTTCTCCACAATTTCAACATTTGCATTGGCTTTTATCTTTTCTATAAGGTCCGTTTTTCTGTTGTCTATTTGGATTGTATTTCCTTTTATAATATCTTTTTCTAGGCTTTATATATTTTCTCTTAAAATCTCTAAATTTTTAAAAAAATTATTTTTTAATTTTCTCTTAATATTTTTCCTTCAGAATTACATCCCCATTGTGTAGGTTTTTCCATATCTTAGTTGTTTCATTAATTGTTTTTGTTGACATATATATGCAAGTCTTTCAAATAAATTTTTTATTCTTGATCCTAAAGATCTAGGTGATTCAGGATTTTCTTTAATATATTTCTCAAATTCTATTCTAAAATATATTCCCCATGATCCTGGTAACTTATTATAGTACATATCTTTATATACATCTTGATTTTCATTACTATAAAATCGGGTATAATAATATTCCTTAAATTCACATGTATATTCTTTAATTTTACACATATTACATATTGTTAAATTTATTAATTTTATTCTAGCATTTTCTTTTTCTTTTATTGCTTCTCCATCAAAGTTTTTTTATCCAATCTTCTCCTAAGAATTTATCTGAAATATACTTTACTAATCATTCTATACATTCTCTATCTGATTTTATTATTTCTGTTTGTATATTTCTTTTTATTAATGTCTTTGTATCATTATTTATTCCATCCCACCAGTTTTTAACATTTCCTTCAAAAGATGCTACTAAAAAGTCTATCCTTGTTTTAGTATTTTCCCATGTATCATCTTTGTTATATAAAAAGAATAATATCATTGAGTCTGCCCAAGTTACTAAGGCTTTTTTAATATCCATTTTACAATCTAAATCTAACTTTGCTCCTTCATGATTGACAGATCATAATTATCATTTAGTTCAAACTTATTACTATATTTGTTTCCTCTTGGTAGTTGTCTATTTTTTATTTTTTTTTTCATAATATTGATTATATGGTTTAATGTATATAGGTGCATAACTTTCATTTGGGTCTAGTATTTCTTGTTTATTAGAGAATTCTGCTCTATTTGGTCCTCCTCCAGTATTTATTAGGATTTGATATTCATCTAAATTTTCTAAACTTAATTGATCAAAATTTTCCATAAGTAAATCTAATTCTTCATTCATCTTTGTCTTCTATATTATCCTGATTTTTTTTAATCTCTAATTTTCTTATTACTTTTTCTTTAGATTTTTTCATTTTTTTTTCTTCTATTATTTTTGGTAAAATCTTTTTCCTAAATTCATCGACCATACTACCTGTTTTTATTCTTATATTTTCTTGTTCAGAATGTTTTTTTCCATATTCTAGATTTTTTTTTTCTATAAGTTTTTTGTCTGTTATTTTTTCTTTTCCTTTATAATTTTCTTTTAATTTTCTTACTTCAATTTTTAGAATATTAATATCATCTTTTACTTCTTTTATTTCATTATTTATGTTTTGAACATCATTTATTAATATTTTTATTAGTGTTTTTAATTCTTCTATATACTCACCAATTGACATTTATCTTTTTTTTTGATTGACATAAGTAATATGTTCTACATTCAGTACCTTTACAATCTTTTATTACCTTATCACATTTTTGTTTTACATAGTTATTATCTGTTAATTGTTTCATTTTTCGTAATAACTTGCTCTTATTTTATATCTTTCTTGTCTTCAAAAGTTTCTATTATTTTCTCATATATATATATATATATATATATATATATATATATATATATATATATATGTCCTTCTTTTATTGATTCTATTATTAATCTATGTAATATATGTGCTTTGACTTCTCCAGGAAATTCTTTAATTACTCTTAGTGTTATTATTTTTAATTTATTGGGTATATATTCTAAAAATATATAATCTCATTTTTCTGTTTCTAATTTATAATAATTATCTATTTTTATAATTCCATTATTCATAATCTTTACAATATAACATAATTTCTTCTTTTTCAAGTTCTATAATAATTTTTTCATATATATATATATTCATCTCTTAATGATCCTAGTATAATGTTATCTATAATTTGTTCTTTTACTCCTTGAGGTAATTCTTTAATTATCATTAATGTTATAGTTTTTAGTTTCTTAGGAATATGTTCTATATATATGTATTTTTCTTTTTTCTTCTATTTTGTAATACCAATATGTTTTTGTAATTGTAATGTCCATGATTTCTATAGCTCTGATACCAATAAAGGGGGTGCTACTTAGAGCGAACAAAAATCAACTAATTCTTAAAATCTAAAATCTAATTAATCTTTAAATAGTCGTATATTCTATGTATTCTTTTAAGTTGTCAAATTCTAATATATTATTAGTTATAGATATATAAAATCTTAAAGTTAAATTAAACCTTAATTTCTTATATTCTTGTGTTAATCTATTTATGATATGTTTCCTCATCTATAGGTTTTAATTAAATCTTCAAAATCTAATAATGTTTGAGAATTTATAATATCAAGATCTGTTATTATATCTATATTTGATTCGAAATGTATATTATATTTTGAGATATTCTTTTTCCCTTTTTCCAATTTATCTATTATATCTTGTGCATTTTTTACGATTATAGATCTCACAATTCATCTGGTAAAATTTTCTATTAAATTTTCTTTAAAGTATTTTAATATTTCTTGAGCAGCATATAATTGTTCTTGATATCCTATTTTATTAATTTCATTTTCAAATTCAATTTCTTTTTTATTTTTACAATTGTTTTAATTTTATATGGACCTCTTTTAAATCTAGGTTTTTTCATTTTATAATTATTAGTCATAGTTAAAATAATTAATCTTTTAGGACTTAATCGTTATTTTCTTTATACTATGATGACTTTAGTTGTAAATTCTATATTTGTGGGTATTTTTGGTAGTTTGTTACCTTTGAATGGTCAAAGGCCAAAATGAATAAATGGCCTCCTTGTTTAGGCTATTTTCATATATTTCCCCAGTGAAAATTTCTTAATGTCAAGACTATCAAGTGGTGAATATTTTGTATTCCCTCAAGTGTCTAAAAGCTCTAATTTGTATCAATAACGGATGAGATAATAATTTTTGTATTTAATTTGTGAATAATAATATTTAACTTCACTAGTATTTAACATGAGTATAAAGGTGTGTTTGTCTCCCATTATTGGAAAAATAATGATGTAATGAATAATATTTTTTGGAGATTGTGTGGTTGAAATTTAAAGTAATTTTATTGGTTTGTGTGTAGAATATTTTATTGGTTGAATGTGTAGTGAAAATTGTTTATCGTAAAAAACAACGTTTGATAAAATGATAGATACACAGGGGCTAAGTGTCCATTAAATATTTTGGAATGATTGGACATCTTCATTGGAGACATACGAGTCATACTTAAGATGTCCGATCATTTATGGCTCATGAGGCAGGTTAGTTCATGATCCTCTCAATGAGGCAATGGAAATCTTTTTTTCCCTCTAAAACAGCAGAAGAAAATAATAAAAAAGTGAATTCTAAATAGGTCTAGACCTCTTGCGGGAAGACCCACCTATTTTGACAATTCTAATTACTATTTAAAAACTTACTCTTATTGAGCAGAACACTGAAAATTGAGGCACAAGTTTCAATGGTTGGCTTAACCATTTATGGTCCAACATGTCCTCAAGAAGCATAGTAGCTGAATATGAACATTCCTCTGTTAGAACTCTGCATTAGACAACTGTGAAGTTATATTGTAGCTGTTATTTAACTATTTGTTTTGTGTTACTAGTAGTAGACTCAGATTTTGATTTTCAGGGCTTTTGTAATAATTAAGAACTCATCTGCATGTATTCATTTTGTGGTGGAATCATTGGAATGATGGTATAACCATATTGGTCACCAAACAATTTCCCCATCTTTAATTCTTGTTATGGTATCAGAGCAAGAGGCTCAACCGATGTTAAATCGATCTTAAATTCTCTCTTTTCCTCTTACCTTCCTTCCTTAAATTCTTTTTCTAATCCATCATGGTCGAAGCAAGCCCAAGACTTAAAACCAACACACAACTTATGGATGAATCATCCAACCCATACTTTCTCAACCATGGCAAAAGAGCCCAGGATTAGTTCTAGTCTCACAGCCCCTTATACCCCAAAATCATCATGCTTGGAGTAGAGCCATGTATATGGCTCTATCTGCCAAAAATAAGCTAGGCTCCATTGATGGCACTATCAAGAAGCCTAAAGAAACTGATGAGAAATATCCAAGATGGCAAAAATGCAACACATTATCTTGTATTGGCTTATGAATATTCTTTCACCGAAGATAGCAGGATATGTCATGTATTATGATTCGACATCACAAGTATGGGAGGAGTTCAAGAAATGATTTGTTAAGTCAAGTAATAATCGAATTTTTATGCTTGAATAGCAGCTGACAGTGACCAAGCAAGAGAAGGCTCTAATGAGTGTCTATTTTTCGAAGTTGAGACTCATGTGGGAAGAAATATCGAGATATGAGGAACCATTTAGTGCACGTCAATTGATTGTGGAGCCATCTTGATAATTGTGTTTTACACACTTATTTTATGCCATGAATACGGACAATTGTTGATAAATATATTGAAAAATAGCTTAATTCTATGAAATTGTATTTTACATGACCATGTGATAAATGTGGCGCGAATTATAAGAAACAAAGTGAAAAATGACTAAAACGAAAGAAAACAAAAATTTAGGGACCAAAATACAAATAATCAAAAGATGACCAGGAAGAGGAATTGGACATGTGGAGATGGCTAGATCGTATTGAGCTAGAGAATGAAGTATTGTTTGAAGAGGAAGAGGGAAAAGAGATTAAGAAATGCAAAATTGAGTTTCAGGACCAAAACACAAAGTGGTGGAAGTTTGGCAAAACTATGCGGTCGCATAGCACAAGAAGCTATGCAGTCGCATAGGTCAGTTCAGGAAAAAAAAAAAGAAGCCATTTTTGTTCTACTATGCAGTCGCAAAGTAGTACACTATGCGATCACATAGTAGAAAATATTGACACGAATGTTTGGTTTCCTTATTCAAGTTAGATACTTATGGAAACAAATCTTGAGAGGTGTATTTAAACTCTAGAGCCGTCCAGAATGTGGGAAAGGAGATTGGTGAGAGTTTTGAGAGAAGAAACAAGGTAATAATGAGAAGAGCAACACTACGAACCGAAAATTAAACTAAAAAATCGAATTGGTGATGTCGTTTTTCATTTATTTTTCTGATTTTCTTCGTTCCACCATACTAGGCTAGGTTAATTCTATATTAGGGTTAGATGAACTATGTAATTTGATTATTAAATTTTTGTTTTACAATTCTTGACATCAAAAACACGTTTTGGATATTTGAATGGTTTATATGAATTTCTTTTTTCCATAATTATTATATACATAATTATGTGAGTTTGGTGGTATATTTCATGTATTTGAAAGAAGGGGAATATGTCCGATGCAGTATAAATCATTATAGAGTCCGATATGAGATATACCCTATGTTAATCTTTAAATGCTCGTAAAAACACGTTCATTTTTGTATGTTTGCATCTGTTGTAGAAATATAGCCGGGTCATATATTGGAATATATTTAACTTTACCTGAGAGAGACCGTTAAATAACTTAGAAGCATTGATTCTTCACATTTTGAGTGTGTGTCAAGGTGTAGAACTAGGGTTAAAGCAGATTATTATATAGGGATTTATGATCCTAGTACATTCATCATATATAAGAAAAACTTCAATTTGCATTTGACATCAATTTCATTTAGTTTAGTTAAAGCATTCATAATCGCATCCGCATAATTAATTTAGTTATACAATCATCAAAATGAACATTCTCATCTTTTTATTGTTTCGATTAATGTTACGATAATAGGAATTGAACTAATCAATCTTCGTGGGACGATACTTGGACTTAAAAGTCCACTTTATTACTTATTAACGAACTGTACAAATATATTTTCGTGAACAATTTTTTGGTGCCGCTGTCGGGGATTGATCGTAGTTTAATTTTAGTTATCGTGACACTAATTCGACCATTATTTTTGTTTTAGTTAGTTGTTTTTTAGTAATTTATCTAAGTGCTTCTTTTGATCATTTTTCAGTGTATGCGAAGGTCGCTTGACAGTGGCTTGATTCCAGGTGATCCAGAAATCGAACGCACTTTCTATCGTAGGCAAAGAGAAGAAAATGCAGTACAAAAAATGGCTAACGTGCAATGAAGAGAAAATTACTGATGAGGAAAACATGTTGGTTGGGGATTTTATGACACCGTAAATCATTCAGAGTCGATCCAACATCGCCTACCCTTCGTTCGGGTAGCCTAACTTCCAGTTGAAGATTAATGTCATACATCTATTCCAAAATGGACATTAGTTTTATGGCTGAGCTGAAGAAAACCTACATATACACGTTTCTCGATTTTTAGAAATGTGTCAACACTTTCGATATCAGGGTATCTTAGATGATGCTATCAGAGTAAGGTTGTTCCCATACATACTACGTGATAAAGCATTTGAGTGGTTGGATTCTCAATATATTGCCAGTATCAGCACATGAAACGACTTAGCTATAGCGAAATTGAAGCATGACATATCTATTTTCCACCAAAATGAATCAAAATCTTTTGATGAATCTTGGAAGCGGTTCAAGAACATGCTAAGATAGTATCCTCATCACGGTATTAGCAAAGGACTCCAGGTCCAATATTTTTATGCACGACTACTTTCATTATTCAAAAGCATGGTTAATTCTTCGTCGAATGGTTCATTATCAACAAGAATCATTGATGATGCATTGAAACTATTCGAGACAATGGCGACTACTTCAATGTATGCAACAAGTGGACTTCGTACAATGGGAAAAAATCAACAAATGAATCCACATTTAGAAACCTACAACACAGGGTGGAGGAATCATCCTAACTTCTTTTGGGGTGGTCAGAATCAGAATAAGCCACTGGGTCAGTTTCAGCAGCCGGAGAAGAAGTTGCGGTTTGAAGAAATGTTCGGTAAATTCATGGAGAAAACAAATCAGTACATGAAAGCCACCAATCAATTTATGAGAAAAACTGAAACAACTCTCCAAGATCAGAGTGTTGCTATTAAAAACCTGGAGACTCAAATGGACAGATGGCACTATCTATGAATGGCAGAACCCCAAGTTTGCTACACAAAAATATAAAGATCAGTCCCAAGGAGTACGCAAAAGTAATAACAACCAGAAGCGGGGTGTAATTGCCAGAAATTCATGTCAAGAGGCCTGCTGCGAGTAAGGAGAAAATGTATTCTTCAGATGAGGAGTTAGTGGAACATACTGAACAGACACCTGAAGCACCTGCTAAGGAGAGTTTAGAAACACCAAAGATTAAGGAGAACAATCCTATCAATCCTTATGAGCCTCCTATTCCATTTCCCAGAGATTAAAAAAAATATAAATTGGATCAACAATACAAGACATTCCTAGAGGTCTTCAAGAAATTACACATCAACATTCCGTTTGCCGATGTACTTATTTAAATGTTTAGATATACCAAGTTCTTGAAGGACATTCTATCTAACAAATGTAAGCTAGAGGAGCATGAGACGGTAATGTTAACTGAGAAGTGCAGCGTAGAATTCAAAAAAATCTACCCCCAAAACCTAAAGACCTAGGACTTTTTATTGTACCTTGCACTATTGAAAATTTTCATTTCGATAAAGCTCTATGTAACTTAAGTGTGAGTATTAATTTGATGTCACTTCCTATTTTTAGAAAACTCGATTTGGGAGAGGCTAAAGGCTAATCGATCCTTTACCCACCCAAGATGGATTATAGAAGATGTGCTAATTAAAGTGGAGAAATATATATTTCTAGTAGATTTCCTTATCCAAGACATGGAGGAAGATAAGAATGTACCACTTATATTGGGCCGACCGCTCTTAGCTAATGGTAGAGCACTTATCAACGTACAGAAGGGTCAGTTGATTTTGAGGATTGACGAGAAACAAGTTGCTTTCAATATCTTTAAGGCCATGAAATTCTCTACTAAGCCAGATACCTGCTTTTAGATAGATGTAATTGAAAATGTGGTTGAAGGTATATTTCTGTTGCACAACTCGTCAGACGCGTATGAAGACTGTATCGCACATTTCCAATCTACTCATCTAATTCTCTTGAGATGAGACATGTGCTAGGTTCTTGGAAACTAACCCACCATACACATGGAAACGTCAGTTTGAGAAATTATGAACTGGTCCTATAAGGCTACTACCATTCGTTCAACAACCTCTAAAGTTGGAACTTAAGCAACTACTACCTCATCTTCACTATGCTTATTTGGGAGAGTCTTCCAAACTTTCGATAATTATTTCGAGCTCAGTTAGTGAGGTAGAGGAAGAGAGACTCCTACAAGTACTCTGGGAAAATAAAATAACTATTGGATGGTCTATTGCAGATATTAAAGGGACCAGTCCTTCATTGTGCATGCACACGATTCTCATGGAGAAAAACTTTAAACCCTGTTTAGATGGTCAGAGAAGGCTAAATCTAAACATGAAGGAGGTAGATATGGCTGAAGTACTGAAACTTCTAGATAACAAATAGTACGCGGATCAATCTAGTCCAGGTCGTACCTAAAAAAATGGTATTATGGTGGTGCAGAATGAGAAGAATGAATCAATTCCCACGCGAACTGTTACAGGCTGGAAGGTGTGCATTGATTATTAAAAACTCAATGTTGCTACTAGAAATGATCATTTTCCCTTCCATTCATTGATTAGATATTAGAACGATTGGCATGTCAATTCTCACTACTATTTTATCGATGAATATTATGGGTACAATCAGGTACCAATAGCACTAGATGATCAGGAAAAAACCACTTTCACGTATCCCTATGGTACCTTTGCTTACTGTAGGATGCCATTCGAGTTGTGCAATACTCCTGCCACTTTCCAATGCTGCATGATGGCGATATTCTCCGATATGGTTGAAAAATTCATAGAGATCTTCATGGATGACTTTTCGGTATTTGGATCGTCTTTCAATGAATATCTATAGTACTTGACCTTGGTGTTTCAACGATGCAAATAGACAAACTCGGTTTTAAACTGGAAAAAATGTCACTTCATGGTTCAGGAGGGTATTGTGTTGGAGTACTACATATCAACAGCAAGAATTAAGGTGGATAAGGTAAAAATTCAGGTTATTGAGAATTTACCGCCACCGACGTCAATTAAGGGTGTTCGTAGTTTTTTGGGACATGATGAGTTTTATATACAGTTCATTAAAGATTTCTCGAAGATCACGAAGCCTATGTGTAACCTACTAGCCAAGGATGTCACATTTAACTTCTCTGGAAAGTGTCTTATGGATTTCAACACGTTAAAAGAGAAGCTGACTTCAGCACTAGTGTTCATCGCATTGGATTGGAGTTTGCCATTTGAATTAATGTGTGATGCTAGTAATTACGTGAGAGGGGCAATATTAGGACACTGGAAGAATAAGATATACTACACAAATAAGACATTGGCTGACTTCTAAAATATCCCACTACGAATAAGGAGTTGTTAGTTGTGGTCTATGCCTTTGATAAATTTCGATCATATCTTATGGGATCAAAGGTCATAGTTTACACCGATCATGCTGTCTTAAAGTACTTCTTAACTAAGAAGAATGCCAAATCGAGACTTATCTGTTGGTTGTTACTCCTACAAGAGTTTGATCTGGGGATAAGGGACACGAAAGGTAGCGAAAATTTGGTAGCAGATCACTTATCTCGACTTGAGCTGGGAAAGCAGAATGATTCAATCGAAATTAATAAAATTTTCCCAGATGAGCAGATTTTTAGCATAGATGTGGTGCTTTGGTATGCTCACATCGTAAATTACTTGGCCAAGTCTATCACAATACCGGATTATTCGAGTCATCAGAGGAAGAAGTTCTTCACCAACTTGAAATATTATTTTTGGGAAGATCTTGTGCTGTATAGGTGATAAGCATATTATATTATTCGATGATGTGTGCCAGAGGAAGAAGTGCCTAAAATATTGGAGTGATGTCACTCATCTGCATACGCGGGCCATTTTGGGACATCCAAAACAGTAGCAAAAATTCTACAATTTGGGTTCAATTGGCCTTTAATATTTCGAGATGCTTTTGATTTAGTGAAGAGGTGAGATAGGTGTCAGCGCACTGTAAATATCTTGAGAATGAATGAGATGCCTCTAAACAGCATCCTCAAGATGAAACTTTTTGATGTATGGGGAATTGACTTTATGAGACCATTCCCACCATCATTTTCGAATCAATACATACTAGTTGCTGTTGACTACGTCTCCAAGTGGGCGGAAGTTGGAGCATTGCCAACCAACAATGCTAAGGTGGTGATTGGTTTTTTGAAGAAGTATATTTTCATCCGTTATGGCACTGCTCGGGCTATCATCAGTGATGGGACAAATACTTTTGCAATCATCAATTTGAGTCATTGTTGGCTAAATATAATGTCTGACATCGTGTAGCAACTCCATATCATCCTCAAATCAGCAGCCAAGTTGAAATCTCTAATAGGGAGTTGAAGAGGATACTTGAGGTAATAATGAGATCTTTTTAAAAAGATTGGTCTAAGAAGCTTGACGATATACTATGGGCTTACAAGAAATCGTTCAAAACACCTATAGGCATATCTCTATACCAGTTGATTTTTGGGAAAGCATGTCATTTGCCAGTTGAGTTGGAGCACCGAGCATACTCAACAGTCAGGAATTTAAACTTTGATTTGAGGGCAACTAGTGAAAAAAGATTGCTGCAATTTAATAAAATGGATGAATTTCCACTGAAAGCGTATGAGAATGCAAAACTTTATAAGGAACATACCAAAAAGTGGCATAATATGAATATTCAGAGACGAGAGTTTGAGGTGGGGCAACAAGTTTTGTTATACAACTCGAGACTTAAGCTATTCCTTAGGAAGTTGAGGTCAAGATGGTCCGAGCTATACAAAATCAATAAGGTGTTTCCATGTGGAGCAGTTGAAATCACTCATGATAGCAATGGGACATTTAAGGTGAATGGACAATGGTTGAAACCTTATTGAAGCCGTGATTTTTCAAAAGAAAAGTCCACTGTCTATCTTAACACATTGGAGTGAATCAATCGAAGTACAATCTAGTTATAGACTATAAATTAGTGCTTGTTGGGAGGCAACAAAATATATTATTCCCTTTTATTTATTTCGCTTTATGCATTATATTATGCGTTTTACATGTTTTTCAATTTTTTTTAGTCATATTACGCCATTCATCGTTCCTAGAGGTTACTAAGAGTCTATGAATGGTCCAAATTTGTTTTAAATGTGTTGTGTATACGTTTGGGGATGTTAAAATGGTATTTAAGTGATTCGATGAAAAGTCACACATTTCGAGGCAAATCGATCAAATTCTGAGCTTTTTGGGATCATGTGTTTTCAAGTTTAAAAATGTTTTTGGAACTAAATTCATTGCATCCATGCCCGCCTGTGGTTTAAAATTTGTTTCGACAAGTTGTGGGGGCACTAGAAAGCCGTGTCGCATTGTAGGTTGAAAACCAAATTTTTAGTGAAAATTAACCAAAAATGGTTTGCAAAAAGTTAAGTATGTTTTAAATTTTTCACGTTGCACTTACTCATTACATTCATTTGAAATTATTGAGCACGAAAATCGAGGCCTCAAGGTCTCGAATGGTTGAATGTGATAAACTTTTGAAACTGGCAAGAAACTCCATCCCTGGTACTCTATGCGATCGCATAGACCACCAGGGGATGCGTTCGCAAGGCAATGATCATTTGGCCTTGATACTTTCCTCTATGTGATCACATGCATTTACTCTATGCGGTCACAGAGTAATTTGCCCCCCATTTTTTTAAAATCACGCACACCACTCACACACCACACTACACCATTCCCATACCACATTGCACTCCATGCACACACCCACATTTCACCTCACACACACAACCTTAGACAAACACACCAATCCCACGTCACCCTCTCTTGCATTTTCTTCATTCTTTTTCCTCCAACCATCAAGGTATGTCTCCACCCCTCTTTGCCATCATTTTATTTAACTTATTTTGGTGCTTTGAGAACGAAATTGAATGTTTGATTGAGGAGTGGGGCATTAGGTAGATTATGGAGTTTCTGATGGTTGGATTGTATTGAAAAAATTAAGGTTTGATTAATAAACTAGGTCTTGCAATCTCCATGGAAAATGTAGCGCTTGCAACGTCTTCGATGAAATGCATATGTGAAAATTTGTGTAGAATTAGGTTTCATTTTGAATTTGACATTGTTGATATGAATTTTAGGTTGTTTTTGTGTTGATGATTCTTTGCAAAATTTAATGAAAACACCAAGACCAAAAATGACCACACATGAGCATGACATGACTAAGCACACGATACTTCACGTCCCTCACTTCGTCCATCCGTTTCCTAATACAAACAACTTCGTGTGACCTCAAATCTGAATATGTGTGAGACTACACTACCCTCTTTCATACACCCAAAGGTTGCTCGAGAAATTTCCGATTTTTCTCGACGGTGTCCGAACACAAAATTGCTTGGTCGAACACAATTTTATATGGAAATTCTTCATTGTTTGACTTGATTTTGGATTTGTTGCCTACATTTTGCATTTGTGTTCTATAATACACATATCTCACTACACCTTTAGCCGAGCATACCTCGTTACATTGTTTTTATGCTTTTGTTTGGTCCATTACATATTTTTTTGGATTACTTGAATATCACGCTTACCTTTAACACCAGTTTATAAACTTTGGTGCTTATGTGTTCCATTTCATTTTCAAGTCTTGTAGCATCTACTTTATGCTTCACAGATGACTTACATGATTCATCCCTCTTTATGTTGTAGAATACCTCCTAAGTGAATGGCCAAAGGAAAAGAGAAATTGGCTTTCACTTCGAGTACCGCGCGAACTAGGGGACCTGAAGGGGGCATACGATGATTTTTAAATCAAGAGGCCATCACTCGTTACTCTGATATCATTAGCCATTGGACATTGCTTCTAGATAGATCGATTAAATTGGAGGATTTTTTTGGATTCAAGATAGTCACCTTGGTCCATAACCATGGTTAGGAAAAATCATAGAACGACCACATCCAGTGTACAAGGGACTAGTTTGTGAGTTCTATGAAAATTTCAACATGGGCATTGACACCCCCGAGTCCAAACATTAACAACAGACATGGGTGTAGGATAAATGGATCATGTTTACACCCGAGGTCATACATTACTACATCAGTTGACTAGGGATAATATTTCTTCTATTCCCATAGATTTCCATTGGAGTACGATCGGAGAATTTATACTTGAGCGTGAAGATACTTGGCCGTTACAAACTTTTGCATGGCATCAAATTGAGCTTACATCTCAATAGCCATTCTTAGGGTATTTATTTGCCACAACATCAAGCCCATCTCATATAGGACCACATTTACAGAACCAATGGCCGGTTTACTCTATCACTTGGTGCGATGACGGAAGATTGATTTAGCCACCTTTATTTATAATCAGATTCATTCTCATGGTGTTTAGGGAGATCATCACTGTTCTCTGATTTTTTCGAGTCTAATAAGTGGAATTTTCAAAAGAGTCAGCATTACTATCCCATCTGGGGAGCTTTTCGAGAAAACTAACCCCTTCATTAAATAGACTACCTTGGAGGTTTAGGATCGAGCTAGGGTAAAACATAGAGAGAAGCAAGAGAGGGCAAAATTGAGGCAGCAACAGGCTGTACATGATCAGGGGCTGAGGGACTACCACCATCGGCACCTCTGGATGTTGATACATAGTTGCTAAGATAGATGTTAGCTACCATGACCGGTTTTAGCAGGGATATCGATAGTCTTCCGCAGGCTGTGGGCGCTATGGGCACGAATCTTTACACGGTAAGGAATGACATGCTTAGCACCAGGAACTTCGCTTCTACCACCAATCGGGAGTCTTTGGCTACGAGACGAGAGGTTGAGATCCTAAATGGATGGTTAAATCACTATGTAGGCATAGTTTATGGGATTCAACTTTGGGCTAATGAGATTGGGAACCGCTTGGGTAACATTGAGATTGAGGTTCGGGATCAGTCTCTCCACATTCATGGCATGAATTAATGCGATAGACTCTTGCACGACTCTCGCCACATCAGCTGATGGCACATCCAGTTCAGATTTCCATCCACCATCTTCGTACTGATTAGGGGCATATTCTGAACCCTTTTATCTTTATCTTATTGTGAATTTGTCTTGATTGTTATGAACTCTTTCATATTGCCTGGTGCTATTAATCACAACATTGAGGACAATGTTTGATGTTAGCCTGGGGGTGGCATTCGTCATATTTTACTACAAATTTGCGTGATTGTGTGAATTTTTTTTTTTTGTAAAAATGTAAAATCTTGCAATTTTCATTTAGTTACTTTCGATTTCTATTTGTTTGTTTTCTAACATTAGATTAGAGTATTGTGAGCTTGTGTGAGTTTAATAACTTTGTCGGCTATGATGTTGAATATTGGAATATATATGAATTGTGAATAATGAAAGTAGTGCACTATTAGATTAATTAAAGCTTGTTAGCGTAAATCTTGACATTTTCTATGCACAATATTCATGTTTGACGTATTGAGTTGGTGTTTTGGTTCATTATTTAGAAAATAGTTGAACATAGTATATAAACTTGAATAACCTTTATAATGTGAATCCATAAGCCAACTATAGGATGGTTTGGAGATGATTGAGTTGTTACATGAGAGCATTAAGATAAGTAAGGATTCTTTGCATGATACTAACTTGTGTGGATTGTCTAAAACCAACGAGACGAGGATGAGGTGAAAATTTTAGGTTAGAGGTTAGTTTTAGAAACTGGATGTCTAAAAGAAAATGGGTATTGCACTAATCTTTGAATAATTAAAAGCTTCTTTTCAAGTCTGTTTAACTCGAGTGATTAAGCATGTGAGGGTGGTTGAAAATTAGGTGCCCAATGGTCATCGGCCTAAAGCTCATTACATGGTTATATAGAAAGCAAATGAGAAGATGTTATGAAAAAAAAACATATATATAAAATTGCATTGATTAAGCCCCAGACATTCGGTCAATGGAACTATACCTTTAATGAGAGGCAAGTAACTTATTTTAATCTTAAATGTTGAAGCGATAAAAAATAGAGGAGAATCTCCACTTGTTGAGATGAGAACTTGTAATAGAAAGACCTATCCAACCTAAGAGATGGTAAGAAATAGAATTGAAAATGTTCAACTAGGGATATACCCTTGGAATACTTGAGTGAAAAACATAAGTTTGGAGGGGATATATATCTCTCGAGAGAAGAAATGAAATATTTGACTACTATGGGTCAGGTTTTGAGCTAATCATGATCTTAATATATTGGCATGAGTTTTCACACAAACGTCAAGTTATGCATATAACAGGTGATGATTAATTTGATTTTACACTGTTGTAGTTGTTCATTTTGTTTATTACTAAGTTCCAATCCTGAGACACGACAGGTTGTCAAACCATGTTTTATAAAGAGTTGAGTTATAGTTTTGTTTGAGGACAAGCAATAGCTCAAGTTTGAGGAAGTTAATAAGTGCATTTTACACATTTATTTCATACTACGAACACAGACAATTGTTGATAAATTTGTTCAAAAATAGCTTACCTATGAAATTTTGTTTTGCAGGACAATGTGATGAATGTGGCGAAAATTATGAGAAACAAAGTGAAAATGACTAAAATGAAAGAAAACAAAAGTTCAGGGACCAAGATGCAAATAATCGAAAGATGACCTGGAGGAGGAATTGAACATGTGGAGATGGCTAGGCTGAATTAAGCTAGGGACTGAAGTATTGTTTGAAGAGGAAGCGGGAAAAAAGATCGAGAAATGCAAAATAGAGTTTGAGGACTAAAACACAAAGTGGTGGAAGTTTGGCAAAACTATGCAGTCACATAGCACAAGAAGCTATGCACCTCATTCCAGGATAAAAAAAAAACTATTTTTGTTCTACTCGTATAGTAGAGAATATTAACGGGAATTTCTTGTTTCCTTATTCAAGTCAAATACTTATGGAAACAAATATTGAGAGACGTATTTAAACCTTAGAGCAGTCCAAAATGCGGGAGAGGGGACTGATAAGAGTTTTGAGTGAAGAAACAAGGCAATAACAAGAAGAACAACACTACGAACCGAAGATTAAACTCAAGAATCAAATTGGTGATGTTTTATAAAGAGTTGAGTTATAGTTTTGTTTGAGGACAAGCAATAGCTCAAGTTTGAGGAAGTTAATAAGTGCATTTTACACACTTATTTCATACTACGAACACAGACAATTGTTGATAAATTTGTTCAAAAATAGCTTACCTATGAAATTTTGTTTTGCAGGACAATGTGATGAATGTGGCGAAAATTATGAGAAACAAAGTGAAAATGACTAAAATGAAAGAAAACAAAAGTTCAGGGACCAAGATGCAAATAATCAAGATGACCTGGAGGAGGAATTGAACATGTGGAGATGGCTAGGCTGAATTAAGCTAGGGACTGAAGTATTGTTTGAAGAGGAAGCAGGAAAAAAGATCGAGAAATGCAAAACTATGCAGTCACATAGCACAAGAAGCTATGCACCTCATTCCAGGATAAAAAAAAAAAACTATTTTTGTTCTACTCGTATAGTAGAGAATATTAACGGGAATTTCTTGTTTCCTTATTCAAGTCAAATACTTATGGAAACAAATATTGAGAGACGTATTTAAACCTTAGAGCAGTCCAAAATGCGGGAGAGGGGACTGATAAGAGTTTTGAGTGAAGAAACAAGGCAATAACAAGAAGAACAACACTACGAACCGAAGATTAAACTCAAGAATCAAATTGGTGATGTCGTTCTTCATTTATTTTTCTGATTTTCTTCATTCCACCATGCTAGGTATCACATGGACGAAATCCAAGTAAAATACTTAGCCAAATTTTCGCCTATGATGGCACTAAGATTCCACTTAGTCAATCCACCAGTTTGCACAATGCACATACACGAAATAAAGGCAGCAAATGTAAAGGAAGATAGTATTATGGGTAAACTTAACTTGTTTTATTACTCAACAATAATATAAGACATGAAGGAATACTGAAGGAACATAACACTTTTTCCGTGTCTCTTCAGAAGTCCTTCTCCTATTTATATGCCAAAACTCATGTGCAGTTAACACCCTTAACTGCCAAGAGAAAAATCAACCTAGTTGGCTAGATAATGCCAAAAACTGCATCCCACAACTATTCCTAGCAACTGTCCACACTTTCCACTAGTATGGACTCCGGAAACTGCCCAACACATGTGCCTAATTTGGACACCCAAATTTGTGGACTTCAGCCCACTAATAGCAAGCTGGATCAGCCCATGCCTTGCCAATCTACAATACTTTTCCCATGAATAGCAAGTTGGATCAGCCCATGCTTTGCCAATCTGCAACACTTTGACACCATTCAACTAGAGCATCGTTCCCACATTTTCCTTGCCTCGAAATCCGAAGTGTGCACCATCAACACATCTTTTCGCAAAATCCCGACATGAATGCAAGGTATTCTCATGCCATTGCGCATGTCAAACTTCAAGGGTTGATAAACGTCCCACACCTGAAGAGTCCATACCCTCATCGGAAGAGAATCAAGATACTCCTTCACATTGTCATCGAATTGCTACAGATCAACATCCCTTTCATATGTTGCATCAACTCCAGTACTACATTTCCACAAAATAAGATAGTCTATCTATCTATTCTTCTTACTCGTTTCCATTGTTTGATAACCCATAATCTTTGTCACCTCCTTATCATATTGTTTTCAAATCATAGGAGGAGCCTCTTGGCATGCAACCGATCTTTTCCCACTAAACTTTCATTAAATGGTTTCAAATACCTTACATGGAAAGTAAGATGCACCTTCAAACGATCTGGTAGCTTCAATCGACATGCTACCTTCCCAACACACTTGAGTATCTCGAAGGGACCATCATATTTTTGAACCAGCCCACGATACAAAATCTTGCTACTAATATTCTTCCAAATTCGGGGGGTCAATTTCAACAAGACTTTGTCCCTAACCCGAAACTTCACATCCCTCATGTTTTGATCAGCATACTTCTTCATTCGTCGGGCAACCTTCACAAGACTATTCTTTGCTTGCTCAATCATTTCTTACTTGTCTTGAGCAAACAAAAAAATAGCTGGACATACACTGCGTCCCCCTTTTTTCACAATCTCGAGAGGAGTCTTGGGCATATGTCTCATGGTTAACTCGGCCAGACACACCTTCGTAGTAGATGATTGATGTAGATTGTAGCAAAACTGGGCCGTATCAAGCAAGACAACCCAATTCTTCTGACTGGCTGTAACGTAGTGTTTGAGATATTCTTCCAACAATGTATTTATCCTTTCACCATCTGTCTGGCATGATTTGCTGTTGAAAACTTCAATTCAGACCTTATCATGTTGAACAACATAGTCTAGAATTTGCTTGTAAATCGAGAATCCCAACCACTTACAATATCATAGGGTATTCCAAAGTATTTCATAACATTTTTTGAAAAACAATTCAGCAGCAACGTCTGCAGTGCACTCATGCGGAGCTGGAATGAAGATTGAGTATTTTGAGAATTTGTCCACCACCACCATAATGGACTTGAATCCATCAACCTTCAAGAAACTGGAAATGAAATCCTTAGAAATTGACTGCCAGTGCCTTTCTAAAATCGACAAAAGCTGGAGCAAACCTGCCTCTTTCCTTCTTTCTATTTTATCTTGTTGGCACACCAAGCAAGACTTCACATACGCATATACCTCGTTACCCATTTTCGGCCAAAAATACGATTTTGAGAGCAAAGCTAACATCATTTCGATGCCCGGATGGCTTGCCTATAGTGGATCATGAGTTTCCTTCAATAGTATCTGCCTTAGTCCCCCCACCTGAAGGCACATACAATCTGCTGCCTTTGGCATAGATCAAACCGTCTTCAATCCAATACCGTCTCATCAAGCTGTCTTTAATTTCCTGCAACAACTTAGTATAAACAACATCTTTCTCAGCCCACTGCTTGATTTTGTCAAGAAAATCTAATTCGACTGTCATCAAAGTCGACACATAAGCTTCCACTAATTTTGCTTGCCTGGCTTGTGAACCCACGTAAAATCAAATTCAGCCAGAAACTCTAGCCATCTCACATGTTTTGTCGATAATTTCTTTTGGGACCGAAAGTATATAGTGGCTACATTATCTATTAGAACAGTGAATTTTGTTCCTAACAAATAAAGTTGTCGAGTCTCCATACAATGAACAACCACTGTCATCTCTTTCTCATGAGCTAAGTATCGTTGTTCCGCTTCCTACAATTTTTGACTTTCATAAGCAACCGAATGACCTTCTTGTACCAATACACTATCAATAGCAGATCAAATACATCAGTGTGTACTTCAAATGGCTTCTCAAAGTCAGGCAACTGCAGCACTGGTTCAGTTGAAACAACCTGCTTAAAATTCTCGAAAGCTCATTGGCACTCCTTAGTCCATTCCCACTTTCGATCTTTTTTCAGTAAGTAAGTCAAGGTGTTCACTTTCTTCGAATAGCCTTGGATAAACCGCCGATAATAAATTGTTAATCCAAGAAAGGAATGTAGTTCAGCAACCTTGGATGGACTTGGCCACTCCATGATAGCCTTCACCTTCTTTCCATCCATTCTGATTCTTCTTTGACCCACTAAGTGTCCCAAAAAATCACCTCCGACTGACATAATTCTCATTTCTCCTTCTTGACATATAATTGATGTTCTTTAAGCCGTGAGAACACCTTCTGTTACCCCCCGAAAATAAAGCTCAAAATCAACACTCTACGTAGACTGACACGTGAGCAATCTATCTACGTAAACAATCATAGATCCCCTGTAGTCAAGATGGTAAAGGGCCAATAGAGCCAATGTCAACAGCTAAATGCAGTTGTCCGAGGCTCCCCTAAGCACCGAAGTACTGATCTATCTGATGTCTCTTCAGCTCGAAACGATAAGAAACCATGTAGGGAAATGCCGAGGCTCCTTATACTTGAGGCACCGAAGTTTCGAAGCCTCTTTGAAGAGGCCCCTCTTAATAACCTGAAGCTCAAGCCAACGGATACCGGAGTCAATGCAGCCGCATAACAAGATCCGGGGATCTGTAGAGTTTGATTGATGAGACGTCTGTAATAAAGTACCTGTAACCTTTTTAGTATTTGTACGTCAATGTGTCAGCCTATAACTAGGGTGGCGACCCTTTGTCAAACATTAAATATAGTGAGTAGATGGTGATGTGAAGTTTCAGTTTAGGAGATGCTGCCACACGAATTTAATCCAACGACTATCACGTCGTCCAGACTAGTATAAATAAGGCGACGTTTGTATAAGAAAGGGAGGACAATCCGGTGATCGAAAAAACATGATATCTATTTTTCCACATATTGAAACACAAGGAAGAGATTTAATATGGAAGATCGTATAGATATTCGTTGATAGTGCGAGTATTGCTATAATCAAACCGTCGTGGTCCGAACATTTTTTGTCTCTTGCCGAAAAGTGCCTACTGCGTCCATTCCAGTCTGACTACTGATTCCATTTCGGTAGAAACACGTCGGATACGTATTTGACGTGGCAAGAGTGGGCTCGGTATCTGTTGAGTTCATTTTTTTGAGGTCAACACCTTCGTTAAGTGGACAATATGATCACCCAGCGATCTACTATATATGACAATGTCCTCCAAATAGACTATGGCCACACCACCTTTCCTGATGAGCACCCTCTTATGAATCTAGCAAATGCCTGTGATGACTTTTTCCAATCATTGATTTAGTTGTTAAGGCTGCCAAATTTATGTTTATTACATAGATATTAAATTTGATGTACATAGACAATCTTGAAGAGGAATGATGTTGGCGGCCAACCGTCTCTTGTTATAAAAAAAAAAAAAAAAGTTGAAGGAGAAAGAGAAAGGAAAATTACTAGACTACGTCGTTAGTGTAGCAAGAGTTTCTGTATCTTTGTCCGCGGTCCAATTACCTTTGTTTTGTCGTACATCTGAGGGCTTTTATAATGAGCTTTTCATAATTTTATGATAGGAAAGTAACGACTGAAAGTAATGATTTTTTTTTTAAAAAAAAAATGTATTTTACATTCCTTTCTCTTTCTCCTTCAATATTTTCCTTTAACTCCAACAGAAAATAACTTTTACGGAAAAGAAAATTATCTGCCATGGAGGAACACAAGCAAGCCGCTGTGGATGAAAAAGCTGTGCAGCATCCGCTGTTGAGGGAAAAAAAAATGTTTATGTTTGTGATGGAACAATAGATTGTTTTATGTAAAAATATATATTAAAATCCTATTTTTGTAATTTTATTTCAAGCTATTTAAGTAAATAAAAGAAAAAAATAAAATTGCTGTAATATAATTTTTCTAACATAAATAGTTATCTTATTGTTTTGTTAGTTTATATTTTAATAGAAAGAGTTATTTTGTAAATATGAGTTCAGCCGATATCCATGGAATACTTTCACACATATTTTTATGTTTTCCCTTATTGTAATATTGAGGTTAGATTTGTCTTTTCATGAAAATTGCCATTTTAACGATTTTTTAATGGAAAAAAGGATTGAGAAAACAAGCATAACATTGAAATGCTAGAGACACAAATTATCTTTATTAAAGGTTGAGGACCTAAATGCAACTTCCTAAAGTATTGGAGACCTTGATCATTGTAAAATATGTGGGTCTTGATCCTGACCTAGCTTTACAAGATGATGGCTAACACTAAATAGTGGAGGACAAGATGAGAAATTGTTTTCTTTTTTTATATTCATTTAAAAATATAAGATTATAATTGTCTTTTCAATAAAAGAAGGTCATTTTATTGGTTTTTTTCAACCGAAATGGTAGTCAAGACTATAAGTGCACCATATGTAAAATATTGGGCATGTAATACTCAAATTTAAATGTTGAGGGCCCAAATGAAACTTATATAAAATGTTGATAATCTAGTTCGATGAGAAATCCCAAAAGTACCATCAAACTAAGCTAATTTTATTTTTATTTTTCTAAAGCAAAGATATCATTTAAACATGTAAAAATAATATAATATCCAAATAACAACAATTTTGCTTCATGAGCACACAAACGCATAGATTAGAGATCATATATTATTAGGCCGAGTTGGTGGAGCAGGAGAACGTGGAGGTCGAAGGTCACGAGTTCGAATCCCCTACCAACACTTTCTCGGTCGAATCCGTCGCACCGGACTTGCCTAGTGCGGTTTACATCTCCTGTGTAGTTTGCGGACTATTGCACATGGAGCGAGGTTTACTCAGTGCGCACTCACGGGTAGCGACTGCGGGTTCCTACGTCAAAAAAAAAAAAAAAAGAAAAAAAAAAAAGAAAGAAGAGAGAGATCATATATTACAATAAATGTAAAACACGTTTTGTACTAATCACATTGAACATTTTACTTCAAATGGCTGCTATGGAAAATTTTAGAAATGTAAAACTAGAATGATGCATGCAGTGGTAGAGCTAGACATTTTTCATTGTGGAGTCAAAATTTAAGTTAATTTTTTTCAAGCAGCATAACATTAACGAAAATAATTCAATTTATTATACATTCTATACACATTTTCATTGTTATATAATTACATCGTTATCAATATTATCAAATGCATCAATTTCAATATGCACACTTAGATTATCATTCACCATTATTTTTCAATCAAATAGCTCAGTTCAAACCGTGGGTTGAGGGATTGTGACGTCTCGCATTGAGGTGAAGAAAAAGTCAACGGTATCAGTGTCGGAGTAGATGAATCGAGTATAAAAGACAATTATTTCATAAAAATGGCAAACCTAGGTATTGGGAGAAAAGTGAGATTCGAGACTTGAGAGAACTTAGAAGAAAAACGAAAAGAAAAATTTTTTGTGAGAACAAGTGTAAAGCAAAAAAAACACAGAAATTTTTTGTGGGGTCAGCTAACCCCCACATAAGGGCATGTGATTTCACACCTGGTATAAAGCAACACAAACATTGTAAATAGGACACACAACCATGCCTGCACGTGGTATGCACAAACATGCACGCATTGAATTTTAATCCAAAACAAGCCATGGAATCATAAAACACCTCATCTATTCAAAATTTGACATCCATTAGGCAAAACTAACAAATAACTAACGAAGCTGCAGATTGAAATTGTGGATACAATAGTGGCAACAAGGTTTATTGAGACGATTCTAGTGCCCATCGTAACAATTATGGCAGGCTTTGCCATATGGAGCAACCGCCTAATCGTTTCTCCATAAAATTTGTGGCTTGATTCTGATGCAGGAGGGTTCGAGTAAGATGTTGAGTTGTCAGATATCACGTTAATGACTCTAAAGTATCACGAGTTGGCAGATTGGCGCAAGGATGTCAAGTGATTGCGTAATTTTGGTAATTAAAACGTGTTTCAGTAATTTGGCCATAACTTTAGCTATGGTTATCAGAATTGCAATTATGACCACAATTCGAAAAGTTTGTTTCGGCACACACGTCGTGGACATCGAGCAAAAGCTCGGCGTGTGCCATTTTTGACCTTAAATTTCGCTATTTTACCTTTCGAATTGCTATTTTTAGTTAAATTTTGCTATTTTTGATAATATTTCGATTGTATGTTAGGAGATGATTTTTTTAACCCGATTTGGGTTAGATTTTTTGCAAACTACTTATTTTATTCCGTATTTTAATTTGGCCCAATTTTTGAAATTTTTCCATTTTTGGTAAAATTCGAATTTTTACTATAAAATCTGGCTTGTGGACTTATTTTCATCATTGCTGGATATAATAAAAGTTCTTTAAACTTCAGAGACGTTTTCTTTGCGTTTTCGGAGTTAATTTTGTGTTCTTCCCTGTGAAGTTATTGGTAGAACTAGCCTACAAAATAATCTCTATTTTGCTTGGCGTTAGATTCACACAACGTTAGAATAGCAAACCAATTCGAAGAAACCTCATGAAAGTACCACCAAATTACACTCTAAAATGCATTTTTCTTCCAAAACCAAGATATTATTAAAACAGGTAAAAGTAACATGATATCAAAGCAACGACTATTTTGCTTCATCGAGCACATAAACACATGCATATATTTTTGAGATCATGTATCATAATGAATATAAAACATGTGTTGTACTAATCATACATATTGAACTTTTTATTTCAAATTCCTAATAGGAAAATTTTTTAAAAATAAAACTAGATTGTGGTAAAAAACAAAATACATTGCACATAGGACGCACACACCTTGCCTACACATAGTGTGCACAAAAATGAACCCACTTGATTTTGTTCGAAAACAATCCACGTACTCACGATATTGTTCGTCATCCATACAATTTGATATCCGTTAATCAAAACTAACGAGATCTCTAACAAAACTAGAAACATGGATGGTGATCACAGTGGTGGAAATAAGGTTCATCGGGGCAATTCCAGTGCCCGTCGTAGAGATTATGTGCCAGGCTCTACCATATGATTTGAATTCTTTGTTAAAAATAATTGGGAGTTCTAATTAAAGTGCACATTAAGAAGAATTCTATTTGGAATCTTATTGTTGAATCACATTTAAATTTATTTGGCGAATTCTAATTGAAATTTGTATTTGGAAGCTCATTAGGAGTAGAAATTAGCGTTGGAATAGAAGAGGAATTTGGATTGAAGAAAAAAAAAACCTTTGGAAGGTTTTTGGATGGAGATGGAGAGCTATAGAAGAATTTTCGAATGAAAATGATTGATCTTCATGCAGCAAAGATTATGAAAGAAGCAAAATGAAAGTTAACACAGGCAAGCAAATTTTAGGATAAATACTGGGAGTTGAAGTGGGGACGAATTTCAATATAGAGTCGAGCTTGCTAGTGTTGGCATTCACTGCCTATAAGAGGCCAGTATAGATTCAATGAAGCATAATGGAATATCAGTTGCAAATAGCATTGTTGATTCTGGAGTTTATGCTGGTGATAAGCATAATGCGGACGTCTTCATATATTCTGGACACGGGGGAAACATTGTTGGGAAGAATAAACAACCCGAAGATCAGAAGCTCGAGAAAGGAAATTTGGCTTTAAAGAATAGTAAATAAACAATGAGTACTACCATTCGTGTTACCTGAAGACAGAAAGAAACGAAGCCTTCAGGTAAGCTAGTCAAAGCTTATGTTTATGATGGTTTGTACACAGTGGATAGGTATTGGCAAGAAACAGGGACTCATGGGAATCTGGTTTTTATGTTTGAGTTGAGGAGAATTCATTGCTTGAGGAGGCTCAAGAAGGATGTTGCGGAGAAAGGGAGAAATGAAGGATTGAGAGGAGGAAACAGAGAAAGTGAAGAAGAAAAAAGAAGAAAAAAAAATGAGTGCATGTACAATATATGCAATTTACCACAACAAATTAAAAAAAAAAAAATGTATAGCAGACTTTGCACCAAATAATAATATATTGAACTTTTAACTTCAAATTGTTAAAGGACATTTCTTACATAAGAAAGTTTTATAGAGTAGCATGGACCTCTTACATGAGGTGCACACACTGTGCCTGCACGTAACGTGCACATATTCAAGGACGGATCCAGCACCCGACAAGCCAGCGTGATCACCTGTGCTAGATCCGCCGAGAAAAGAATTAATTAAAATTTATGAAATACACACACACACACACACATTATTGTACAATCTTTATGGAAATGATGTGTAGATCATTTGGAAGAGAAGTCGCATTTCCACGTGAGATACTTGGGTTTGATTCTCTTCAACAACATTCTCTCTTTAAATTTTTAAACACGATAAATAATGACTAAATATTCATTAATAATTGTACCAATGTCCAACAAAAGGAGTGTAGCTCATATGATAGAATTGATATTTTGTGCAATAGAGGTATGTGGTTCAATTCTTTGCTTTTCTACTTTTTGTTTAATTTTTCAATACAATAAATAATAACTAAACAATTATATATTATTAGTTTCGTTTTCGAAATGATTTCTTTAAAATTTTTATTGACTCAAATTATTACTCTATGATATATATATATATATATATATATATATATATATATATATATATATATATATATATATATATATATATATATATATATATATATATAATTTTTGTGAAGTTTTATTAATTTATTTTATAAAATTCAAATTTGGACAATTTTAGCGTTGTTCTTTTATATTTTTAAAAGTTCGAAAAATACTTTTTTCTTTTGATGTTAAAAATAGTTTTAGTTATAAAATCATTGTTTTCAAAATTTTGCATAACCTTCACCCAAACTTGGAGCTTGTTTTTTACCATTTAATCATGCTTTACGTATAAACTGTTTCATTTGAGTCCGTAAAAAACTTGAAACTTGATTGTACATGTATGATTGAAAAATATATATTTTTTTTCTTATTATTTTATATTGTATTGGATTATTCAAACGTGTATGACTTTTTCATGTTTTAGTGCATTTATATATCAATTGAAATTTTTTTAACATTATTTAATTAAATATTAATAAATAATTTTATTATTGCGACTATCAGCAACCGCAGCCACTATACAGACGCATGTGCACAATACATAATATGTGTGTATATTGGTCATAAATTATTTAATTTTCAAGACAAAACATTAATTATTTAATTTTAATAAATACGTTAAATAAGAAACGACCCTCTACTTCTCAGGTATTTACTAAGTTCTTTCAAAACCTAACATGCCAAGAAATGTTTCTAACAATATACATTATTATCAAAATGATTTTGCCCCTCGGGCACATCCCAACTGGGAATGGAAGGGGTTCTTAGTTGCTGGCAGTTCAGAGGTCACGTATTCGAATCTTGGGGCTCTTGAAAGGCAGACTCTCTCTTGGAAGACATGATTTATCCTGGAAGGTAGGAGTTCTCCTAGAAGGTAATGTGAAACATATATTGACTCGCTCGACACTTTGGCAGATCAGTAGGGGAGCTCTTGGACCTTGTCTAGTTTGGGGCATATCCCGCGATTTACCGATCTACGTCTTGAGGGGTCAAGGCGTAGACTTCAGGATTAGTCGCCAAAGGTGGACACCTGAGTAACAAAAAAAAGTATCCATCAAACTTTGTTCATTAAACAGAAGTTTTTCATGTATACTTGTAGTTCCTTGAAATGTTGCAGATCAAGTTTCTTTACTTCGAGGTTAACTACCATAAATATATAAATAAGGATGCCACACACACATCCATAATATATTAAATGTCACATCAAGTGAGAATAATTTTTTGAATGATTTTAGCAGACTATAATTCATTTATTTAAATAATAGCTTACTTTTTGTTTTTCAATATATATTTAATTATTTAAATATTTAGTTATCATCAATGTACATGTACATTTGACAAATTCATTTCATATGTGTGTTTTTCATTAATATATAGATTCCCTATTATTAATTAACATTTATATTAATTAATTTACTAATCATCTTCATTTATACATTTCAATGTTATTAATTCTAATTATAAGTTTATTTGAATTTTACATTCAAAAATACATTTCATTATTCACGTCCATGTATTCTAATTAACATTCATTTTTACTTAATTAGAAATTACACAAATTATTTAACATTCACTGTTACGTATATATATTCCCTTGTATTAATTTTAAATTAATTAACATTTATGCATATTTAAATATTATTTTTACAATACTTATAAAAATTGCTCCTTTTTTTTAAAGGAGGGCAGTACCTCTGACATTTTATTGATATGTCCTCACTTGTGGCCGAGGATTATCGTGGTTACAAAAGAAGAATAAAATGGGGAAAGTTCTACCTCTCTTACAGTAGAAATAAAGTAAAACAGTAAAAAAGAAAGCACTACTTCTCTTACAATAAAACTTCATGACAACTACGAAAAACGAAAACAAGACAAGTTACACTTATCCAAGCGGATGCAACTAGTAGTATAAACAGGGAAACTGGAGATAGATTCTAAGAAGTCTGACCTACCTTGAGCTCTAAGCCACGCTAATGAATCTGTCGCCTAGTAAGCTTCTCGGTAAATATGCGATACATCAATAGATAGAACATGAGCAAAAATATCCTCCCAAATAAGATGAATAGACCGAGGTGCGCTAACATGACGATGAAACCAATGGACCACCACTTTAGAATCTATTTCTATTGCAATTCTATCAATACCAAGAACATAGCACATTTGAAGGCCTATTCTTAGAGCTAATACCTTTGCTAGAGTATTAGTACCAACTCCAAGGAAATGATAGAATCCAAAGATAACCTTACCTTGCCAATCCCGAAGCAATCCACCACAACCAGCCGGACTTGGATTTCCAGTGCTAGCACCATCAATATTAAGTTTGTAATAACCATGCTGTGGAGGGTGCCATTTTAAAAAAAAAAGGACTTTTAACTCGTATTGGAATTGTAGGGATGTGTAATACGTGTGAGAAATAGGAGGAGAGGGACATTTTCCTAGGTTTAAGAAAACCATTCAATTCGTGTAGCCAACATTTAACTTTTGCACAAATTTTGTGAAAGTTAACAGCCTCATCCTTAAATCTTGCAGAATTTCTGGCCAACCATAGTTCCCATGAAAGAAGATGTGGGATAAGTAAAGCTAAAAGATGTTCTTGTGTTGACCCGCCAAAAAGAGAATGCTAAAGTAACATTGCAGACCGCCAAGAAGTATTAGTAGAAATTCTAACCCCAAATAATTTTTCAAAATATTACCATGCTTGAAGAGCAATAGGACTAGTTGCGAAGACATGATCTATTGTTTCTTTATGCCCCTGTGGACAACAATGACACTTGGAGACAATCGGAATCCCACAATGCCAGACCACTTCATCAACAGGAACCACATTATTCCAAAGGCACCAACAAAAAATAGAGATTTTTAGTAGCATGGTGGGATTACAAATGATCATATAAGGAAGAGTGGAATATCTAGTAGTTCTGATAAGAGACCAAGCTGAGCTAGTAGAAAATAAACCATTACTGCAAGGAGACCAAATTAATGCATCACTACCTTTGCGAAGTTGAAATTGTGAGCGTTGAATTTCCTCCACTAAAGTAGAACCACCCAAAGAAAAAAGTTTATCCAAGTTCCATTTGCCATTTACGACAACATCATGTAGTCTTAAATTTGGGGATATGATAGTCCAACGAAGTGCAGATAAACTACCCGAACCCCTCCAATTGTTGTACCAGAATAGAGCACTACCATCTCGGATCAGCCATCTGCTGTGTTCTAAAATGAATGGGAAGTGATGAGAAAGATGTTTCCATATTGATGGATCTTTAATACTTATAGGAATGTTTGCCATGTCTGAGTGATTACTGAGATATTTTTGTCGCAAGAAATTTAGCCCAAAGAGAGTGCAAAGAAATAGTTCTCCATGTCATTTCACATTGAAGCGACTTGATCACATCAAAGAGATTGTGAATACCCAAACCTTCTTCATTTTGTGGAAAACGTATATTATTCCAAGAAACCTAATGATGTCTAAAACCATCTTCAGATTCTCCCTAAAAAAATTTGGCAAAAAGAGCATGAATCTCTTTAACAACTCCTATTGGAGGGGTGATCACCGAAAATAAATAGATGGGGATGGAACTTAATACAAATTTTATCAAAGTGAATTTACCACCCATGGATAGAAGCTTTCCTTTCCAACCTGCTAATTTTTTTTCGATTTTATCTAGCACCGGAGTGAACATAGAGGATATGGGCTTGCCGTAATGTAGACGGGCTCCAAGATAAGTAAACGAGAGGGAGGTTTCTTTGAAGTCTGTTGTGGTTGCAATAATACACTTTCTAGATGTTGCAACACGCTTGTGGACTATAAAAGAACTATTAGCCACATTAATTAACTGCCTAGATATAGTTTCATAATGCCGGAGAAATACCATTAAATTATTAAGGCTATGTCAAGTTCCATTAGTAAACACCAAAAAATCATCAGCATAGAGGAGATGTGATATAAGAGAACATGTATTAGGAACCTGATAAGGAGCTATTCTGCCATCTTCCAGAAGTTTTGTTAGGCCTCTACTGAGAGGTTCTTCTCTAAGGATGAATAACAATGGAGAAAGTGGATCGCATTGCCTAAGCCCTCGTTAAGGAGTGAAAAATCTTGCTAAAACACCATTAATTTTAACTGAAAATCGTGGGGGAAAAAATAACATTCTTTATAAGGGTGACCCAAGTATCTGCAAACCCAAATGCCTTTAACACTTCTAACAAGTAGCCCCAAGAGACCCTATCAAAAGCTTTTGCCATGTCTACTTTTATTATCACATTGGCACCTCGAGAACGCTTATTCAGGTTATGTACTAACTCCTGAGCCAGCACAACATTTTTAGAGATCATTCTACCATTAACAAAGTCATCTTGATTCATAGAAATTAATTTAGGCAAAATCAGGATCAGACGATTGACAACCACTTTGGATATGATTTTATAGAATACCTAAGATAAACTTATAGGTCTATAATCCTGAAAAGTCTTGGGATCTTCAGATTTAGGCACCAAAGAAATGATAGAAGCCCCTAAAGCATCATTCAATTCTTTGCCTCTAAAGAATTCACGAACTGCCTTAACAATATCTTCAGCTACCACTGGCCAGACATGAATAAAAGAGATGAAGTAAAACCATAAGGCTCCGGAGTAGAGTCTTCAGAGATATCCTTAATTGCATAAAAAACTTCAACCTCAGAAACTTCCTTCAAAAGCATGTCATTATCAGGATCAGTAACTAATCTTGGTATAAGAGAAGTCATCTCTTTATAATCAGTTGTAGGATTATCATCAGCTTTGAGATGATAATCAATCGTAGCTTCTTGTATATCATCTTAGGCAGTAAGAATACCTTCCTCAGTGTTGATATTGTGGATCATTGCTTTTGATCTCTTTTGCCAAGTAGAGGCATGGAAGAATGTAGTATTCTTATCTCCACAGGAACTTATCGGTGCAATAAGAGATATGTCAACTAAACAGTTTTACTCACAATATTTTTAACAAAGATAATATGCTGAAGTTTATAAAATAAACAATTTTAAGTATGTAGCAACTAAGAGCAAGTAGTTCCTAATTTCTAGCACACACAATGGTTATCCCACACGGTAACCATAATACTAATATCACTCCACGCAGTGACGTGTTAGTGCTGGAATTAAACAGGATTAGATAATTTACTAAAGCGGACCTATCTGAGTTCATGAATTTCAAGGAATATAATTTTAACACTTTAGGGCCACCGCTATTCGCCCTAAAGTCTGCAGCAACCGATCGAATGCAAAATTGAATCCCGAATGCACAGGGGAAAAATTGTCCAGATTTCACCGTATCACCTGAAATAGAAAACTAACACTACAAACACATTAGGAATCTTTAAGGGATAAATTTGTCTGAAGAGAGTTTCGCCGGAGGAACTCATATGCGCACACACGCGCCTAGCCGAAATCCCCACACGTTGTCACCATCGATGGTTGTCAACTCCACGCACCAAACCTCCAGAACCTCCTCCACCTACACGTCTCAAATAGGTCTCCGTTTCACCAATGGCCTACTTGATTGTCCGAAAATTGCAATTGCAAGTCCGGTTCTTTTGCAAAAATCTGGACAGCTTTTTAACTAGTTTTTTTTGCTGGCTTTGGATTTTTTTTCACCGAAAAAACCACCACCAACCTTGCTCTGATACCAAATGTTGAAGAATAAATAGATCACCAAGGAGTCCGGGCTCAATATATCGCCTAGATACCGAATCAAACACCACAATCCGACAAACCCAAAACCACAACCCAAACGCCAACAATCGGTTGCTTTCTTGGCTATCCCACAAAGGACACATTATGAGTTATTTGCAGCCACAAGAACCAGCCACAAGGCAGGAAGAGACAAAGAGAAAAGTACAACAGTGGAAGCACGAAGCAAGTAACTGTAGCCGCCGGTTGCTCTCCTTACAGGTAAGTTGCAAATATATTTTCATACACTCCAAAGCCAGAAAACGGGAGTCAAACATATATAGGATAAGAGTGGGCTTTTAGGTTAGGTAATAGTTAAGCCCAATAGCTAATAGGCAATGGGTAAATGGGCTATCGACGTACGAAGCCATCCAAGATTTATGGGTCGAGCCACGAGTAACACTAATTAAATTAGGCTACTTCAAATGACCCAAATAGGTTGTAGGATTGGTTTGAACAATTTTGGTGTCGATATTTCACTTCAGTTATCTAGTCAATACCGATTAAATAAACAATGATATTACATCGTCGTTTGGGAGGTCGTTTGAAAACAATTTTGCCTAACAAAAAGAAAAAAACTGCCATTTTATAATTAAAGTGCAAGGAAATGAGAAAAACATAAACATATTTTTTTTCTTGGACTCCACCATCTCCTCATTCTCTTGGAGCTCTTGGTGTGGTGCTTGTTTGAGTAGTTCTACCTTGAGTGGGGCTTCGACTCGCTTCATTTTTCCGTATTACAATGGGTTGATTATTTGTTCTTATTATTGAAGCATGGTGCTTCTCCTTTGTTGAACTTGATTCGGGAATATTTTCTGATGTGCACTTCTTAGGGGACCTTGTTTACATTTGTTATGCTCGATGTCCTCTTCTATTGTCAATATTATTGCACATAATAACATTATATAAGTGAACAAAAAAACACAAAAATGCAAATGGACCAGTTAAATATATATAAATGTATGCCTTACCTTGGTTTTTCATCAAAGAAACAACAACATTGTTGACAACATAATCATACTATTCTGTCTTTGTTACTTTCTTCCTTTATACATAAGAAATACATAGTAATAAAGAAATACATAGTAATAAAGACACTAAAAGTGTGTTTCAAATTATTAAATATGTTTTAGTTTATTTACTCCATTTTTGGTTTTAGTGGGCAAGCCATATTGAACTAATGGTCATGTTAAAATTACATATAATGATATATAAAATTATTTTTCTCTAAAAATGTTCCTTCAATTTCAATCTTACGCCTTTTTTATTTTCACTTATTGACAAGTGACTTTCTTTCATGTGATTTGGTAACAACTAGGGGAAAAAAGGGAGAAGATGATGGTCATTTGTTAGTTATGAATTATTTATTCGAATTAAAAAAGTCATTTTACCTCGAAAATTAAATAATTTTCCAATATATTGATTTGGTAACAACTGAGGGAAAAAAGGGAGAAGATGAGGGTCATTTATTAGTTATGAATGATTTATTCAATTAAAAAAAAAAAACATTTTACCTCGAAAATTAAATAATTTTCCAATATATTATGTGAATTTGTTGGAATATGTAAAAACATATGCTCTGTATCGTAATGCTCGTATTTGCATGTTACGTGCAAGCAGTGTGTGTTCCATGTGCGAGGTGGGTGCCTCTTCATACAAGTTTCTAGAACATTCTCCATAAATTGAAAAATAATTGTATACACTCCATTAATCATCATGTATGTGCACTAAAAATTAAAAATATTTAGTTTATACTTTATTTATAAACCATTGATATATTTGTTTTCAAAATGAAGGCTTAACAAGTAGCCAACTTTTAACGCTAAAACCTAACTACTCTTAGGTTCCGTTTGATTTACATTATTATCTCAATAAAATGAAAAATATGACCGTTATCCATCACATCAACATTTAAATTCAAATTTTCTATCTCTTGTATAACCCCAATAACGATTATATTTTACATTCTTATTCTACAATAATTTAGGTCAAATAGGGGCTTAATTAGAAACTAATCACATTGTCGAATCAGTTGTCCCAAATTCTATATATAGAGAGAAAGTGAGCGATCTGGCGGAGGATAGCAGAGGGAAGGCAATGGAATCAACCAACAAAATGTAGAACCATGAAATATTCAACACTAGAACTAGCAATGGCTTGGTTTTCCCTCCTTTAATGAAGTGATTTAATATTCCAATCCCTAGAGCTCCACCTGCTTACTTAAGCCCGCTTTCTCCATGACCAGTCCCGGATCACTCTAGTGGACCCAAAACGTGACGTGCATCTATGATAGATGCTGACTAAATGTCAGATCCACCATCAAGATTGACTAAGAATTACAACTAAATACGCCAAAACCAAATGCTTAAGAAAAATATAATGCAATGAACCCAAAATAATTACTTCGTGCTTTATCAAATGTATCACGTCACTCAATATGTCGTGTAACTATCACTTTGAAATCATCAGGCCCCTCCAACTATAAAGAATCATTTACTACCTGTAAGAAAAATCGTGAAAAAATATATGAGTTGATAGCTAATTGAGTGGAAAATTTGAAAATAATTATACTCCGTCGTTTATACATATTCATCAAAAATCGAGTTCGTGTTATTTTAACAGTTCACAATAAAACATCAAATATTAATAATCAAGTCATGAATCATTATATAATCATCAACTAAAATCTATATCATCATCTCATCACCTCAAGTGTATTGGGAAATCTACCAAAAAAATACCCTCTTACTAAAATCTATAATCTCGTCATACGTGCATAGACTGCACCTTGGGCTAAGCTCTCCCAACACTAGCCTTAGGCCATCTCAATGAACGAAAGTGGGTCTCAAAGACCTCTCATAATCAATACTAGAACATAGGCCAAAGCTAGAGATGTCAATAAGCCGAGTCGAGCCTGCTCGGCCCTTTAAGCTCGTGGCTCGTTTCTCACAAGCCACGAGCTCACGAGCCGAGTAGGTTCTTGGCTTGTGAGCTCGTGGGCGAGCTCGGGTCGGCCCACGAGCTTGTGAGCTCACGAGTCGAGCCGCGAGCCCGCGAGCTTTTTTTATGTTTTTTTTTTAATTTTTTCACGAGCCCACGAGCTGCTCGAGCTCGGGCTCATCATTTCACAAGCCCGAGCTGCTCGTTGCTCATATTTTAACGAGCCGAGCCAACGAGCCGCTCGGCTCGTTTGACATCTCTAACCAAAGCCCCTAGTGAATTATATGTACATGGTCAAGATCCCTTCATCCAAAGTCAAAACCCCTCGATGTAGTATAGAACATGGCCAAACCTCTCAGTGAACTAGAATAAATATATAATCACGGGTACTTTTTTGATCGATCTCAATATCACATATGTCTCACATTCCAATTCACAAATAATCCATATACAATCTTTAAAATTCCACATACATCATAATGAGAGAACATTTCCACATTAATCATGTAAATGGACAAATAATTCACATAATTGCATAAAATGTATAGTAGTATAATTAATTTATCAATGCTTAAAAAGTATTAAGTTTTTGTGCTCACTGATTAATGGGTAGAAAACTGAATAAATTAATCGGTCTTTCTAAACTTTCACGTCACTACTTGAAATAACAGTATAATAACATAAATTAAAACCTGACAATTAAATCAATACATATCCACCGCTTAACTGAGCAATTTCTATATTTATTCTTGCATCTCTATTTCTTCAACTTTTCATCTCTTTGATTATTGACTAACCAATCACCACACATAACCTAAACCATTAAATTACTCATACTTCTTAAAATCATTACCGTATACATATATAATCTCTATAGATGATTTAATCTAATATCTAGACTTCAATATTTATCATTTAATTTTTTCATTCAACCTCTAAAATCTGAAAATAAAAGATTTGACAAAAAACAGCACTGAAATTCCAGAATATTGAATGATGGCATCAGTTTCTGTATATTGAAAATAGTCACCAAAATCATTGACTGGAACAACACTTTCTGGGGCAGAATTTCAATAGTAGCATCAAGGTGATAGTTTTGTACGAAAATTGAAGAAAATGAGTTTAAAAAAATACCAAAATCAAACCTAAAATCTTTATTCCACTCAAATACCTCATAAAATCAAGTGTTTATATAATGTAAACACTATAGATTTAAATATTGAAGTTCTAATTCATAAACACATTTCATATTTCTTCAACATGTATTCAAATCCAATATCTATTCTTTCTTACAAATCTTCAAAATTAAGCCACTAATTACAAACCCAAATTTAACAATATTGAACAACAAATTATTTTTTACCTCTTGGAATAGAAGAAGTGAAAAACCTTCTCCTTTTTTTGCTTCCTTCCCTTCTCTTTTCCTTTTTTTTTTTTTTCCTTCCTTCCTTTTTTTTTTTCCACTTCTTTCCTTTCTTTTACACCCACCTTTCCCGTTTTTAGTTTTTTCTATCGGTTCCAGCCTCATCTTCCTATGGGTGTGTTTGAGCCACATTGTTTTAGAAGAATGTATTTTGAAATAGTAAATTAATGAAGAATGTGTAGTTGAACAAGAATGAAAAGTTATTGATGTGATGGAAATATTATTTTATTGAAAAATGTGTGGTTGAAAATGAGTAGAAAAATGATAATGAAAATTTTAATGTAAAATAAGAAGAGTGACACTTGCACTCCACTATCCCATATTTGCAAAGGAAGCCCATCATCTTCCAATTAATATAACATTTGGTAATATAACTTCCAATGATAGGTAAGTACATCCCCAAGTTTAAATTTCATCCATCTTAAACCCTCAAGTATTGTCAATTATAAATAAACCCCAATAAAATGATTTATTTCATTTAAGTCCCTAATTGACTTTGACTTTGACTAGTTGAACATTTGGTTTTGATTAAATAATTTATTGACTTTGACTATAAATGAATAGGCTGTAACAATCTTACCCCCATTCAAAGAATTTCATCTTTGAAATTCAATCAACTAGGATTCGAACCAATAAAAGATATGACACGCAAATTTAACCTTCCATAATTCCTCTTCTTGAATGATTTCTCCAACCCACCTTAATAACTTCTTTTCCAACTTTTATTTCAATAATATCTAAATCCCCTTTAAATAGCAACATATGCATTGATAACATATCTATTAAACCCGTCTTCATATTCTCTAGAATTATATTTTAAAAAAAACTGAACAAATGAAATTTAGTTTTATAACTCCCTATCACAAGATACTCAAACTCCACCATATAAATAACAATCTAATCTATATAATTTTATAAATCTACCTTGTGAACTGACTATATCATTTGAAAAGAATCACGTAATCTTTGTCGATCTATCAACAATGACCCAAATACTATTTTGTATCAATTTTGAGTACTTGGAACCCAACTGAAAAGATATGTGAGGATAACTACTTCCATTCTAAAATTGACAAGATTTACAAAATGCAATTGTTCATGATTTTTAAAATCTAGTTATCCCCAACAACAATTGAGATAGCTCAATATGGTTTTCTTTTCCTTTAATTCTATATCACCCAATGATAATGTATACACAGCTTCGATTTCAACCATTTCGGATAAAAATATACCATAAACTTTAGTGATCGATGAGTATCGATGTCTCTTGCAATGTGATAACACCACATTTCCTAAATTCAACCTCAATATAACCCACTCTAAATCATGTCTCTTCAATAATCTACACTATAATCCATAATTCATCATTTTACTTCAAAACACTTTGTAAACCTTAAATATAATCCATTATCATAAATCAAACCCTCTTCTACTCTAGATACAAGAGAAAATATTTCCTCAAAATTTAATCTCATAATAAAACTTTATACATTTCTAAACCCACACAATTTTGGTACTCTTTCTTTTCATGAAAAGACAAAGATAAAATTTAATCCATGATAATTCTATACTCTTATTCCATAAAGAAGCCATTGACCTATTGCCAATGCATAAGCATTCTTGTATGCTACATAAATATCTTTACTTAAGATAATGTAACCAAAGGATACCATTCCACAATTGAGTAAAATTTACATTTGATAATCACCTTAGACTTTAAACTATCAAACATATCATCCATATATTCATAGCGAATAAATCTCCATAAGACTAGAATATTTTATTCTTAGATTCAAAAATATAATTGAAAAATAACCCAAAAAGTGCATGACCAAAACTTCATTAATTTCATCTTATCTTCATAATTTAGCTCGAGGCTTCCAAATGATATATCATATAGCACACTAATCTAAAAAATGGCCTTGAAAAAATTAATTATCTCATCACATTATTTGTTATAAGACAACCATAACATTCAATTAATTGCTATATACCATATCATATTGTGATCATGTACCCTTGTCATTTATCTTGATATTGTATGGCCTCAAACATTTAATAGTATCCATTTTCCATAAAATCACAAAGTAGTAACCTTCATATTTATCATGTAAACTTTTCACACATCAATATACCACCAACATTTCATATGTTAATTTCCCAAGCTCAATAAATTCCAACTCTAACATTCTCTACTCTTATTTCTTAAACGACAAATTACTCCCATAATAAGTAATCATTATGAAGTCTATCCCTATTTTCTCACATCCCTGGTAATCAACAACTCATAAATAATCGAAATAATTGAAATCACCTATGCTTTAATTTCCTCCATGCCTAATTTACTCAATAACACATTGTTATCTATCAATCAATAAATCATCATATTGTCTTCCACAATTTCTTATCATATATCATAAGTATACACCATCATGACTTCTACCATCTTTCCATATAAGTGGCCATAAATCACCACAAAATTTTGATAACACTAATGACCATTTGGCTTCCCAACATATTTAAAATTCCTCATTGATTGTCACCAGTTACAGAGATAATATCGTTCTCTTTGTATTTATTGTGCAAACTATAACTACATATTTTTCAGTATATACATTAAAGGATCATATCATCTCACATATAATTAGGTACTTAGGTAACTGTGTATTCCATTCCTTCATATATATATCGATGGATAACCTACAAAATCATTAAACCTCTAATTCCAATTGGTATCTCTTCATTGTTGCACTCTTAATGAGTACGAAGTTACATACACCACTATACCAATCCAACAAGTTATAACATTGTCAACCATTAGATCATTGCAACTAGCATACTTACATACTAGTCATTTCTCAATTTATAATTAAGAATATTCTTCTATTATTTTAGGTTCCCAACATTCTAATAGCAAGAGCTTCAGAGCCTCACTACATGTGACCATACATACTTAATATGCATGATATACCAATGCTTGAGCTATGAAAACTTTCAAATCATGCTCTGATACCACTCTAACACGACCCGTCCTACCCCGAATCACCCTAGTGGACTCGAAAACATGACGTGTGCCGATAATAGATGCTGACGAAACGTCATATTCACCACCAAGGCTGGCTATGAATTACTACTAAATATGCCAAAATCAAATGCTTATGAAAAATATAATACAATGGATCCAAAAAAATTTACTTCGTGCTTTATCAAATGTATCATGTCACTCAATATGTTGTTCCGACTATTTTTTGCTTTCTTTCTTTGTACAGAGAAAATATTTATTAATAAACAAACTAAATTGTGTTTCAACTTAAAGAATATGTTTTAGTTTTCTTCATTTTTCGTTTTAGTAGGCAAGCCATGTGGAACTAATAGTTAGCTAAAAAGAACATATAGCAGCCATAACTGATATACAGATTTATTTTGTTCTAAATAAGTTGCTGTAATTTTCAATCTTATACTTTTTTTTTTCCCTTCATAAAACTCTGAAGAAGTGAGCGAAAATTTAAGAAGAGGAGGGTCGTTCAGTATATTATATATTATTTATTTGAATTTTTTTTTATAAAAAAACTTCGTCTTACCTCAAAAAGTATATAATTTACCAACATATAATGTGATTTTGTTAGAATATATAAGCACAAATACTATGCATCGCACGTGCGAGTATTTGAATGTTACGTGCTGGCATGGTGTGTTCCACGTGTGAGGTGGGTGCTTTTTTTTTTTTTTTTACAAAAATCTAGAACGTTCTCTATAAATTGATAAATCAATATATACACTGCACCAATCATCATGTATGTGCACTTGAAATTGAAATCAATATTTAACTTTGACTTAAAATTACTAATCATTTCCAAACAAAAGCTCGACAACTCGCCAAGTTTTAAAAGTAAAACCCATCTGCTTCTTAATCAGAAACTAACCACATTTTCAAATCTTCTTTTTCCAAAATTCAAGATGGAGATTAGCACAGGGAAGGCAATGGAATCAACTGACAAAACGTAGAAACGTTAAGCACGTAATAATAGAACTAGTGATGACTTGGTTTTCCGTCTTTGAATGCAGTGCTTTAAGATCTCAATCCATAGAACTCCACGTGCTTGCTTAAGCCCCTTTATCCTCATAAATTTGATGATGTTTTTGTTGGTGGTTTCTTTCTCTACAAATTTCGAAAAATCTAATCTTGCAAAACAAAGCTCTGTCCGTTTACAATTAAAGTGCATGGTTATGACAAAAACGTGAACACAATTGTTTTTTGTACTTCACCATCTCCTTGTTCTCTTAGATCTCTGGTGTGGTAGTTCTTTGGGGAGCTCTACCTTGAGTGCGGCTTTGACTTGCTGCATTTTCCCCTATTACATTGGGATGAATATCTGCTCTCATTATCAATGAATGATGCTCCTCCCTCTTTGAACTTGTTTCATTTACATCTTCAGATGGACGCTTCTTAGGGGGCGCTGTGGACATTTGAGAAGCTCGAAGTGTGTTTCAATTTGTAGAATTTTTTTTTTTGTTTAATTACTTCCATTTTTCGTTTCAGTATGCAAGCCACGTGGAACTAATAGTAAGCCAAAAGTAACATATAGTAGCCATAAATGATATACAGATTATTTTCTTCTAAATAACTAGATTTAATTTTCATTCATAACGTTTTTTTTTTCAGTACATGACATGATTTTCTTCATGTGATTTTGAAAGAAGTGAGCGAAAAAGTAAGAAGTAGAGGATCTTTAGTACTTTTATCTATTATTTGTTCGAACATTAAAAAATTTGCCAATATATAAACACAAACACTGTATCTCACACGCACATATTTGCAAGTTATGGTAAGCGTGGTTTTTTCCATGTGCAAGGTGGGTGCTTTTTTTTTTTTTTTAAAACAAAAAAACAAGAAGATTCTCAAGAAAATTGATAAATCTATATATACACTCCATTAATCATCATGTATGTGCACTAGAAATTGAAATCAATATTGAACCTTTTCTTATATTTTTAAATCATTTATATATGTTTTCCAAATGAAGGCTGAACAACTCGTCAACTTTAAAAGTAGAACTCTTCTGCTTCTTAATCAGAAACTAATCACATTGTAAAATCCCTATTCCAGAATCTTTGATGGAGAATAGCACAGAGAAGGCAATGGAAACAACCACAAAATGCAGAAACATTACGCATGTAATAGTAGCACTAGTGATGACTCTGTTTTCCGTCCTCGAATGCAGTGCTTTAAGATCCCAATCCATAGAGGCTAGAGCTCCACCTGCTTGCTTAAGCCAACTTCCCACTGCTCATGAATTTTCTGATGTTGCTGATTTGGTGGTTTCTTTTTTTCTAGAAATTACTTTTTGATAGTAACAAGAAAACTCTGATCTTGATTCTTGTGAAAGAAAAAACTGCCATTCTATAATTAAAGTGCCAAGGTAACGAGAAAAAACGAAAACGTGATGGCTTTTTGGACTTCACCATCTCCATATGCTCTTGGTGAGCTCTACCTTGACTGGGGCTTTGACTCGCTGCCAGCAGAGGAGCTAGCAGTTGGCGAGGGGCGTGACCGCGTGTGCTAGGCTTCTTCGAAACAGTTGAAGGAAGGAAGATAGCGAAGGCGAGCCGGTGATTTTTGGGGGTTTTTTTTTTCTTTTTGTAGTTTTGTCATTTCATTTGGGTGCATTCCACTGTGGCCGTGCTCCTTGTAAAAAAAAAAAAACCAGGCCCAAACCAAATGGATATGAAATCGAAGGTTGGAGCTGTGAAGCACAATGTTACATAGAAAACCCTCCTCCAAGCTCCAGTTCCACGCCTGACGCCTCCACCTCCTGCTCCTAATCTTGCTAGCAGCTGCCGGTGATGACGATGACGTCGACGAGGTGCCTCCGACAGACTCCGGGCGATCGAACCTCCCGTGAGCAGAGACTAGAGAGCGTCTTTCTCCTTCACTCCTTTTTTTTTTTTTTTTAATTATTTTTTATGATTTATGATTTATGATTTATATTCTATGAGTTAATTGGCCATTTGGCATTCAAATGGGAATTGTGATTTTGTGATTTAAGATAAAAAATTTATGTTTAATGAGTTACGAGTTATAATTTATCATTTATGAGTTTTGATTCATGATTTGAGAATTTATGTTTAGGAAATTAGGGTAAGTGAAAAAAATTAGTTGAGAAGATGTTGGGCTCAATTCAACCATGTTTAGTCTATTTTTAAATCAATTCTAATTGAAATATAAATTGGGGGCACTTGGTAGATTATAGAACGAATTTTTCTATCGAAACGAAAGTTCATATCTAGTTCTTCTAGTTCTAGTGGTGCATCTAATCCTGCTTATTGTTACTAGTCGAGCACATATATATTCAATGATTTATAATATTATTTAATTACATATTAATAAACGATTTCGTAACTATGATCGTTGATTATCGACGGTCAACGATCAATAGTTAAGATCCGCCCTAGCTGAACTTTGATTCTAAAACTAATAGGTAGCTAAAAGTAACATATAGCAGCCATAAATGATTTGCAAATCATTTTGTATTAAATAACTAGCTTTAGCCCCTGTTTGTTTCCCATTAAAATTCTCATTTTCATTCTTCTACTTATTTTTAACCACACATTTTTCAATAAAATAATATTTTACATCACATCAATAATTTTTCCTTCCTTTTCAATCATACATTCTCCATCAATCTACTATTTCAAAATACATTCTTCCAAAATCTTCCAAAATAATGTGGATCGAACACACCAATTTTCATTCTCAAAATTTTGATTATTTTTCAGTACATGACACGTGACCCATGATTTTCTTCACCTGATTTTGAAATAAATGAGCGAAAAAATGTAAAAAGTGTTTTTTAGACAATTGTTTTGTTAGCCATGCAGAATGTCTGAATAATTTTGGACATCTCTTTTCGGAGATTTCTTGTAATGCTTGTAAATAATCATGGGGAAATGGTAATGAAGATGAAGCCATGAGCGAGCGAGCGAGCATGAGCGCTCGCTCGCTCTCTCTCTCTCTCTCTCTCTCTCTCTCTGAAGTTGATTAAATCATATGATTTTAGAGTTGAAAAATGTTGGAAGAACGGTTGAAAATAGCAAAGGAGAAGGACCGGTATTTGCACAAGAAGGTTTTAACAGCAATGCACTTGTGCTAACTTCTATTAACTCAGAATTTAAGACATGTATATGCACGCAGGCTATCAAATTTATGTGATCTGAACATCAAGTGCCTGTTTGGTGCATGTTTCGTGCACTCTATTTCCGTTTCTCACTCTCATCGTTTTGCATATAAATACTCACTCGACACTTGTTAAATCTACCCGAAGAAACCCATTTCCATTTTAAAATCAAGCTTCATTTTTCATTTTAAACTTAATAAGCTCAAAATCAACACAGAATCCAGAACCATTTTCCAAGAAATGAACGTACATACAAAACCAACATCACCAAGAAAAAAGAAGGAATTTTTTTTATAAACAAATGGTGCTTAAAAAGATTGTACCTCAACAGCATTTTTAAGCAAGTGGACATCTCTCTCTCTCTCTCTCGGATGTGTAGGATTAAGACATGGGGGCCAAAAAAAACCTTAACAAGTATTTATATTTGGGAAAAGGCCTGAAGAGTGGTGGTGGAGGAAATATAGGGTAGGTGGTAGAGAAATGGATTTTTAATTTTTAATTTTTTAATTATATGATTGGGACTCGTTCGCACTTTTTAAAAAAAAAAAATAAGACTACTGTTAAAATTAATTCTTTATTATTATCTTTTTTCTTTTTGTTTTTATATAAATAGAAGATATATTCGTCATTTCACAAAACTTTATTGAGAAAATGGACGAAAAATGGGTCTTTCACACCACAAATGTCAAAAATGGAAGGTTATTAGCCAATATGAGAAGATAGGGTATATTTCACAATAGGTCCAAAGGAGAGGAGAATTTTGCGCCAAGAATGTCGCATTAATTAACAGGGCCAAGTAATTGATCCGTTAGCCATAGAGAACGCCAATAATTGATTCGGGAGAAATTCCGTTAATATTTTTGAACGGAATCTCTTCAGGCAGATTTTGGTTCGAACCCCCTGTATAATCATTGGGAAAATGTTGAACACAGACATTAGTAGGGATTCTTTGACGTGTGCTAAAATTGATAAAAATCAATCTGATTTAGTGTTGGTGAAGATAGCGAAGGAAAAGAGAATGCTTCTAGTATATGCACAAAATATTGACACATATTTTGACTGGAACTCACTTTTCACAGAGATATTTACAAGATGTGAACATCAAGTGCACGTTAGGTGCACATTAGGTGCATCTTTGGTGCATGTTTACTGTAAACATGCTCTCAAATCATGGTAATGGAGATTTCAGTCTGAAACCTGTATATAATTTTGGGGCGAAAGTTGATGAAGATGGGGCTATGAGTAGTTATTTCTTTGACTCAGGCTGAACTGATAATCAATCTGATTTTAGAGTTGGAAAGTGTAGAAAAATATTGGAAGAACCGGAGAAAATAGCATAGGAAAAGGAAATGCTTCTGCCTCTAGGTGGCGGTGGGTATTTCTATCATTTCTGTTGGGAATTTAAGAGTTAAAAGTCTTCAAATCACAATACAAGCTAACATGTATATAAAGCATAAATCAAAAGCTCAGATGCTAAAATCTTCAGCTCACAATGCTAACAAAATATACATGTATAGATCATAAGAAATACATATAGAAACCGAGAATAACATAGTAAGTAAATTGGAGTGCTACTTCCCTTCACTGGCCGAAAGTTAGGCTCAGGAACAGTCTTCCATGTCATGCAAATCGCCGTCTAGAGAGAGAGCTAGAGAATCGGCCAAAAACTCTCCACACTTGGCTTGGATCATTGATCAAGAGATATACCAAGAACAGCCAAGATCAAGCCCTAAATCGAACTTGAGCCTTCGAGAAATATCAACACCACTTAGCTACTATTTCAGACCTAAGTGTACACAAAGATTTCCCCCTCAACAGGCTAAAAAATCGATTCCGTGGACCACCAAAAGAAGAGGAAGAAACGGACTCCAGAAGGAAAGAGAAATGGACCAAAACCGAGAGTGTCAAATCTCAAAAAGGAACCCACATGAATTTATATACCAAAAGTCAAGCTAAGAAAATATCTCAACTAAGGAATAAATTCCAACCCTTAATCTCAATCCAATGGCCACAATAAAACCAAACTAACACAATCCAAGTCAAGCCAAAGCTACCAATAGGTGAAGGACACCTAAGCAGCTAAGGTAAATATAATCATAAGTGTTAGAGCACCACAATTCTCACATTCTTCACCTTGGTTCTCATAACACGTACGCTTTCTCGGTTGTGAATTTGCACATGGAAGGACTGTTCATCATCATCGCCCACTAACTGAAAGAAAAATTAACCAGTGTCAATATCTAACAAAGATAAGCACAATTTAAATTTTCCTACAGGTAGAATTTTTGTCCCCATATCAGAGGGATTCCTGTCAGAATGAATCTTAACAAGTTCAACTTCATCTTGAGATAGTTTCTCACGAATAAAATGATACTTCACCTCAATATGTTTTGACCTTTCATGATAAACAGGATTCTTACAAAGCAATAAAGTACTTTGACTATCAGTAAACATAATAGGTGTATCATGCATGAAGTTTAATTCTTTTAAGATTCCTACTAACAGGAATCCCTCTGATATGGGGACAAAAATTCTACCTGTAGGAAAATTTAAATTGTGCTTATCTTTGTTACATATTCACACTAGTTAATTTTTCTTGCAAGTAGTGAGCGATGAACAGTCCTATGTGCAAATTCGCAACCGAGAAAGCGTACATGTTATGAGAACCAAGGTGAAGAATGTGAGAATTGTGGTCCTCTAACACTTATGGGCAATATTTACATTAGCTGCTTAGGTGTCCTTCACCTATTGGTAGCTTTGGCTTGATTTGGATTGTGTTAGTTTGGTTTTATTGTGGTCATTGGATTGAGATCAAGGATTGTGATTTATTCTTTAGTTGAAATGTTTTCTTGGCTTGACTTTTCGTATATAGATTCACATGGGTTCCTTTTTTAGATTTGACACTCGGTTTTGGTCCCTTTCTGTTTACAAAAGTTGTCAAATTCGAAATTACAGAATTCAAGCCCATTATTAGTTCTTAATGTTTTAAGTTTCTTATCCAACTGGTTCTCAACAGACTTAAGTCAAATTCTGAATTTTCCAAAAGTTTCAGACTTAGCCTTCAAAGGATAAATCCAAACATTTCTAGAGTAATCATCCATTAAGGACAAGAAGTACTTACTTCCACCAAATGTGGAATGCTTCTCCGAGCCCCACAGATCAGCATGGACCTAGTCCAATGGTCTGCGGGTTCTATGAGAGCTAGCTTCAAAGCTCACCTTATGGGACTTACCCAAACACAAGTTTCACAGAAGTCCATAGCTTCAATGTCATCTTTTCCAAGCAATTTCTGATTACTTAAAGATTTTAACCCTTTAAACCCAATGTGACCCATTCTATTATGACAAAGTTCAGTTTTGTCTTTACTAACTGTAAGAAAACTAGAATCATGTGGCGTTTCAGTTTTACTCTAAAGATAGTACAGTCAATTCCTCTCAGATCCTTTCATAACTACTAGAGAGCTCCTTATAATTTTCAGAATCTTATTTACAGATTTAAAGGTATATCCCTCATCTTCAAGAGTAACTAAGAAAATGAGGTTCCTCTTCAAATTATGGACATATCTTACATCTCTAAGTTGCCTGACAGCCCCATCATACATCCTGATGGCTATGTCACCAATCTCAACAACATTCTGAGAATTATTATCCACCATGTAAACTTTCTTAGATTCAGTCCCTTTGTAGTTATAGAACCAAGACCTTTCAGGGCACATGTGAAAGGTGCACCCTGTGTCTAAGATCCAATTTTTGTCAAATTCTTCCTCAGACATATTTAGGACATGTAAACTATCGAATTCAGAAACAACCGCAGCATTGTTTTGTTCATTGTTGTTTAAGTCTTTTTGTTTCTTTTTCCAGTCAAAGCAGTCCTCTTGAAATGTCCTAACTTTCTGCAGTTATAGCATTTCTTACCACTTTTATCTCTAGATTTGGATCTCATTTTAGATTTTCCCCTTCCCTTTTTGTTCTGGAAGTTAAATTATTTCTTTTTAGGTCTTCCCCTAACAAATAGGCTTTCTTCTCTCAAATTAGTTATGTTGTCTCTTTTCAATTTAAGTTCTCTTGATTTTAACGCATCTAACACAATAGCTTGTGAAAGAGTGTCCTTACCATATTTTATGGCATTTCTGATTTCTTTATAAGATTCGAGTAATGAATTTAACAATATGACAGCTAAATCCTCATCATCGAATTTCTTATCATTGTGAGCCAGACTTTTAACGATTATGCTATAATCATTTAAATTCCCTTCAACATCCTTCCCCGAGTCCATCTTAAAACTAAACAGCTTTTCCAACAGATATATCTTGTTAGGCAAAGTTTTAGTCAAGAATAAGGCATCCAAAGCAATCCACAAAGCTCTAGTATCTTTAGCATTATCAACTTGTCTAACAACATTATCAGATAGATGCAAAATTATAGAACTATATGCAATTTCATTCATTTTTTCAATTTCATCGGGTTTAGCTTTTAACTCATCAAAAAAATTAGCAAGATCATCGAGGGCTTTTGCAACCCTCTTGTTGGACCAAAAGGCCTTCATTTTCTGTTTTCATATTGAGCAGTCCCCATTTCCATTGAATTGCGATAATTTGACCCTCGAACCCATTCCGAAATCTGTAAAAGAGTGGCCCGTACTCGAGGACATAACAGAAAAGGTTTTGAAAAAATCTTTTCCAGATGATCAATATAAAGTAGAAAGCACATAGTTAAAATCAATGTCTAGAAATGAAGTACAACAATAAATCAATCCAAACACGAAACCTCGGTGTGATTTGTGTGCAAATGTGATCAAAAGCTCAGACAAAACACGGGTGAATAATGCAGGTAAGTATACTTTCAGGTTACAAATCAATCACAAGAATTCAATCAATAGAATTCACAAACAAGTAACCAAGTAATCATTCATTAACCAGTAAGAATACCAAACCGAACTTAAAGGTGAGTTTGGAACGATCTAACCAAATTACTGTTGAAAAACAGTAAATGTACCATCAAGCTCTAGTCGAGCTAGCCAATCAGAGCCAACGGTCACCGAATCCAATCAACAATATGCACGCACAACACGAAATCACAGGAATTAGTATCGAATTAAAGAAACGCCCAAATAGCAAATTCAAAATAGCAGACTCAAAAATGCCCAAATAGCAGATTCAAAAAATGAACACGCCAAAACCTAAATCGAAGGGCTCTGATACCAGTTTTGTTGGGAATTTAAGAGTTAAAAGTCTTCAAATCACAATACAAGCTAACATGTATATAAAGCATAAATCAAAAGCTCAGATGCTAAAATCTTCAGCTCACAATGCTAACAAAATATATGTATAGATCATAAGAAATACATATAGAAACCGAGAATAACATAGTAAGTAAACCGGAGTGCTACTTCCCTTCATTGGCCTAAAGTTAGGCTTGGGAACAACCTTCCATGCCATGCAAATCGCCGTCCAGAGAGAGCTAGATAACCGGCCAGAAACTCTCCACACTTGGCTTGGATCATCGATCAAGAGATCTACCAAGAACAGCCAAGATCAAGCCCTAAATCGAACCTGAGCCTTCGAGAACTATCAACACCACTTGGCCACTATTTCAAACCTAAGTGTACACAAAGATTTCCCCCTCAACAGGCTAAAAAATCGATTCCACGGACCACCAGAAGAAGAGGAAGAAACGGACTCCAGAAGGAAAGAGAAAGGGACCAAAACTGAGAGAGAGTGTCAAATCTCAAAAAGGAACCCACGTGAATCTATATACCAAAAGTCAAGTCAAGAAAATATCTCAACTAAGGAATAAATCACAACCCTTGATCTCAATCCAATGGCCACAATAAAACCAAACCAACACAATCCAAGTCAAGCCCAAGCTACCAATAGATGAATGACACCTAAGCAGCTAAGGTAAATATAGCCCATAAGTGTTAGAGGACCACAATTCTCACAATTTCCATCACTGCGTCACGGCAGAGAAACCACTTATTTGATTGGTGATTATGCGTGAGCAGAGAGTACTGTTGCATTAATGCACATCCACTTGTATTCTTACCTCACCTTTACTCTCGGCTTTACCATCAAGCTCTCCATCTTCATCTTCCTCAATGCTCCTTCTGAACCTTCATCAGCAAGCAAACTCACTAACTGAAACATCTTCACCAGCCTCAAAAGCATTTTCACAGTCATCGTCATTAGCATCTTCATCATTTTCACCAGCTGCATGTGCAGAAATCTCTTCGTCATCTCCTGTTTGATATTTCCACCCATCATGGCAACGGTTTTTGTGGTCAATGATTGTGAATCACCATCATAATAAATGGCTATTTTTGTTCAAAATCACCATTAGGAGGAAACTTATCCACTTTTGCTAACCTTGGAATCTCTCATTGAGTAGCTAATACAATCGCGGCCACCTAGACATCACCTACAGATTAACACCTCGTTAAAGACAAAGGCCACCGTCACTGTGTTCCATTGTGCAGGTGACGCATAGGTGGCCAGGATCTTTTGGCCAGATCGAACAAAAATTTTGAGGTCAACAGCTTTTATCAATCTAGGTGGCATCAACAGAATCCTCATCATACATAGCCAGTCTTGATCCTTCTATAAACCCTTCATTTGCCAGTTGATTCAATCTTAATGTCTCGCCACCCTGTTGCACAAAATGTAACATATTTATGCCTAGATTAGGAAAAATAAAGAAAGAAAGAATCGCAGCTAACTTAACTAGCACAGCCCTATCTAAATAAAAACATGAGAAATGATTCTAACTAATGCTGTAATTGATGAAAAAATATGATTTTAGAGTTGAAAAACATTGGAAGAACAGGTAAAAATAGCCAAGGAACGCCTCCTGTATATGCACTAAATTTTTTGACAGGAATTCACATGTGTTAACTTTTGTTAACTGGGAATTGCAGACCGATATATGCACAATATATCAATGTGAACATCAAGTGCATGCTTAGTATATGTCCAGTGCACACTAGTACCTTCTCTCACTTTCTCTTGTCGCTTCGCATATATTTACACACATCCACATTCATACGCCTGTTGACGCTTCTTTGGTCCATGTTCAAGTGTCCGCACGGTGCAGCGGATCCAAGGACCGTCAATAACCACAATAACGAGATCGTTTATTAATATTTAATTAAATAATAATAAAATTCTTCAATCAATATATAAATATATTAAAACGTAAAAATCATATACATTTAAAAATATAATCCAATAAAATCCAAAGTAATAAGAAAAAATACATAATACAACCTCACTCCGTAAATGCAAGTTCAAATAGTCTATGAGGTCTCATATATTGAAAGCGCTTCAAGATTGCCTCATTCTCATTTTCTTCAAAAGTCTTTCACTCCATGTACACCACCAAATTGTCATTTAACTAGCCATCTCCCACTTTGTTATACAAATCACTCTTGATTAGATTCGTAGTAGAGAATGTCCAACCTATATCAAATCAAAATATACAATGAAAATGATGTTAACAAATTAAAAAGTCCAATTAAGTGACAAGTAATACTTTGTAATCTTCAGTGATGGACTCATAAACTATTAAGCCAGTTCATAGCCCAAAATCCAATTCCAAAATCAATCACAAATCCAAGACTTAAACTACTACTCTGTTATCACTGGCTTCCTCCGCTTTTCCCCACCTTCATTTCTTCGTTCATAAAATTCAGATCAGGTAAACCCTACTTCTTGAACTTCATCATCATAAGACTCGTTGGGTGAACCCTACTTTGCTCAACCTATAACATCCGACGGAGCCAGCATAGGTGGCGTCACCAGGTGCAAGCTCCGTCGGATTGCATCATTTCACATTTGTTGAACTAGAAATAGAAAAATAAAGTGTTTTCTATAAAGAATAAAATGGTAGAAAAAAAAGGAAATCTCATTCAAATTTTCTTCGATAGAATGTCATTGGACTAAATTCTAATGACTCGGGGTTGTGAACCTATATACGCACCAGATATCGGATTTTGCAAGATGTGAACATCTAAGTGCACGAGGGGTGCATGCTAGGTGCACATTAGGTGCATGCACGTTTTTTTGTAAAAATGCTCTTAAAGTCATGGAAATGGAATTTTGGTCCAAAGCCTATATTTAATCTTGGAAATTGTTGATGAAGATGAAGCCGTGATTAGTGATTCTACGACACAAGCTAAAATTGATGAAATTGGTATGATTTTAGAATTTAAGAATGTTGAAAATGTTGGAATAATAGGTGAAAACAGCAAAGTAAAACACACCACTTCTGCCTCTAGGCGGTGGATTTCTATCATTTCCATCTGTGCCTCTCAATAGAGATGCCAGGTTTACATGTGAGCATGGTATGAAAAAACGGTCAAGAGGCGCGCCTCAATTTGAGGCATATGACAGGTGTCTCGGGGCGTGAAATCTTGAGAGGCATGCGCCTTAATTGAATCTGCTGCACGCCTCAGACTTGACCCTTTTGCTTTTATTAAAAACTGGGCCGAAAAAGTTAGAAAAGGCCAAGTCTTCCTCTACTTTAATAGCACTACAACACCTACATGCAGGCCTATATAAATATATTATTGACCTAAGTCACCTAACACAAGAAAAATATGCATAAAAAGGCTAAAGTAGGTTGCAACTTGCAAGACAATTGTTTCCTCTCAGACTCTACTGCAACTGTTAAAGGTTGCAACTGCAAGACAGCTGTTTCCTCTCAGACTCTACTGCAAATGTTAAAGGCTGCTGGCTGCAACTATTCCGACGACTGAAAAGTATCTCCGGCAGGTATGTACTGTAGCCGGCTATGCTTTTTCTTTCCCCATTGACAACGCATGTTGCCTTTATTTCTTAACTGCAATTCCAATACCACCTGTCTTCAATGTTTCAGTCACAAGATATAAAAGAAAAATACAAAAAGAAAGTATGATTAAAAGTAGGTCAGGATATTGAAAGATGATTTGTAGTAATTGAAAGAGGAAAATTTTGAAGCAATATTTTTTAATGCCTACCAATTACAGATTGTTCTATATAATATAATATAATATGGTGAACAATATAATATAATATAATATGGTGGGAAGTCTCCGTCCAAATTAAAGTAAAATAGTTATATATATTTATAAAGTCTACAAATTACAATGCTTGCCAATTATTCGGTTAATCAATTGCAAGTTGCCATCAAATGTTCCCACATGTTGATCTATTTATGCTGAAAATTTAACAAATTATGATAGTACAATTTTCTATCTGTGAGAGTGGATGCGTGGAGATAGATTAGAAATTGTTCGTGCTGCTCTTTAGTCTTGAGAATTACATGACTGATGACTGTGTACTGTATTTCTTTTCCTCGTTAATATTATACAAGCAAAAATTTCTTTTATAATTTTTTTAATAACTTGAAGGATGGGAAAGAGCAATAGAAAAGATCCGGCTTGGAAATATGGAAAGGAAGTCTTAAGTTCGGGAGATGAGTAGAAGAACTATCTTTATATTGAATGCCAGTTTTGCAAGAAAACAATTACAGGAGGGGTTAAGCGTATGAAAGAACATTTAGCATGCACACATAAGAATGTTGCTCCATGTCCCAATGTTCTTGAAAATGTCAAAAAAGAGATCGAAGATTATATGAAGACAGGAACCATGAAAAAACACCTTTCACAACAACAAATTGATGACATTGTACACCTTGGTAATTACTATAAGGGAGATGACAATAATAAAGCGCAAGATTCTACGAGAGGCATTAGGGGACCAATAGATAGATATATTACAAATATTGGTGATGAGGAAGAAACAGACAATCAAACTCCAAAGATGACTCCGAAAGAGCTATATGAATCCTCGTTTTCAATATGCAGATAATTTTTCTAAGCATCCAGAAGTCAAAGCGGGTCTATTTAATTGCATGGTGAGACTCATCCCTGATGAAAAAGATAGGGAGAAAGCATATCTCCAACTTGCACAAAACGTTCTCCTGGTATGTGTTTATGTATTAGGAGATATTAAATTTTATTTACCTCACATTTTTATTATTTTCAATTTGAATTCAGCCCTCTTTTTTTTTTACACATGACATTGTTTATTATTTCATTATTATTTTGTTCTAGTTGCTTGGTGGACTCAATTTGGTGATGGAACTCCAGAATTGACTCGATTTGCAATACGAGTTTTAAGTCTAACTTGTTCATCTTCTGAGTGTGAACGTAATTGGAGTACATTCAATCAAGTACATACCAAAAGAAGAAGTCGCTTGACCACAACGAGGTTGAACACTTTAGTCTACATCTTGTATAATAAAAAGCTTAAGGCCCGACATACACGACTGAAGACACTCCAAGAGGACGATGATCCTTTTAACTGTTGAAGAATTGCCATATGATGATGAATGGATTGCCGATCAAGATTCTGAAGCTCAGTCAAGCATACTTGATCTAACTAATGATGATTCCAATGTAAATCTTTTTGATGTTGAAGGGGTTGAAAATTCTTCTCGATGTTCTCATACAAAAAGTCAACTAAATAAAAAATGCACTTTTTCACAAAAAGGTATGCTTATAAATGTTAATATGAAGTTTTCTGTGTATTTATTTATTTATTTAGAAATTATATTAACAAACATTTTATTTGAATTCACAAATAAGAGAGGCACCATCACTACTGATTGACGAGGAAGATGATATGATAAATATTGATATTGACGATGAAAATGATACTAGAGTTGGAGATGACAATGACCTAGAGGATTGTATAGATAGTGATGATAATGGAGACCTATAGGATTTATATCTTAGTACTATATTTCATTTTGGAGACTTTTAAGCTTTTTTAATTTAAACACTATTTAATTTCTATTGTTAGATATAACTATTGATTATTTTCAACTTTATTAATATATTTTGGATTTTTTTTTTTTTTTTTGTTTTTTTTTGTTAAAAAATATTCATGATTGTTTACTGTTCATTGGAACCATTAGTTATATATTTTTATGTTGTTTTCTAATTTTTCAACTTAAGTTTTTATGTTTGTGGCGAGGCTTACGCCTCAATACGTTTTGAGGCTTACACCTCGCCTCGTGACAAAAAAAGGCCTTAGTACCCGTTTACATTTTTTCAAACCATGCATGTTAGCAAAAAACGTTTTAGAGTGTGGCATCAATGCACCATTACTCATATTCTCACTCTCCTTCACTTTCAGCTTTACCATCAAGTTCTTCATCCTCATCTTCCTCTTCCTCATGCTTTCGTTAGCCTTCAACAGCAGCAAACACACAAACAACATCTTCACCATCCTAGGAATCATTTCACCGTCCTCATCATCAGCATCAGCATCATTTTCACCTGCTCCATTCCGAGAAATATCTCACGACCTCCTATTTGATACTGCATCAAATCTTGGCCGTGGTTTTCGTCGAGCATGGTTTGAGAAACAAAATGATTATAGGTGACTAAATTGTCTTCAAAATCACCATTAGGAGAAAACTTATCCGCTTCTTTATCAATTTTACAGGCATCAAAAGAATCCTCGCCATGCCCCGCAAATCTTGATCCTACTAAAACCCTCCATTTGCTAATTGATTCAATCTTGATGTCTCACCACCTTGTTGCACACAAGGAAACATATGTATACCTAAACTAGAAAAAATAAAAATAAATAATGAATAGCAGCAATGCTTATCCAAAATCCACATCAAAATAAAAACAGAGCACCAAACGGAGTGAACGAAGGGAAAAAAAAAATATGGGGAATATGCCGGGGCTGCTGGAAAGGCAAAGCATTTGTTAATTTTTTCGGTTTTTTTTTTTCTTCTAATATATATTTTCACACGGGTGGACGCTGACGTGTTTAGTTAACAAGCCAAATAATTATTCAGTTAGCTATGTAGTACCACCGTTATTACTTTTGGACAGAATCTCGTTTTGGGAGATTTTGGTTTGAAAACTGCAAATTATCAAGGGGGGAAGTTGATGAAGGTGAAGCCATGAGCAGTGATTCTCTAACTCAAGCTAGAAATGATGAAGTCATATGATTTCAGATATGAAAAATGTTGGGAGCAAAAGGGAATAAACCCAGTATATGCACAAAAATATTTTGACAGGAATTCACTTCTAATAACTTCAATTATATCGGAATTGTGTACCTGTGAATGCAAAAGATGACGGATTTTAGAGGACATGAACATCAAGTGCATGTTTGGTGCATGCCAATACTATTTCTCAATATATCTCATTGTTTCTCATACAAACACACACTTAACAAACATCCACACTCTTGTACACCTATCCACTCTCCCTTGCATAAAATTTTCAGTCCACATTCAAAAAAAAAAAAAAAATGCACCATATAGAGAACGGTTTTGGCAGAAAAGCAAAAGACACAGAAGAACCGTGAATTGTATATGCAAAAGATATCGGATTTTTCAAGATGTGAAGATGTTTGGTGCATGTTTGCTAATTGATTCAATATTGATGTCTCACAACCCCATAACACAGACGGAAACATATTTATACCTGGACTAAAAAAATGGAAAAGAAAGAAAAGCAGCTAAGCTTATCTAACAGCCAAACCTAAACAAAAATATGAGCACAAAAAGAAGTGAAACCTGTATATTATCATAGCCATAGGGGAAAAGTTGATGAAGATGAAGCCATAAGTAGTGATTTTTTTATTTGTGCTGAAATTGATGAAATCATATAATTTTAGTGCTGAAAAATGTGGGACAACTGGTGAAAATAGCAAACGAAAAGGGAATGCCTTAAGTAAATAGACAAAAAGCTTTAACAGGAATTCACTTCTGCTAACTTTAACTTGGAATTGCGGACCTATATGGATTTTATAGTATGTAAACATCAAGTGAATGTTTGGTGCACACTACAAGACACGATTGCTACATAGCAAACAAGGTTGTTAACTCCATATTTTCTATCTTCATACTATTCATTGCTATCTAATCTTCATGCTAAACATGCTACAAAGCAATATATTAATATAAGAAAAAAAAACAACTCACATCAAGAATTTGGATGTTCTTATTCCTTTGTTTGACAACAAGCTTCTCATTGAACTGTTCAACAAAACCCACCTTGTTTTGATGAAGGAGATGGTTAAAAGATTTCAGAACAGTCTCATCCTCAATTCAAAGAATCAATTGAGGAACATGGCTGCTAGCCTTGGTAATATCAATAACACGGACTGTATTATAAAGAACGGGTAAGATGGCTTAAATAAATATACATCAGAATTCCTAGTTAAAATCTCAATCAAAGGAAAAATATATAGAAGGAGAATTATACTCACACGAGAGAGACCTTTCCATATCGCAGATTTTCTTGACAGCTCAATACTCTGGAAAATAAGCAGCACTTTATTAATTCTAGCATAGGTCAACCACACTTTCAGGAATCTGCTTCATATGTTCTCAGAAGAATAAATACCCTAAAGACCATGAAAGATTAAATTTAAATGAATAAATTTGTCCCCAATCAACAGCTTAAACTTGCAGATGATGTAATACAGCATGGAATTAGAGCTAGCAAAGATTTGGGTACAAGTCTCGCCACCACTCTTTTATGAAAATTATGAACATACCAGACCGTTCATAAAAAAATAAATCTAATCTGCACGCAAGAGGGTGTTTCGAAGACTAATTTTTTATAAACAGATAAAACCTTTTTTTAAAAGTGCTTAAGTTAAAATTTCAGATACAGGTCCCAAAGAAGGTTGAATAAAAAGTAAGTAATAAGTTATGGGTCCACAAATGTGTGTATGCACATACAAGACACAGTGAGCTTGTGGAAAGAAGTCTTTTTCCACAGAGAAAAAAATACCTTTTTTGTTGAGAAGTGATTTATTGAAGAACGTGTGGCTGAAAATGAGTTTGAGGAAAAGTGATATTGGAAAAAATCAAAATCAGGGCTAAATGTGCCGAACCTGAGGAGGTTACCTTAAGCTATTACAATATTACATCTTGCTAATAAATATTTAACTTGAACTTTAAATCTACTGGGTTCTTTTTTACTTTCATACACGGTAAAATTATGTCCTTACGTAAAGAAATAAATAATCCTTCAGTTAAAGAATATGTTAGGAAGGACGATTTAGATAATGTTGGGAAGCAGAACGAGGACTAATTAATTTTTGGAGCTGAAGAAATACAACCGTCGTGTCAGCTTATTTACATCAGAAAAGCAATAGGTACATCATAATGACCATCTGAATCCATTCATGATGTGCACATTGAAGCACACAGACTGTGCAGTACACAAATTAACTACCTGATCTTAATCTCTTGAACATGTCTACCTGAAATGGAGATTAACTTTATATAAGTTTTCAAGTCAAATATCTTCTATATGCTGAAATAAAACAGGAAAAATATATACGTCAGGAAATTGATCTAGATTCCCAAAAATAGAATATATCAGTAGATAATTACATCTGAGTTGGTTGAATCTTCATTCCTATCTTGTGCAGAGTAAGTAAGAACCCTTTTTCACCATCACATTCCAAACAACCGGGCCACTTCAACAACACAGACTCAAAGAGTGGAAAACCTGTGTCCGGTTTAGCCCCTCGTGTGTATCTGAAATAGTTCGGGGAAGTGATGCATGAGAAAGAGACAGTAAGAATGAAATGAAAACTTGCAAATGGAAGATGGGGATTCCATAAACTATCCCTGTGGTTCTGCACTGTCTGAAGCATAAACTGAAATAGTGACGAGCGAATTATTATTCTTATTATAAAATAAGCTTCTAGAAGCTTCATCAGGATTGATTTTCAGAAACCATATCCTCCTCTAATTAGTCTCTGCATCCAACAAGTAACATGAACAAACCCCTTTCCAATACCAGGAATTGGGAACGGAAATTGCAGAAGTAAATTACCTTTTTTTCCGTCTATTGTACCTCGGCTAAATGCGGCAGGAACTACAGATTGTGTGAGAGCAAAGACTATATCGCAGGCATTACCTATCTCAATATTTCTTGACCACTTCACGAGAAATCGAGACATTATGAACCAATGTCCCTTGGGATCATGAGTATCATATTCCTCCTGAAAATAAGTTATATTAATCAGCCATCACAACAAAATTAATCAAGATATCTATTCAAAGAATGCCAAGTTAAAGTGATAATATGTGTGACATAAAGCGAAGTTCTGATAATGAAGTCAAAATAGAAATACTGCTAGTTAAAGCAAAATCACCAAATAGAATGTGGCTAACCATCATAATCACACAACGAAACACATCAACACATGGTTGCTCCCAATAAACAAAAGAAGCAATCAAATAGTGGTTCCAAAAAATAGTTCAGCAATTTCTTCATTCTTTATGCTTCAAATGAGATCCAGACCCTAGGGAACAACAGAAGAATAATTCCGTAGGTACACCGAATTATTGACAGAAATGATATAGGCGCTGTGTTGGCAGCATCCGTATGGTGCATTTTCTATGTTTGTTGCGTAAAAAACCAATGAAAAACTGTCAAGTGTGTTTGTAAGAATTTTGTCAAATATTTTCTCTACTTGTAGCACAACTGGGAACGGAAAACCCACGCACAGAGAAAAGTGGTGTAACAAGTAAAAACCGTGGTTATTACTTTGTGCACTGCATAAAATATCATTTTAGGATTGTATCATACATACCCAATATGTTTTCTGTCATTATAATTGCTTGGAAAATTTGCCAGACACTTGTACTCTAAAGAACTAATGTTTTGTTTAGAAACTCAGTTGACATGGTCTAACTAGGCCCAAGTCAACTTGGGTTTTTTATACTTAGAGAACTTGACTGTGTTTCAATTAAAAGTGCAACTCAGTTCCATCACCAAGAGAGTCCCATCGTCTGTAAACTTGAAAATCTTACAAATTCTTCTCTCCCAAACCACTTGCAACCTTCCAAGTTCGATAAATTGTTGAAAATCTTCAAAGTTGATACTTTGTCCAGTAATGCATTACAACACGGGTAGAGCAATAACCATAATCTAAGCACTTCTACTGCCATCTTAGCAAGGACAGAGAGACCAGTGGAATTTATTGGGGCATGACTTAACTAAGAACAAAAATCTTAAACAAGGTAAACAACAAATATTAAAGATGTTAAGAAAATTTTTACACATTACAACGTTTCTCTACCGGTTTTTATACTTTGAAAACATTATATTATGATCTTATTTAGAATGTGTAGAAGATCAAATAAAATAACAGGTACTCATATTTAAAGAATTTTAACAAGAAAATTAGTAACGAGTATACAATATAAATGAACAATTTTAAAGAATAATAAATGTACGTGTCCAAGTCGGTGCATCATAGCTTATTTATCTAAGTCTAAATTAGCAACAGGTTTGAATATGTTTCCTATTACACATAGGATTATACTTGTATGAATATGATTGAATTGTGTGCAATAGTATCCATTTAGCAAATTATCAACCATCAATTATCACATTGTCAATAACATCAAATATATCTTTCTAAAGATACAGCGCCAAAGTGTCATTCATTCATTGACCTTTAATTTTATTACATAGCCAATGCTTCCCAAATTCCTAGCAGAAAATACCTCAAACTAGTAGTAGTAGTAACTGGAAAAATTAATGACAAAGTCACAAGCAGTATCAAGGATTCAATTGTTTGGAAAAGAAGTCAGCTCTCCTATTTGAACCCACAAATCGAGCAGATATTAAGTAAAGTTTTTATTAATAGAGTAGTCAGGAGCACCTCAAGTTAGCAAAATCTATATATTTTTAGTATTGGAACTTTTTTCCCAGATTTTTTACCCTAAGAGAGAATTTGTCTTCAGAAGGTGAAACACAAACCTTTTCTACGTTACAATAGACTGAGGTTCTCTATATATGAACACTATGAAGAAAATTTGTGCTTCAGACCCACTCTTGCTCAATGGCAAATCAAATGGTGACTAACGGCAATATTTTTTATTTTATTTTTTGATAACACTGGATGTTTGGACCAGCTTGCGCGCACCTCAACTAATCCCACGAGACCCTGAAATTTACGACCGGGTACTCATCTTAGTGGCCCTGAGGGGACTCGAACGGTGACCATTGAGGAGCAAACCCAAAGTTTGACCAATTAAGCAACCCATCAGGATTGGTGACTAACGGCAATATAATCTGGTTTCAACAGGAAAACTAGGCAAGAGACTGAACATGGAAAGTAAGAAACCAGAAGTTCAATTAGGAAACTAGTGTTCTGTAGATGAGGTAGTCATATGAAAGCATTCTTCAAATCCTGTTGGAGAAACTGTCCCCACTGGAGACATTATAGCTCTGTCCATACATCTTAGCTTCTCACAGCACGTCCTAAGAAATGTACCTTAAAACATCCCTGTTCAGGTGATTAACAGTGAGAAATTTGATTAGCAACCTTCTTTTGGGGTTGAGGGTTTGAGTTGGAATTTAATTATAGTGGTGGGAACACTCAGAGAGCCGTACAGCTGATACAAATACAATGTAGTGTGGCTTCTAACATGGCATGATTGGATAGGGTTATTTTTCACAAAGCCATATGGTAAGTTCCATGACTTACTCCAAACGAATGGGCATGTTGCATTCATGGAGAATATCGTTATAATTGTTCAAATATTTAATTTCCTGTTTCATGATTTGCATTAGTCCGTACACGTAATAACAAGCTATAAAAGCCTTACTCCAAGTTTTATGGATGGATTGACACTTATATATGCACAAGTCCGAGTTCGAGCATATGATCGGCCAAACCTCAACCGAGTTTGAGTCTATTAACTCCACATTTTCTGAGTTTAGTCTGGATTCCGCATTTTTGAACATCAGCACAAAACTTCAAGTTGACATGTGAAATCTAATTGAAAAGTAACTATTAATGCAAAATTAGACGAATCTAAGAGAAGCAAACAAATTTAACGGAATGCATAACAAAATGGTAAGATGGTTAACTAAGACTTCATAGAACGTGTTAATTTATATACCTTCTTAGTAAACCTAATCCATATCTCAAACACGAATACTCCCAAAACTAAGTATCCCAAATACCCGTTGGACCACCTATCTACCATTGACATTCAGCAGAAATTCCAAATGGCAGTAGGAAAATGTGCTCTAAATACGAATTATTTCCCCAAAAAAAAAAAAAAAAAAAAAAACAATAATCCCTCAGCTCCCCTTTCACATTTACAGACCACGAACAAACAACAACCATTAATCAATGGAAGCATTAAAGTCAAGATAAGGTAGCAACATTTTTGGAAAATTATCCCCAGCTTACGTCTCCATATATTCCTCAAGCAACCTTCATTTTATTGGTGTTCGTCGAATTTTAGTACATATATGAACATATGTATCAATGTACACGTCCAATGCAACTCATAAACAGAAAAAAACGCTTAAATCCCCATCTGGGCTTTTCTTTGAAACCCAGGAAACACTGAAGAAAGCACCAAATAACCTAATTCTGCTGCCAAGAAGAATCTATCATAACACGCTCACAGAATAGAGAAGGAAAAAAAAACTATTTCATAGTTAATTCTCAGCGCACATAATTCAATAATTCGAAGTCACAAAAATCAAATAATAAATTAAATTAAAAAACAAAACTTCAATCAAATTAACCTGAAAAGCAGATCGAATTCCCTCTTGATCATTGCTCATGCTGAAAGCGCGGTAGTGCTTCGAGGAAATCATTCTCCTTTGCAGCTTCTCTCTGTTAACAAGCCCATCTACGCCACCACGGCGCTGCATTCATCGGCCACGCTCGCCAGTCGCCTCCCACCCAGAGCACGGGAGGTGTGCTTATAAATATAGAGATATATTTTCTAATTTCTTAACATTTTGGGAATGACGTGATTTTCCTTTCTTTTTCTTTTTTTCTCAATACACGGCACATTGAATTTCTCTAAATGATAATATGTAAATATAGCTCACGTTTAGACAAAAATTTATGAAAAATACTTATTATATCCAATTTAACTTGATATACCAATTTGAGCTGCGTGCTACAGGAAGTTTCATTTCTATCAGCTTGAACCAAACTCAAATTAGTATTTAAAAACCTCGCTTCACGATAAAATACTTAAATCGGTATAAGAATTTGCAATGAATGGAACTTACGTAAAATCCTTGTGATACAATAGAAGTTTGGTGAGAATGCAATCAAAAGACTATACTAAAAGGAATACATGTATATAGTCTCATTTAAATGATAAAATATATATGCATTATTTGATTCAAACAATTCTTCAACTATACAAGCAAACAATTCTTCAACTATACAAGCAATCCGCTTCTATATAAGATGTGCATATACACACATTAACAAACTTGACGATATGTTTCCAACTATTCCTAACATCTGTGAAATATGTCAAAGTGTGTTGATCTTGATCCTTATAAAGGGAGAGTGAAATTACGAGAAGAAATTACTTATAAGTTGACCTACTTATGAGTTGAGACATGCTTTAAGAAAATTCTCTTAAGAATATTTTTATTGTTTTGAGTGCCAATACAAATAAGTATAGAATCTATACCAAAATCTATGGCTGAACAATGAAATCGTCAAATCGTAAAATCGAATAGTAACCGCTTTTTGAAATCATTGATTTGGGTTCACGTGGATCCGTCAACATTATGGTTTTGAACCAAACCAAACCACTTCAAATGGTTTGGTTCAAGTTTCAAACTTTACATAGCGTTTACAAAATAATAATAATTATCAAATCCAATTAAAATTAAACACATCTCAGTAAAAAAAAAAAAATACATTCATATTAGACATAACTCAATTAAACCAAATACCTAAATAGATTGCTCATCCCAATTAATGAATTAAATCATACCAAAGTACCTATTAGTCACCACAACTATGAATGCAAAGCTCTCAAATTGAGTGAAGTGTTGTTATTTTTGGTAATTGTTTACTACATTTTATTGATAGTTGTTTTTTTTTTTTTTTTTTTTGGTTCTAATTTGTGTCGAGCTCCCTTAATTTCTTAGCGGACAGCATTTTTTGTTTATTTACTTCTCAATTTCTTGGTCAGGTCACTCAACTAATTATATAGATTTTAACTTAAATACTAAATTTCACTGTTAATTGCAAAAATGATTTGGTGGATTACTTAAATTATCCTTTTTAATGTTTGATCAATGAGCATTTCGATATATTACTTTTGGTGTATATTGAATGTAAATAAATACAAGATTGTTTTCCAAATTGTTAAAAATGTGTCATCTATTTAAATATCAACATTTATTTCTGAGTTTGCATCCCCTATTATTGGTCTGATTCTTGATTTCTATAGAAATTCGTTAAGTGTAAATACGGTTGAAGCGATAATTTGTTATAAAAATTGGTTGTATAGTAACAAGGAACTTAGAGTGATTTGTCAATATTTGGGTGAAATAAAACATTGGATGATTCACAAAAAATTATAGAAGGTATAATCGTATTTCTATTCATTTTCTTTTATTAGTTATTTTATATTATTTAACCATAATCAATGAATTTATGTGCAATATTCTTATCTTTATGAAAAGAATGAATCACGTGTTATAATTGCATATGCTGAGTCAATTAGTATCGATTAAGAGGTTAAGGTGTTTCTATTATGTTGTTGTGTTATATTGATTAGAATTATAGGTATTTGATTTGTAATATTTTTAATGATAATATTTATGTTTTAATTTGAAATTTGAAATTAATATTTATGATTTAACTTATTCGATATATATTATTCTTTTTGTTAAACCGTGATTTTAAATTGAACCAAACCGAAATTTCTAACTACTTTAAATGATTTGGTTTGAAAATTTGTCTTAAATCGTCCAAATCGAACCGTTTTTACCCATACCAAAATCTATTCAAAATAAAATCATATACAAACACGAAGGAATATGCAGCACACCACTTTATTTTACAGTGTAATGTTATTAATCACTATTGATATTAAATTTCAGTGCATGTGACATTACATAACATTAAATGATAAATTTATTTAAACACATTTAATTGAACATATAAAGTGTAATCACGTAAATTGATGTCAAGTTTTAGTCCTTGATTGAGCCTCATCTTTCATAAAAAAATGGGTTTTCTAATAGTGATTTTCAAGAAAAAAAAATGTATGTTTAAAAAATATGATTTTTTTTTGAATTTACATGAAATTATTTTATTGGAAGAATATTCGGTTGAAAATATGTCCGTTAAGAATTGAGTTTTTGACAATGGGGCTTACGAAAAATTGAGTTTTTGGACCATGGGGCTCAAGGCTCAAGAAAACTTATCATGAAAAGTATAACATCATTTTTTTATCTACTGTTTTCAATTAAGGCTATCATTTACAATCTCTTGTTATGCTTTTTTTTTTTTTTTTTTTTTTTTGATACCCAGGTGTCCACCTTCGGCAACTAATCCTAGAGTCTACGCCTTGGCCCCTCAAGACGCAGACGGGTAAATCGCGGGATGTGCCACAAACTAGCCAGGGTCCAAGAGCCCCCCAACTGATCTGCCAAAGTGCCGAGCGAGTCAACATATCTCTTGTTATGCTCTTGGTCTAGAGTTTCATTGCTCATGTTCAGAGTATATAGTCGCATCAACGAAACATATTACACAATGAATTAGCTATAAGATATACGACCCCTGGTTTATTTACACGGGAGAGGAGGGCATGTATCTTAGGCAATACGTAAATAATCATATCTTGATCTGGTTTCAATTTCAGAAACCGGATATATTCTTGCGGCACTATCATCCCTCCATTCACTGGATCAAAACGGCACCAGTAAAAACTGAAAATGGGGCCAACAAGAAAAAAAAAGATTAGCAGAATTTCGAGAATTTCTAATGTGAAATACATAGGTTGTTGATAAAATGCCAGGAATTCAGTCAAATCTGCTTTTAACTTATTTAACTTGTGAGCACCCAGACATACTAGTGTGTGCATGCATGGAAATATATACAAATAAACACCCACAAACAATTCGTGTACCTTCCTTCCAAGACTGTGATTATAAGGGTGTTCTCAGAACCAAAGGTTGTGATTAACTGGATACATTCTGGTAAGTGAAACTAAGCAAACGACCATTCTAAGCTGAAATATTTAGGTAAAACCCATGGAGAAGTTCCAAAAAATGTGAGTGTTAGGTTTTATAACAAAAAATTTATGCGATTTAGAAGTTTGTTGCATGAATGAAACTTGTTTAATCTTGGTTTAGAAGTCCGGTTTGATTAGAAATCAAATTTCATGATGTTTTAGGAGTTTGGTTGAATTAAGGACTTGGAGATTAAGTAAAATTGGAACGAAAACAAATTCAGCAAGCTCAGCGCCACAGCTTCGGATAGGGGGCATTGCGATGCCCGCGCCCTTGGTCCAAACAGATGATTGGACACTAGAGCACCGGGCCTTGTTTTTCACTATTTTCCCATTTTTATCCGAGTTTTGGACTTCTTCTCCATATTGGACTCTACCTCATCCACAATTTCGAGATTTAGTTTCCATAAATACTCTACAAGGTATGGGCACTTCATAAAATAAAAATGCAAGACTCGAGAGAGAATATAACAATTAGATCATTGTTGTATTTATTAGAAACAAGAGAGAATTGTTTAGATGAGATTGAGAGGATCAAAATCTTGTAAGACAATTGTTTGTTTCTTGGTATATTAAATTCTCCTCTTCCACAATTTTCTTGATTGTTGTGTGATCTTGTGTGATCCATTAAATTTCATATTGTCCATATTTTCATCTTTAATTATTTGGTCGGTTTCTCAACAAGTGATATCAAAACGTTCTTGATATCGGGTTAGTTCATGACAAGTGGTATCAGAGCTAATGTTTTTTTGGCAGTTTCTTGGGAGGTCCAAATTGATTATTAAAGCGTTGGAATAAGGTCGATTATTCAAGGATGCAACTTTGAGATTTGAAAATCCGCTTTTGGATCGCAACAGTAGATTTTCATTGTGGTAAATCAAGATGCGAGTGCTTCTTGCTCAATTGGATCTTGATGATGCTTTGTAAGGGATTGATAGAATGCCAGTAACAATGATCGCGGAAGAGAAACAATGAAAGGATCTGAAAGCCCTATCTCATATACATCTTCATCTTTCTAATAAAAGTATTCAGGACGTGGTAAAAAAGAAAAGTGTCGATGCATTGTAGATGAAGTTGGAGTAGTTTTGTATGACAAAGAACTTGACAAGTAAGTTACACTTAAAGCAACTTGTATTCTTATCGCTTAATGGAAGGTAGATCTTTGGAAGGTAATCTATCGGTGTTCAAGGAAATCGTCGCTGATTTGGAAACGATGGAGGTTAAGTATGATGAAGAGGATTTAGGGACGATATTGTTATGTACGTTGCTGCCTTCACATATGACTTTTAGATATACCATTCTCTATAGTCAGGATACTCTTATAATTGGCGAAGTATATTATGCGCTTTATTCTAAGGAGAAGATAAAATATCTGGTCATCGGTTCTAAGGCTCATGGAGAGGGTCTTGTTATTTATGAAAAGAAGACGGGTAGTCATAGAAGGGACATGGTCAAGAATAGCAACAAGGGGCACATGAAGAGGAATTGCTATGGACATTTGTTGGTGATTACTGAAGGTAACTTCAAACCTGACGAGGATTGGATTCTTGATTTAGGTTATACTTTTCATATGTGTTTAAATTGGGATTAGTTTTCTTCATATGAAATCGTTACAATGGTTTCCATAATGACGAGAAGCAATGAGCCTTATGGAATAACTAGGATTGGTAACATCAAAATCAATAGAACACTTGGCCAAGTTCGACATGTTATAGGCTCTCTTTAAGTACTTTTGATTCAAAAGGATACAATTATACCAGTGGAGGTAAAGTTATGGAAGTTAGCAAGGGTGTCCGAGTTGTGTTAATGGGGCGGATAAAGTCTCGGTTATATGTGTTGGAAGGTTTGGCAATCACAAAGGAAACAGATGCAGCTTATGGTTTAGTAAGCGTTAATTCGGGTAGAGTTGGTTGTGATTGGGTTGTTCATAGTGATTTGGACAATAATATTGTGAAACCTTCTAGTAGTTCAAGTTAAGCTGATTGTGATCTTGTTGATCATATTGCTCATTGTAATTTGAGCATGTTTGATAACTTAGGTGGAGTTGGGGCTGCTTGTGGTGGTTCAAGCAGGTTTATTGACTCGGCTGGAGTTGGAAGTGAACGAGATAACTCAAGCAAGGATGGCACGCAATGTAGTTCTGCTAGTATGTAGGGCTTAGATGTAGTTCACAGTTACTGAGTATGCTGGGAAAGGCCATGACGTGCCCAGCGGGGGCATGAAGTGTCTGGTTGAGACATGGTGGAAAAGCTGGAGAATAACTTGAAGAGTGGAGATTTATTTCCTTGTTATGGAATTTGTGTCAAGGTGGAGTTTGTTAGGTTTTGTTACAAATTCTTTGTGATTTAGAAATTTGTTGCATGAAGGACACTTGTTCAATCTTGGGTTAGAAGTTCGGTTTGATTAAGAATCAAATTTCATGTCTTTTTTGGAGTTTGATTGAATTAATGACTTGGAGATGAAGTAAAATACTTAAAAAGGAAAAAAAAAAAAAAAAAAGAATTCAGCAAGCTCGATACCGCAGCATCGGGCACCCCTAGTCTAAACAGAGGACCCGGCGCTAGGTCTGGCATCGTGGTGCCCTAGGTAACATGTTTCCGCTATTTTCCCGTTTTTATTCGAATCTTGGGACTTCTTCTCCATCTTGCACTATACCTCATTCACTACTTTAAGATTCGGCTTCTATAAATACTCCATAAGGTGAAAAGGCAAGACTCAAAATATAATATAACAATTGGATCGTTGTTGTATACATTAGAAATAAGAAAGAATTGTTTAGATTAAATTGAGAGGATTAAAATCTTGTAAGACAATATTTTGTTTCTTCGTATAATAAATTCTCATCTTCCACAATTTTCTTGATTGTTGTGTGATCCATTAAAATTCATATTGTTCATATTTTCATCTTTAATTGTTTGGTCAGTTTCTCAACAAGTGATATCAAAACATTCTTGATATCAGCTTGGTTCATAACAATGAGAATACCAACCTTTCTGGTGTAATATAAGGAGGCCCGCCTCAAAATAAGTAAAATATCATAAAGCAGAATTTTGACTTAATAGCAAATATGTCTCGATATAAACCATATGAGCACACTGATACTAGTTAAAAACAATAATTAAGTTGTAAACGTGGAAGTTTCAAATTCCATCCATCCAAGTTGAAACTATCGAATAAGTCAATATTTCCTCCATAGTAAATGAGATTATTCCCTAATCGATTACCACTTACCCAAGCACCAACACCCATCCCACCATCCCATTGGCTCCTCTGCCACCGCCTTATCATCATCTATTTCCAATAAACCATCTTGTTGAATATGCCTCATTGACGGACCCCTACTAGCAAAATCTTGAAACCCGTTACACACTACTACAATTGGAGTTTCTAAATACCATATCAAAAATCATAACATATAGTTCAAGAGATCCAAGCAAGGTATCTACTAGATCTAATTTGCGAAATTTGAGGTCCAGGAGTTTCAGTTTTCAAATATCTGGTTAAGGGTCCTTTTCAGAAGCAATATGGAGAAATGGTGATATTACCAATTTTGGTAGAATTTTATTTAAGTTTTATAATTCTCTGCCTAAAATTTTGAGACTCCATTGGCCTTAGAAGATGGAATCAAATGGTGATGAGCTATTGTTGTTGTTGACTGCATAATAAGACTCGAATTTGATGGAAATGTGAGTAGGCAGAGGTCAGCCATTCAAGTCTCATCACCACCCATTTATATCAGCAAAAGTAAAATTTCTCGTTAAATGTAAGTTTCACAAAGTAACTCGTTCGACAATTATATCACAAAATCAAAACTTAGCAATTTTCAGCACATTAAACACGTAAAATAGGGCAAATAATTCCTAAATTCTATCAACAGACAATGTTTACCTTACATGATGATCCCAAACCTAATGACCACCCCCACATGATAGCCTGATGGCTAATACAAGAATGTAAAAGAGATCAGCCAATTTACTGAGCGTACCAATCTATTGGTCCGTAAATAAATGAGAGATGCAAAAAATTTAGGGATTGTTCTCTTCGTGTTTCAGTTTTGTGTTTTTAGTTTTGAATTCATTTTGGATTTTGTGTTTTGAGTGTCTATTTTGAAATTTCTTTTTTTCATTTTTAAAAATTCGTTTGAAAAATTAAAAAATCCCAAAATGCATTCACTTTCTCCCCCAATTTGTCACTCCTCATCTCCCTTTCTCTCTCTTCTTCCATCCTCTCTTTAACTTGCCGGAACCCCATCCTCTGACCACCGTCTTCATTGCAGACCACCATAGGTCGACTGCCTACCTCCAGGCGACTCAGAAAACAACCCTTAATTTAGACCAAACAACAATTCATCGAAATGAGGGTCGTGATCCCGTTTCGCGCAGTCCGAAGAAATCTGTGATTCCGACAATGTCCGTTCAACCCATGGTGGTGGTGATGATGGTAGTTGGTGTTGATGATGGTGGTGGCTGTGTCTATGACTATGGCTGTGGTTGGTGATCTGGCAGTTGTGTGGTGGTGGTGGTGTATTGTGTGGTGGTTGTTTTTGTGGTGGTGGTTCTGACGGTAGTATTGGTTGGGATGATGTTGGAGTGGCGGTTGATGGTGTTTTGCAGATGGCAATGGTAGTGGTTGGGGTGATAGTAACTGAAAACAACGAAAACGAATTTTGAAGATTTTAACCAAATTATAACTGAAAACACTTGTTGTTTTGGGTTTTCTTTAAAAAAATTTAACTTATTTTCGAAAATATGAAAGAGAACGCATTTTCACTATTTTGAAAAATTGAAAATAGTAAAGAGAATAGGTCCTTACAGTTTCAGGGCCACCACTATTCGCCCTAAAACTTTTAGCAACTACAACAACCAAAAATGACACTCAACAACCGAACACACAAAACACAAAAGTAACACCACTTGTAGGTCCGAAATATAGCCACAACAAACTGCCTTCAAGGACATCCACAGGAATCGCCGCCACACACCACCTCAGTGTCTGCATGTAGGCCTCATGCACCATTGTGGGTAGGTCTTAAGTGCCGCACATGCCGACCAGACAACTCCGACTCATTGTTTGGAGTCAAAATATGGTGTTTGGTTTTGCCAAAAAAAAATGGATTTCCAGATTCAATTGTGTTTATTTTCAACAGTTTTGTACACACCAATCTCTAATACCAATTTGTAATGAAAGTGCTTACCAATAACTTTCAATTAATGTACAAAAATGGGCTCAATTTATGAAACCAATATCAACATCAATAAGATCCTCTAAAATCCAAAGCTCAACCTACAAAACGTTCACTAAGGTTGTCTAAGCACTTGTATAACCAACAAAGGATAATATCTCACAAAGAAAAAGAGAAGGTAGATGCGCACTCATAAAAAGGAAGGGAGAAAAACTCATAGTTGTTTGCTTCACATAAAAAAAATGGCTGTTGTTGATTTCTTTTTGGCCACACATAACCAACAAGAAAAGGTGAGTAACATATAAAATATAACTAGGACAGCCACCAGTATAGGCCAATGAGGATAAATGGACCATCCATTTAGATTGGGCCAGGAACAACCATTACTTAAAAGGGATAATTACATAAAATCAGTTGTTTCGTTTCATATTTATGAAAATCGGGTTTAAGCTTTATTTAATCAAAAATCGGGTTTTTTCGTTTTTAATTAATAATGATATCATAAGATTAAAATAACATATATACCCACCCTACTACCTACCCCCACCAAATTTATTTTAAATATGAAACACTATCCAAACCTAAACTAATCTATTTCATTTCTCCCAACTGGTCGCCACCTCCACCGCCACCTCTCTCCACCACCGTTGCCGCCCGCTGCCTCCTTCCCCTCCCTCCCTCTGCTATAAATCGTAGCAGTGTCACAGCGACGTTGATGCTGTTCAGCAGCGTCGCAACGCTGCTGAACACAGTAGCCCCTTCCATCCCACTCTCCCTCTCTATCAATCCCTTCTTCATCTGTCGGCGTCGCGATGCTATAGCAGCAGCGTCACGACGCTGCCACCACCGCATCGACGCTGCTGTCGGCGTTGCAACGCTGCTATGGCTTATGTGTAGGTGTGTGGAGGTCTTCAATGCAGTGGTTGATCTATTATGGGTGTGGCTGTGAATGGGGCGTGGGTGGATCTGTGGTAATGGTGGTGGTGGTTTTGGATTTGGCGTTTTACACTGATTGTGAATATGTGATTTTGTGGTTGGTGATTGTGCGGTGTAGGTGTTGGTGATTATAGATCGGTGGTTGGTGGTGGAGGTGGTTTTTGGGGTTTTTTGTTGGTGGTGGGGCAGGTGGATTAGTGATGTTGGTGGTGGATATTGGTGGCGGTGAGGTGGATCTGGAGATTGTCATGGTGTTTGTTTGCAGTCGATTGGATTTGGTAATGTCGATTTTGTTGTTGGTTGTGTGCAATAGCTGTGGATGTGGTCGTGGCGGCAGTCGTAGGTGGGATGAGATGAGTTGGGGTTGGTGTCTGTGACCTAGAAATTGTGACTGTAATCACTGTAATGGAGCTGTGATCAGTAAAAGTTTTGATTTTTTCAATCTGTAACCTTTATAAATTTTAATTCGTGGCTGAAAAATAACATGTGACCATAAAATTATTGATTTGTGATGGATTGTGACTCACTGTAATATAGTTGTGATCAGTAAAAGTTTTTATTTTTTTTCAATCTGTGACATATGAAAAATTTTAATTTGTAGTTGAGAAATAACATATGACCATAAAATTCTTGATTTGTGACCTATAATTTTTTTGATTTGTAACCTCGAAATAATATGTGACCAATTAATTTGATAAGCTGTGACCTGAAATTAATTTTTAACTAATTAAGAAGATATCTGTGACCATAAGTTTTGACTAAAAATTAAATTTTTAACTAACTAATAAGATATCTGTGACCAAATTGCATATAATTGTGACATTAACAAATGTCGGAATCGGAGCAGTCATCGGAATTAAGCAGCGGCAGAACGGTCACCGGAGTAGTCGCCGGAATTAAGCGCAATCAGAGAACGGTCGCCGAAGTAGTGGTGGTGGTGAAGATGGAGGTGGGGTGGGTTAATTATATTATATTACAGTTAAATATTTAATTTAATATAATAATTGTGAAATATAATTAATTAATTCATTAAATATTATAAATATTTAATAGTTTATATTAAATATTTAATTTAATAAACTTGATATTTGCAATTCTAAATCTTGAAGCCTGATTTTTTTATTTTGAGATATATAAAGCTTGAGTTGTGAATTTTTCCCTTACTAAAATGCTGCTTCAAATGGCTTTGGGTCGAGTTACTAATTGTGATGTTGATTTCCTATTTCAATCATCGGCCGAAATCTATGAAATTAACCTTTAAACATCGTCGTCCGAAGGTTGTTTGGCAACAAATTGTTTTTGTGTTTTTCCTTTTCAATTCATTACTTTTTTTTATCTTTACCCATGAGGACACTAACGTGTTCAATTAGCAGGCTAGACAATTGTTTTGTTAGACATGTAGAACGTCTGAATAATTTTGGACAGCTCTTTTCGGAGATTTTGTCTGAAGCTTGAAATTAATCACGGGGAAAAGTTAATGAAGATGAAGCCATGAGCACTCATTCTCCCTCACTCTAAAGCTGATTAAATCATATGATTTTAGAGTTGAAAAATATTGGAAGAACAGTTGAAAATAGCAAAGGAAAAGGGCCAGTATTTGCACAAAAAGGTTTTGACAGTAATGCATTTGTGTCAACTTCTATTAACTCGGAATTTAAGACCTGTATATGCATACAGGCTATCAGATTTATGGGATGTGAACATCGAGTACATGTTTCGTGTACACTACTTCCGTTTCTCACTCTCTCATTGTTTTGCATATAAATACACACTTGAAACATGTCCACACTCTCATACACCTAACACTCTTCTCTTTCTAAAAGTTTCAGTCCAAGAAAAAGAAGAAAAAATCTTGAAGAAAACCAAATGGTACTTAAAAGTGTTGTACATCAACAGCATTTTTAAGCAATAGATCATCTTCTGGAATCCAATACTAAAGAGATGCCACACCATTTTTGTCTGCCATAATTCTTTCTTATTCAGTGCCTCTCTCTCTCTCTCTCTCTCTCTCTCTCTCTGCGGTCTTTTTCTTTTCTTTATAATTTCTCCGTCCGAGATGTGTAGGATAAAGACATGGGGGGCCAAAAAAGTCTTAACAAGTATTTGTATTTGGAAAAAAGATCGGAGTGGTGCTAGTAGTAGTAATATAGGGAGGTGGGAGAGAGAGACATTTTGTATTTTTATTTTTTAATTATTTGTTTAGGACTCATTTGCACTTTTTAAAAAAAATATAGGACAACATTTGAAATTAATTATTATTTTTTTCTTTTATTTTTCTTTTATATAAAAATAGGAAGCTATATTCATTATTTCACAAGGTTTTATTGAGAAAATTGAAGAAATGTAGTATTTCACACCTCAAAGGTCATATATGATGGTTTTCAACCAATTTGAGAAGATGGGGAGGTATTCAACAATAGTTCCAAAGGATAGGGAGCTTTAGAACAAGAATAATCACTTACCATGAATGTCGTCTTAATTAACGGGCCAAATAATTGGTGAGCTAGGACGATCATTAACTATTGACTATCGACCGCCACTATAGCGAGATTGTCTATTAATGTTTAATTAAATAATATTATCAATATATAAATGCACCAACACGTAAAAATCATATACATATGAAAATATAATTCAATACAACTCAAAATAATAAGATAAATACATGATACAACCTCATTCCATAACTGTAAATACAGATAATTGCATTCTCCGAGATCTTATATTTTGAAAGCACTTCAAGATTGCCTCATTCTCAGTTTTTTCAAAAATCTCTCACTCCATATACGCCATCAAATTATCATTCATAGCAAATAATGCCCAACATGTATCAAATATAAATATACAATGCAAATGACATTAACAAGTTAAAAAGTCTAATTAAGTGACACAAGCAATTCCTTGTTATCATCAATGATGGACTTATAAACTATTGGGACAGTTCATATTCCAAAATCAATCACAAATCCATTAGTTAAGCTTCTACTGTGTTATCACCATCGCTTTCTTGCCTTCCCTGGTTTTCCGCCGCCTTTATTTCTCCATTCATAAAAGTCTGATAAGGTTAACCCAGCTTCTTGAACTTCATCATCATAAGACTTGTCGAGTTAACCCTGCTTTGCCCAACATGTAAATTCAGGCAGAGCCACTATGAGCGGCGGCCGCGTCGTCTCATTAGATACTGGCTCCGCGCGTGTCCGCACCATTTCACATTTGCTGAATTAGAGATAGAAAAATAAAGAGTGTTTTCTATAGAGAAGAAAATAGTAGGAAAAAAAAAAAAGGAAACCTCACTCAAATTTTCTTTGATAGAAGAAAGGGCTAACTTCTAAAAACTCAGGGCTATTGTTAACAGAATTAACGGTAATGGTCCTTAGATGCAGCCAACCTTTTGTAACAAACTTGCAACAACTTTCTCTTTCCTAGTTGTTAATAGTGTTTATTTCTTTCTTAGTGCTTCCACTCAATCTGTTGTAGAATTATTCCACTAAGTTTACAGCTGTAACATTCTAGATTGTTCCTCTTCATTATATAATGTAAAGGCCTCAGTTGAAGTGGCTATCGATTGATTTGCAATATATCAGTTGCCTCTAAACTTTAACTTGGTATCAGAGCAATGGAAAACATCAGCAATACTCCCCAGAATACTGATCCTATTGCTGCACCTACCTCCTTCTCCAGCAGCACTATTACTCCACTGATGTCTGGCCACAGCACTTCACCATTTGGAGTTAACCTCACCCAAGTTGTTTCAGTCAAGCTGGACAAGAACAACTTCCTATTGTGGAAAAACATGATATTACCAATCATTCGAGGACACAATCTAGAAGGACACATCTTAGGGACAAAGGAGTGCCCTCAAGAGTTCACTGGTAGCCAAGTCACAGGAGATACTGGAACCAGCATCGAAATGGTAAAAAATCCTGAATACAACCAATGGATGTCCACAGACCAGTTACTCATGGGCTGGCTGTATTCCTCAATGACCCCAGACATTGCAATGAGGGTTATGGGTGCAACAAATTCAAAGAAGTTATGGACAGCAATTGAAGAAAGTTATGGGGTTCAAAACAAGTCTCGAATAATCTTTCTCACTGGTGAATTACAGAAAACAAGAAAAGGAACAATGAATATCGATCAGTACCTAAACAAGGTCAAGCAACTTGCTGACAATCTCGAAATTGCTGGAAAATCCGTGACTCATACTGATTTAGTCACTCAAGTTTTAGCTGGTTTAGATGAAGATTATAATCCAATTGTTGTTCAGATTAATGGTAGAGACCATATATCATGGGGAGAACTTCAGTCCACTCTCATGACATATGAAAGCAGGATGGAACACCTCAATCTTCTAAGGAATGATGTAGCTGAAATTAACATTTCAGCTAACTTCTCTCAGAGGTCAGGCTATGGTGGCAGATCTTATAAACCTGGGTATGGTGGTAGATTTTCAAACACCAGCAACTACAGAGGTGGAAGAAGAGGGAGATACAGAGGAGGTTTCACATACAGTAGCAATGAAAGGCCTACCTGCCAAGTATGTGGAAAAATAGGTCACAAAGCCAACATATGTAACTTCAGGTATGATGACAGGTATACTGGGGCTTCACCAAACCAAAGAATAGGCTACAATACCTCACCTACAGCACTCATTGCAACTCCCAGCACAGTGAATGATCCTGCGTGGTATGCAGACACAGGGGCCAGTAACCACATCACCTTAAACAAAGAAAACCTCACTTCAACCAGTGAATATGCTGGTAAGGAGAAAATCATGGTAGGAGATGGAAGTAAGTTGCTTATCTCTCATTTTGGCACCACACACATTCCAGTTTTGAATGACAAAGTTTTAGTTCTGAATAAACTTCTTCATGTACCTGAAATTAAGAAAAACTTGATAAGTGTCTCTAAGTTAACCTCTGATAATGAAGTTTACATGGAATTTTACTCTGATTGTTGTTTTGTTAAGGACAAGTCAACGAGGGAAGTAATCATGCAGGGGAAGCTTAAAGAGGGGCTGTATCAACTGGAGTTTCCTCTTCAAACTGCTAGAAACCTTACTCAAAAGTCAGTTTTCACAAATAAATTCTTCTGTGGCTTATCTTCTGTTACTCCTAATCATGAATCCTTGAATTCAACGTCTGATGTATGGCACAAGAGACTCGGTCATCCTTCTAATCAAGTGATGAACCAAGTACTTAAATCATGTAATGTTAAAATTAGTGGAAATGAAGTCAGATCTTTTTGCAATGATTGCCAACTTGGAAAGTCACATCTGTTACCTTTCTCCCTGTCTTCGTCACACGCCAAAGTTCCATTAGAATTAGTTTTTACAGACATATGGGGACAAGCTCCTGTCTCATCTAATTCAGGCTTTAAATACTATATATCCTTTCTCGATGATTTCAGCAGATTTACCTGGATCTACCCATTAAAACAAAAATCTGAAGCCTTAAATGTATTCATTCAATTCAAAAAACTTGTTGAAAATAAGCTTGATTGCAAAATAAAAACATTACAATCTGATTGGGGTGGTGAGTACAGAATTTTCTCAAAGTTCTTAACTCAAGAAGGGATAGAATTTAGGCATCCTTGCCCATATACTTCAGCTCAGAATGGGAGAGTGGAAAGAAAGCATAGACACGTAACTGAAATGGGTCTAACACTCTTAGCTCAAGCCAAATTTCCACTAAAATACTGGTGGGATGCTTTTCAAACTGCTGTCTATCTTATAAATAGGCTCCCAACACCTAGTCTTCAAAATCAATCACCTTACCAAATTCTAAATAACAAAAGACCTGACTATCAGATTCTAAAAGTCTTTGGTTGTGCTTGCTACCCGTGTCTAAGACCCTATCAGAACCACAAATTCAGTTATCACTCCACCAAGTGCACTTTTATCGGCTATAGTGAATCTCATAAAGGGTACAAGTGTCTAAGTGCAACTGGAAGACTGTATATCTCAAGGCATGTAGTATTTAATGAGCTTGAATTCCCTTTTGAGTCATTCACTAGAACCAAAAATCATTCAGAACCAATCATTCCAGAAACCATAGTGTCTCATTTTCATTTTCCTTCTGAATCAAATAGAATTATGACAACTATAGACCATGCTGATACTTCTCCCTCTGAAGCTACTCCTGCTGAACCTCACTCATCCTCAGACTTGAATGACAATCAGCATGATGATGTACTGAATAATGAAGGTATTGATAGTTCTGAAGAGACTGGTGAAACAGAATCTGGAATGCCACAGAGAAATGAAACAGCCCTTCAATCAGATGGTAATGAGGGAGGAGAAATGTATCAACAAAGATCAGAAAATGTGGCTGAACACCCTATGATCACTAGGGGGAAAGCTGGAATTTTCAAGCCAAAGATCTATATAGGAAAGCTGTCAAAAACTATCTCAGAACCTATAAATGCAGCTGAAGCAATGATGAGTAATGATTGGAAGCAGGCAATGGAGGAAGAGATGAGTGCTTTGACTAAAGCCAAAACCTGGGAACTTGTATTGCCTTCACCATCGTTTAACATTGTTGGGAATAAATGGGTTTTCAAACTCAAACATAACACTGATGGGTCAATACAGAGGTTCAAAGCCAGGCTCGTAGCAAAGGGGTTTCATCAAACCCCTGGTGTTGATTTCTATGAGACTTTCAGCCCTGTTATCAAACCAGCAACCCTCAGAATCATACTCACTTTGGCAGTAACAAATGAGTGGATAGTCAGGCAAATAGACTTCAACAATGCATTCCTCAATGGAGAACTGGAAGAGATGGTTTTCATGACCCAACCTGAAGGTTTTGTGGATAAATTGAGGCCAAATCATGTGTGCAAACTAAACAAGGCACTATATGGATTGAAACAGGCACCTAGAGCCTGGAATGAGAAGTTAAAAACTACAATGTTAAGCTGGAAATTTAAACAGTCAGTGGCAGACACTTCATTGTTCTACTTCAAAAATGGTAGTCAGATAATATTTGCACTCATCTATGTAGATGATATCGTGGTTACAGGTAATGACAGAGACCTGATGCAGAAATTCATAAACGATTTGAACAAATTGTTTGCATTAAAGGACATGGGAAGGCTGCATCATTTCCTTGGAGTGGAGGTACTATGGCATAACTCTGGAATTCATCTCACACAGACTAAGTATATTGATGATCTACTTGAAAGGTTTAAACTGCAAAACACAAAGCCTTGCATTACTCCTATCCCAGCTGGGAAGTTAATGTCCAAAACTGATGGGGAGCCATTGGAGAATCCTACAGTGTACAGGAGTGCAGTAGGTAGCCTACAATATCTTCAATACACTAGGCCAGACATCACTTTTGCTGTAAATAAATTGAGCCAATTCTTGCAAGCTCCAACATCCTTACACTGGCAAGCATTGAAGAGAGTATTCAGATACTTGAAAGGAACAATTAATCATGGACTTTGGATTCAAAGAAGTGATAGACTCACACTGAACGGCTACTCTGATGCAGACTGGGCGTCATGTCCTGATGACAGAAAATCAACCACTGGCTACTGTGTGTATCTGGGTGATAATTTGATAAACTGGTCTTCAAAGAAACAGCAGGTTGTGGCACGATCAAGTACTGAATCAGAGTACCGGGCACTGGCTTCAACAGCATCAGAAATAGCTTGGGTTCAGTCACTCTTTCAGGAGATAGGACTGCTGTTAGTTGAAACTCCAACTATTTGGTGTGACAACATGAGTGCTGGAGCCTTAGCAGCAAACCCGGTCTACCATGCCAGGACAAAACACATCGAATTAGACGTGCACTTCATCAGAAACAAAGTGATAGCTAAGGAATTAGAAGTAAAATATGTGCCAACTTCTGATCAAATTGCTGACTTACTAACTAAGGGATTAAGTCATTCAAGGTTCCTCTTCTTGAAGGACAAGCTTGGAGTGACTGAAGTACCCTCCAGCTTGAGGGAGGATGTTAACAGAATTAACGGTAATGGTCCTTAGATGCAGCCAACCTTTTGTAACAAACTTGCAACAACTTTCTCTTTCCTAGTTGTTAATAGTGTTTATTTCTTTCTTAGTGCTTCCACTCAATCTGTTGTAGAATTATTCCACTAAGTTTACAGCTGTAACATTCTAGATTGTTCCTCTTCATTATATAATGTAAAGGCCTCAGTTGAAGTGGCTATCGATTGATTTGCAATATATCAGTTGCCTCTAAACTTTAACTGCTGTGAACCTATATATGCACAAGATATCAAATTTTACAAGATGTGGACATCTAAGTGCAAGTTAGGTGCACACATTAAGTGGATGTTTGCTGTAAATATGCTCTTAAAAATCATGGAAATGGAAATTTTGGTTTGTAAGCCTATATATTATCATGGGAATTGTTGATGAAGATGAAGCCATGAGTAGTGATTCTTCGACACAAGCTAAAATTGATGAAATCAGTATTATTTTAGAATTTAAAAATGTTGAAAATGTTGAAATTACCGGTGAAAACAATAACACTTCTATCTCTAGATGGTGGATTTCTATCATTTCCATCGCTGCCTCTCAACAGAGATGCCAGGTTTACGTGAGCAAAAAACATTTCAAATTCGCGCACCATTGCTCGTATTCTCAGACTCACCTTCACTTTTGACCTTACCATCAAGTTCCTCTTCCTCATGCTCTCGTTAGCCATCATCAGTAGCAGACACACAAACACAAACAGAATCATCTTCACCACCCTCTGAATCATTTCAGTCCTCATCATCAGCATCTGCATCATTTTCACCTGCTGCATTCCGAGAAACCTCTCACGACCTCCTGGTTGATACTGCATCAAATCTTGGCCGTAGTTTTTGTTGAGCATGGATTGAGATATAAAATGATGATAGGCAGCTAAATTGTCTTCAAAATCACCATTAGGAGAAAGCTTATCCACTTCTTTATCAATTTTTCAGGCATCAAAAGAATCCTCATCATACCCCTCTAGCCTTGATACTTCTAAAAGCCTCCATTTGCCAATTGATTCAATCCTGATGTCTCACCACCCCGTTGCATATGTATACCTAGGCTAGAAAAAAATAAAGAATACAACAATGCTTATCCAAAATCCCCATAAAAATAAAAACAAAGCACCAAAACAGAGTGAACGAAGGGGAAAATATCTATGCGGGGGTTGCTGGAAAGGCAAAAGCATTAGTTAGCTTTTTTGGGGGTTTTTTTCAAAAAAAAATTTCTTTTCATTTTTTTGTTTCCTCTGATATTTATTTTCACCCAGGTGGACGCTGACGTGTTTTAGTTAATAGATCAATAATTATTCAGTTAGCTACGTAGAACAACAATTATTACTTTTGGACGAAATCTCTTTTTGGGAGATTTTCGTTTGAAGACGGTAAATTATCAAGAGGGGAGTTGATGAAGGTGAAGCCATGAGAAGTGATTCTTTAACTCAATATAGAATTGATGAAATTATATGATTTTAGATTTGAAAAATGTTGGAAGAAAAAGGGAATGTACCCAGTATATGCACAAATATATTTTGACAGAATTCACTTGTAATAACTTCCATTAACTCAGAGTTGTGTACTCATATATATAAGGGTGTACATGGTTCTATTTGGTTCTTGTTCCAAGAGAACGGAAAAGAACCACGAACCAATGGTTTTTTTTAATAATGAAACCAAATGGTTTTTTTTTTAAAGATATAAAACAAAACCGGAACCAAATCGATTCCAGTTTGGTTCTAGTTTCATTACTGATCGAGAAAAAGAAGAATATAAAGTTGATGCTTCAATTTTAGAAATCCATGCAACGATGATAGTTGAGTAAGCCGGTAGACAGTAGGTAGTAGTTGTTGATCTCCATTTGAGTCAATGTATAAATTAAAAAGGAGAGATCAAGAGAAACAAATTAATATCCAGATCTCCAAAATGAATTAGCATCTTCAATCTCCACATTTAGAAATGAGAAGTCGAAGGTACATGATCTTTTTGTCCTGATTTTCAATTGAATTTTGAAGTTTTTGGTGGGAATTGTGATTCACTAATTTGCAAATATATAAATAAAATAATAAAATTTAAATATTGAGTTTGATTCTTGATTAGCTGAGCGCGGCGGTAGGTGATGGTTGTTGATCTTCATTTGAAAGTTGGTTTATAAATTAAAAATGAGAGAAATTGATAAACGAATTAAGGTATAGGTCTCCAAAAATGAATTAGGGTCTTCAATCTCCACATTGAGAAATGAGAAATCGAAGGTACATGACATTTTTGTCCTAATTTTCAATTGAATTTTGAATCTTTTGAGTGTGAATTGTGATTCACTAACTTGCAAATATATATATGTAAAATAATAAAATTTAAATATTAAGTTTGGTTCTTAATTCTAGAATTAGAATCAAACCAAAACCAAAATCAAATGATTCTCAATTTTAAGAACCAGGACCATTAATTTTTTTTTTATTTTTGGTAAAACAAAATAGAACCACTCGTTTTGGTCTAGTCATTTTGTCCACCCCTATATATATGCAAAAGAAAAAAGATTTTACAGGATGTGAACATCAAATACAGGTTTAGTGCATGTTTGGTGCACGCCAATACTATTTCTCAATATCTCTCGTTGTTGCTCATATAAATACACACTTAACAAATGTCCACGCTCTCGTACACCCGTCCACTCTCCCTTGTATAAAATCTTCAGTCCACATTTAAAAAAAATGTGCACCATTTTACCTCGGCTGAACGAGGGAGAGAAATATAGAGAGGGGTTTTGGTAGAGAAGCAAAAGATAGAAGAATTGTGAAAATGTATATGCAAAAGATATCGGATTTTACAAGATGTGAAGATGTTTGGTGCATGTTTGCCAACTGATTCAATAATGATGTCTCACGACCCCATAGCGCACACAGAAACATATTTATACCTAAGAGTGGGCAAAACTCAAACCAACCCACCTAAACCGCCCAACCCAACCCAAACCGGTCGGTTTGGGTTGATTTTTTTGTGATTTTTCAGCTGAGTTTGGGTTTTGGGTTAAGAAGCGGGCCAGGTTGAATCAGTTCATGGGTTGATTCCTGAAAATCGAGTTAACCCAACCCACTTAGTTTAAAAAAGAAACAACTTGAGAACGTAGCCCAACAGAACCAAAAATGCAACGCCTGCCCACATAACACAAATCTCTGATGCCCAAATCCATTGGCCATTTGAATCACCAAACCCTAATCAAACAAATTAACTTGAAATTGAAACCGATGAACTCCAATTATTCTGCACATTGCCTTCGAGCCCCAAATACAATACCTAAAATTTCTCAAATAAAAATCTGACTAAATCTAAAAAATCAATACAAACAGATACTCATGGATGTAGACCCATATTCTCCACCTCCATAAAACGACGTAGCCACGGAGGAGGAGTCCAAGCGCTGCAAGACACGACTGTCGTTCATCAAAGACGAAGTGGATGACATGGATGAGTTCAAACTCGACAGCTTCCCGTTGTTGAATGGTGAATTGCTCCTCCATCTCGAAGATGATACCGCCATTGCTCAAATATACGAAAATTTATCACTCAGTCAATGCTTATACATCAATGTATGTATATCTGTCCAGATGACAGATTTAGTAAATCTGTAAACCGAAGTACATTGTTCGATTTCAAAAACAAAAATGGGTATTTTAGTGAAGGGCTTTTGCAATGATATCTCGCATAGTGTGGACGCAATCTTGATTAATGATTCTACCTATTTCACAGGAGGCAGTCACACGATTCTCATTAAAAAACCTAAGTGATATCTCTTTCTCGATGAGGCTACGGATCGTAGGAATATCGCTGGCTTCAGCTGAATGTATGAAGTGGGAAACCTTTATGCACTTGATGCACATAATAGCCTTTTCAGCAGAAATTCAAATTCCCAATTTCCAAAGAAAAAGGAAAGAATGTGTATTTTCAATTCTGCTTGACACTTCGATTGATATATGCTGGTTCTACAAATATTTCTTGATTGTCCCAAACCGACCAACCCGACCGATATTTAGTTGGTTCGGGTTGGGGCGAAAATTGACCCGACCCAACCCACGCCCACCCTTATTTATACCTAGACTTAAAAAATGGAAAGAAAGAAAGAAAAGAGCTAAGCTTATCTAACGGCCAAACCTAAACAAAAATATGAGCAAAAAAAGGAGGTGAAACCTGTATATTATCATACGGGAAAAGTTGATGAAGATGAAGCCATGAGTAGTGACATTTTTACTAGTGTTGAAATTGATGAAATCATATAATTTTAGTGTTGAAAAATGTGGCAGAACTAGTGAAAATAGCAAACGAAAAGGAAACGCCTTACGTACACATACAAAATATTTTTAAAAAGGAATTCCCTTCTGCTAACTTTAACTCTGAGTTGCAGACTCGTATAGATTTTACAAGATGTAAACATCGAGTGCATGTTTGGTGCACACTACGAGACACGAGCAAACAAGGTTGTAAACTCCATTTTCGTTCTTCATGCTGTCCATTGCTATCTAATCTTCACGCTAAACGTGCTGCAAAGTAGTACTAATATAAGACAAAAAACAACTTATATCAATATTTCTTGACCTCTTCACGAGAAACAGAAACAATATGAATCAATGTCCCTTGGGATCATGAGAAGTTATATTAATAAGCCATCACAACAAAATGATATATATCCAAAGAATGCCAAGTTAAAGTGATAATATGTGTGGACATAACAGCGAAGTTCGGATAATAAGATCAAAATATAAATAGTGCTAGTTAACGCAAAAACACCCAATAAAATGTGGATAACCATATAATCACACAACAAAACACATCTACACCTGCTTGCTCCCAATAAACACAATAAGTAATCAAATACTGGATCCCAAAAATAGTTCGGCAATTTCTTCATTCTTTATGCTTCAAACAAGATCCAGACCCCAGGGAACAGAAAACCCACACAGAGAAAAGTGGAGTAACAAGTAACGACCACAGTTAGTGCATTGCATAAAATATCATTTTAGGATTGTATCATCATACCCAATATGTTTTTTTGTCATTATAACTGCTTTGGGAATTTGCGAAACACTTGTACTTCGAAGAACCAAGTTTTGTATGGAAACTCAGTTGACATGGTCTAACTAGGCCCAAGTCAACTTGGGTTTTTAATACTTAGAGAACTTGACTGTGGTTCAATGAAAACTGCAACTGGGTTCCATCACCAAGAGAGTCCCATCGTCTGTAACCTTGAAAATCTTAAAAATTCTTCTCTCCCAAACCACTTGCAACCTTCCAAGTTCGATAAATTGTTGAAAATCTTCAAAGTTACACTTTATTGAATAATGCATTACAAAACAGGTAGAGCAATAACCATAATCTAGGCACTTCTATTGCCATCTTAGCAAGGACAAAGAGACCGATGTAATTTATTGGGGGCATGTCTTAACTAAGAATAAACATTTTAAACAAGGTAAAGACCAAGTATTAAAGATGTTAAGAAAATTCACACATTACAACTTTTCTCTACCGGTTTTTATACTTTGAAAACGTTATATTATGATCTTAGTTAGAATGTGTAGAATATTAAATAACATATAGGTACTCGTATTTAAAAACCCAAGTAATAGGTTTGAATAGGTTCCCTGATACACATAGGATTGTACTTGCATGAATATGATTGAATTGTGTGCAATAGTATCCATTCAGCAAATTATCAACTATCAATTATCTCATTGACAATATCAAATATATCCTTCTCAAGATACATTGCCAAAATGTCATTCAGTCATTCATTTTTCATTTTATTACTTAGCCAATGCTTCCCAAATTCCTAGCAGAAAGTACTGATAAGTGTATTTTATACACTTATTTAGGCTCCAAAATAATGACATTTTGTCGTTCTTCTAATGAGATTATAGCCCAATTTATGATATAATATGTTATGAGGTGAAACTCGATGGAATATGAAGAATTGGAGAAAATAATGCAAAATTGGCAAAAAAGAGGCAAGATCCAAAGCTTGGGGACTAAAGTACAAATACTCAAAAGTTGTGTCGAAGCTCACGATGAAGATTCAAGAATGCTAGAGGTCAAATGGATGCAACTAAAGATCAAAAGGAATGAAAACAAATCAATTTTCAACAGCATAAGGATGTCCAAAGTTTTAGTTGGAGATTGAGACCCATTTTTGGCCTAGTAAACGTCCGAATTGAAGAAGAGCTATTTCTAGTAAAGTTGTAGCCCTTCGAGTTATCTCTCCAACGCATCTTGACTCACTTCAATCGGATATCGGAAGGAAAAGTTATGACAAAAATACTGAAGCAGACGCAAAGTGGACAGAAACTCAGCGCTCAAGCGCTATAAACTCAGCGCTCAAGCGCTGCACCAGCCAGAAAATGAATTTTTAACAGATTTTCAGCGCTCAAGCGCCGCCGCCGCCGCCACAGATTTTAGGTTTTTATTGTTTGGGCCGCAAAAACTCCACAAAAAGACTCCAACTTGGCCAAGAACGTATATGAAAGTATAAATAGACCTAGGGACACATTAAAAAGGGGGTTCCCACACATTGAAAAGAGGGTTCCACACTTTGTAACATTGAGAGAAAAACACAAGATCGAAGAGGAAGGATTCGAGTTCAAATCAAGGATTGGAAGTGGAAGAAGATCTTGGTGCAATAGCTGATTCTTTTCCATCTTTTTATCATTTAAATCTGGTGATGTATTCGAATTTAGTTATTTATTTCATTTTTTTGATTATGAGTAGCTAAATTTATTATTAGGGCAAATAATGTAATCTATTGAGACCCTTAGTTCTTTAATTCATGAATTTCTGAATTTTATTCTTCCATGTGTTGATTTTATTGTGATTGCAATGCATTGAATTACCTGATCAATAATTTGATGATCTATTGAGTTTCTTACGAATCGAGAGGTGAGTTTGAGACTTAGAACGTGTAATAAAATCCGGTAACGAGGTATAACGTGTAGAGATACATATACTAAGTGCTGCGGTCGTTATATGAATTCTTAGTGCCATAACTCGTTTAACTAAGGGTAATTTGCATAGAGATATGGAATTGAATTAGTTAAATAGGCTCAATGAGAACTCGAGAGGGGTAAATTGAATACCGTAGGAGAATTCGACCGAACACTACATTAGGCTAGAATCTTGAATTGGGAATTAAGGTGATCATTAGATGAATTTGTTTTGCCCTAATACATCTTACATACATGAATCTTTGATCATTTGTGTTTGTTATTTCATCATAATTTTCATTTGTTTTATGCATTTAATTCATTTAAGAAAACCAATCTTCCCAACTTTCACAATTCCTTATTTGATTTACTTCCATCAAATAGAAGTTAGAAAAGTAGATTAAGACTAAAGTATAGTCCTCGTGGGAACGATAATCCGGACTCTTAGGTCCACTATATTACTTGTTACGATATCGTACACTTGCGATAAAAAAATACGCAACAAGTTTTTGGCGCCGTTGCCGGGGACTATTTACTTTTAGTCTTAATTTATTCTTTTTAACTGTTATTATTTATTTTTCTTTTTCTATTTTAGTTTGTTTTGTTTTTCTTCTTTCTTTTTCAGGATATAAGATGGCCAATGTTGATTTTGACAATATGCTCGTATGTGACTTCATCATAAGGCAACAACAATTGGCAGCTCAAGGAATTGCTGAGGGAGATATGCTTGTGGGAGATATCTTTATAGGACGGAATATACAAGAACTAAAAGCAGAATATGTAATTGATGAAACTGTCCTGATAAGCTTGCCTGTTGCATTTTTTCTCTCGTGGGAATTTGATATGAATAATTTGCCTGTGGAATTATTTCTTCTAGAAATTTCTAATGATCATCATTTAGGAGAATCAAATCCACCGAACTATCAACAAATACAACAAGAAGAGGAGACTCCCAATGAAAATGTCATTGTCTTTGTGCCAGAAGTTTTGGACATGGATGTTGAACTTGAGAAAATTTCAATCAAAGAAGCGGAGCATGAGAAAATTGAGAAATTAATCACAACGGGCGAAAAAGAATGTGCAACATTCGAAGAAAAGGAATTCCTCGACTTCATCGTTTGCTCAAAAGTGGATTTTGTAATTAAACATTATGAAGAGATTGAGGTATACATTGTTGAGTTCGAACTAGGTGATGAGGAAAAGTCATACTACATGGAGAAGAGCAATGCTAAAATTGGGAGGAAAAATGCAACATGGAACAAAGTCAAATTAAACAAGCTAAACAGAGCATCCAAAGCCACATTCAAAGTGCCATGAAACACTTGTGCAAAGAGTCAAGCTAATGACTTTAAAGAAGCACTTCTTGGGAGGCAACCCAAGCCCTTTTTCCCTTTTATTTATTTTGTTTTCGAGTTTTAGGATAATTTAGTTTATTTTTAAGTTATTTGTGTTTCATCATCTATACCTCGTTTCCCCTTAGGTCTTTTATATGTTCATTGGTTTATTAGATGTTAGAGCTAAGTAACGCTTGTTCCAGTTTTTTTTATCTTAATATTTTATTTGTTTTTCAGGAACATGACGTCGCGGAACATGTAAACCATTATTTACCAAGGAGCCAACGGGAGCAATAGGAAAGCTAGCCATTGAATTACACGTCATATCAGGGAGCCTTCTCTTTACTTTCTTTCCCACCCCTTTATATGCGGATTTAGGATTAAAGACATTGAGGACAATGTCTAATTTAAGTTTGGGGGTGGAAAACATGAGTTTTTATTTTTTTAATGTGTTTTTGTGTTTTTGTGTGTTTTATTGTTTTATTTTTTAATGTGTTTTTGTGTGTTTGTGTGCTTTATTGTTTTAGTTAAAAATAAAAAAAAAATCTTTTTGTGTGCTTGTGTGAGTTAGTTGGTCTGACTGGCAATGATGAATATATTGAATCATGTATTAATCTATGAATGGTGAATAAGTTGCATTCTTAGATTAATTTGTGCTTTTCCATGTAAGATTTGATATATATTAAGCACGTGAATTAAGTTGAGCATTGTGTAGGAATGAGTTGATTTCATAATTGGATAGGTTGAAATGGTGGATCATAGATGTTAAACCCAAAACCACTAAATTTTACATTCTTAGACCAAATTTAAAATAGTTTGGGGGATTTCATTGTTGTGGGAAGATGTTGAGATAAATAGGAATTCCATGTGTGAAATTAAAAATCTTGTGTGGATTGTCTAAGGTCGATAGGATGCAACTGGGTGAAAATCTCAAGTTAGAGGTCGTTTTACTTGAATTGGTGTTAAATGAAGGACATTGCACTAATCAAGGCATAAAAAAATATTTTATTGGAAAATTTCTCTTCGTAGCCTTTATGATTCGAGCAATTAAGTCTGCAAGGGTCTTTAAAACCTGGTGCCCTATGGTCATCTGACTTGGGAATCATCGGCTAAAAACTTGTTACATGGATCATTTAGAAAGCTTAAGGGAGAGAATGCTTCCAGTAAAGAAAAAATATATAAAAAAAAAACCTGGAAAAAATCAGAAAAAGCATGTGCATGAAACAGAATACACACCAAATGCCTTGGTTATATCTCAAACACCTGTTTAAGAAAATTTGACTTATGATAAGAGATTGTTAGCCTAGTTAAATCCTAGAGATTGAAGCAATCAAATTTAATAGAAAATCATTGTTTATTGAAATGTTGTACTGCGATTGGTGAAATTTTGTCAAACTAGAGAGGTGAGGATAGTAGAAAATTCAACCTTAGTTCACACAGTGGAAAAGAGCGAAAATAATAAGTTTGGGGGTGTGTGAATCTCACGAGTGATGAAAGAACATATTTGACCATTGAGGGTCGGGAACCGAAACAACTTATGAATTCATAATGTTATACTTAATTCTTCACACACACACGTCGATTTTACATTGGAAAAGTGGATTTTAATTTTTGTATTGTGATTTTGAAGCTGTGCATAAACTTGATATTATGATTTCAATCTTGAGATAAAAAGTCAAGTTAACTAGCTAAATCTTGTTGCTTTACTTGATTGACTGGCCACCAATTAGGTAACTAACATTGCATGTTTGTTAAGTTAGATTATGATTTTGTTTGAGGACAAACAAATGCTTAAGTTTGGGGGTATTTGATAAGTGTATTTTATACACTTATTTAGGCTCCAAAATAATGACATTTTGTCGTTCTTCTAATGAGATTATAGCCCAATTTATGATATAATATGTTATGAGGTGAAACTCGATGGAATATGAAGAATTGGAGAAAATAATGCAAAATTGGCAAAAAAGAGGCAAGATCCAAAGCTTGGGGACTAAAGTACAAATACTCAAAAGTTGTGTCGAAGCTCACGATGAAGATTCGAGAATGCTAGAGGTCAAATGGATGCAACTAAAGATCAAAAGGAATGAAAACAAATCAATTTTCAACAGCATAAGGATGTCCAAAGTTTTAGTTGGAGATTGAGACCCATTTTTGGCCTAGTAAACGTCCGAATTGAAGAAGAGCTATTTCTAGTAAAGTTGTAGCCCTTCGAGTTATCTTTCCAACGCATCTTGACTCACCTCAATCGGACATTGAAAGGAAAAGTTATGACAAAAATACTGAATCAGACGCAAAGTGGACAGAAACTCAGCGCTCAAGCGCTATAAACTCAGCGCTCAAGCGCTGCACCAGCCAGAAAATGAATTTTTAACAGATTTTCAGCGCTCAAGCGCTGTCTCGTAGCGCTCAAGCGCCGCCGCCGCCACAGATTTTAGGTTTTTATTGTTTGGGCCGCGAAAACTCCACAAAAAGACTCCAACTTGGCCAAGAACGTATATGAAAGTATAAATAGACCTAGGGACACATTAAAAAGGGGGTTCCCACACATTGAAAAGAGGGTTCCACACTTTGTAACATTGAGAGAAAAACACAAGATCGAAGATGAAGGATTCGAGTTCAAATCAAGGATTGGAAGTGGAAGAAGATCTTGGTGCAATAGCTGATTCTTTTCCATCTTTTTATCATTTAAATCTGGTGATGTATTCGAATTTAGTTATTTATTTCATTTTTTTGATTATGAGTAGCTAAATTTATTATTAGGGCAAATAATGTAATCTATTGAGACCCTTAGTTCTTTAATTCATGAATTTCTGAATTTTATTCTTCCATGTGTTGATTTTATTATGATTGCAATGCATTGAATTACCTGATCAATAATTTGATGATCTTTTGAGCTTCTTACAAATTGAGAAGCGAGTTTGAGACTTAGAACGTGTAATAAAATCCAGTAACGAGGTATAACGTGTAGAGATACCTATATTAAGTGCTGCAGTCGTTATATGAATTCCTAGTGCCATAACTCGTTTAACTAAGGGTAATTCGCATAGAGATATAGAATTGAATTAGTTAAATAGGCTCAATGAGAACTCGAGAGGGGTAAATTGAATACCGTAGGAGAATTCGACCGAACACTACATTATGCTAGAATCTTGAATTGGGAATTAAGGTGATCATTAGATGAATTTGTTTTGCCCTAATACATCTTACATACATGAATCTTTGATCATTTGTGTTTGTTATTTCATCATAATTTTCATTTGTTTTATGCATTTAATTCATTTAAGAAAACCAATCTTCCCAACTTTCACAATTCCTTATTTGATTTACTTCCATCAAATAGAAGTTAGAAAAGTAGATTAAGACTAAAGTATAGTCCTCGTGGGAACGATAATCCGGACTCTTAGGTCCACTATATTACTTGTTACGATATCGTACACTTGCGATAAAAAAATACGCAACAAGTACCTCAAACTAGTAGTAGTAACTGGAAAAATTAATGACAAAGTCACAAGTAGACGCAGTATCAAGGTTTCAGTTGTTTGAAAAAGAAGTCAGCTCTCCTATTCGAACCCACAAATCAAGCAGAAGTTAAGCCAAGTTTTTATTATTAATACAGTAGTCAGGAGCACCACATTTTAGCAAAATCTATATATTTTTAATATTGGAGATTTTTTCCTGGATTTTTTTACCCTGGGAGAGATTTTGTCTTCAGAAGGTGAAACATGAATCTTTTCAATTTACCATGGACTGAGGTTCCCCATATGAACACTGTGAAGAAAATTTGTGTTTCAGACCCACTCATGCTCAATGGCAAATCAAATGGTGAGAAACGGCAATATGATCTGGTTTCAACGGGGAACAAGGAAAGGAAGAAACCAGAAGTTCAAATAGGAAACTAGTGTTCTGTAGATGAGGTAGTCATATGAAAGCATTCTTCAAAGCCTGTTGGAGAAACTGCCCGCTCCGGAGACATTATAGCTCTGTCCCTGCACATTAGCTTCTCATAGCACATCGTAAGAAATGAGACTTAAAACATCCCTGTTCAAGTGATTAACAATGAGAAATTTGATTAGCAACTTTCTTTCGTGGTTGAGGGTTTGAGTTGGAATTTAATTATAGTGGTGGAACCACCCAGAGAGCCATACAGCTGATACAAATACAAATGTAGTGTGGCTTCTAACATGGCATGATTGGATAGGGTTATTATTAACAAAGCCATATGGTAAGTTCCTTGATTTACTCCAAACGAATAGGCATGTCGCATTCATGGAGAATATCATTATAATTCTTCAAAATTTAATTTCCTGTTTCATGATTTGTTTTGCTTCCCACACACAATAACAAGCTATAAAAGCCTTGCTCCAAATTTTATGGATGTATTGATGCTTAAATATGCAAAAATCCGAGTTGGAGCATATGATCGGTCAAACCTCGACCGAGTTTGAGTCTATGAACTTTTTCTGAGTTAAGTCTGACTTCCGCATTTTTGAACATCAGCACAAAAATTCAAGATGCAATGTGAAATCTACTTGAAAAGTGACTATTAATGCAAAATTGGACGAATCTAAGAGAAGCAAACAAATTTGACGGAATGCATCTTAACTAAGACTTTATAGAACATGTTAATTTATATAACTTCCTAATAAACTATCCATATCTCAAACATTAATATTCCCAAAACCAAGAATCCCAAATACCCGTTGGACCACCAATCTACCATTGACATTCAATAGAAATTCCAATGGCAGTAGGAAAATGTGTTCAAAATACAATCCATTTCCAGAAAAAAAAAAACAATAATCCCTCAGCTCCCCTTTCACATCCACAGACCACAAACAAATAACAACCATTAATCAATGGAAGCATTAAAGTCAAGATAAGGTAGTGATAAGTGCATTTTTGTGCACTTATTAGGGCCATATTACTATGTTTTTGTATCGTTTTAGTAATGGATTTTGCTTTAACTTAGGTTAATTTTATCTTATTTCAGTTTTGGACCAATTTCTAAGCAATTGGAAAGGAAAGAATGATCAATTGACCAATGGATGAAAGTTTGGGGATTAGTATGCATTTGAGTAATAGTTGAAACACTAAAATTGAAGCAATTTGATGTGAAGGACCAAGATAGAAGAAAGAATGAAAAAAATGACTACAAGGAAAATTCGCAAAATTTTTATAATTGGGCAGCCGTACGACACTAAACTTCAATAACAAGGGTCGTTTTCTATGCCTGGGCGGCCACACCCATTTTATACTAGGCGTGCGCCCTTGCTAAATCGGGAAAAAAATTCTAGTTTCCTAATTTGATTCAAACTTTTATGGAAACAAATCTTGGGACGTCTTTTAAAGACATAGGGCCGTCCAAAACTGAGCACCACGCATTACAATACATTCTAAGAGATTTTGAGAGCATAGGAGGCAATAAACATGAAGATCAATTTCAAGACCCGAAGATTCAATTCAAGCTTTATTTGGATGATGTCGATTCTTCAATATTTCTTTCGGCTTCTTCTTTATAACATGTTAGTCTAGTTTTTATTGTGCTAGGAGAACGATGAACTATGTAATATGAGTTTTTAATCTTTAGTTTTACATACTTGACATTGAAAAACACGTTTTTGGATATTGAATGATTTATATGATTTTCTTTTCACCACAATTATTATGCACGATAGTTGTATGAACGCGGTGGCATATTTTATACATTCGAAAGAAGGAAAATGTGTTCGACATATAAATTTTCATAAGGTCCGATATGAGATAAAAATATATCGTTATGCTCTATATGAATCTTTAAGTGTTCATAAAAATTTATGCACTTTTATATGTTCTCACCTGTCATAGAAATATAATCGGGTCATATATAAAAGTAGGTTTAACCCTACTAAAGAGATATTGTTAAATAAAATAGGAATATTGATTTGTCAAAAAATTCAATTGTGTTGTCAACGTGTAAAACTAAGGTTAAAAGGGATTATTGCATGGAAATTCGGGATCCTAGTACGTTTGCCATTTATTAAACACGTTAAGTTGCATTTAGAATAATTTACATTTAGTTTAGTTACTCTTAATTGCATAAGTTGCTTATTTTAGTTATAACGTTGTCACAAACAAGCACATCATATTATTCTTGTTTCTATTAAGGTCTCGATAATTAAAACTGAATTAAATCAATCTCCGTGGGACGATAATTAAACCCAATTCCACTTTATTACTTATTAACGAACCGTACACTTGCGGTAGTTTTAATTCAAAATATATTTTAATGAACAAGTTCTCGAACAAAACATAACACAACAAAATATATGAAATAAACCATATACTAACCTAAACAAATCTCCAATAACAATTTCAACGCTAAATGGTTTACCATAAAGTTCGAATTTAAACAACACTTTAGAAAGATCCAAACAACATCAAAAATAAATTTCTTATCTGATGCTAGACTCAGTGTTAGTCAATATTGAACTTACACACATACTAGAGCACAACCAATTAAGTGTCAGTGATTTAATCATAATCTCAATCCTTGTGTGGTAAATTTTTCCTCACACTGCTTGTGCAAAATCACTCCTTATGCTCTTCTTTCCAATCCCGGTGTATTTTTTGCACATGTGGGTTCCTAATAATCTTTAATTTGCATTTTCCCACACAAATTGATCATAATTAGATACTTGTATCTCTAGAAGGAAAATGGTAAGTATTTCTCAAAGTCACACCGTCAGTTCCAGAGTTCAAATCTTGAAGTCTTTACCGGGCACCTCTCATTTTTAATAATCTAAATCCCTTTTTCTTTCTTTCGTTATGAATATACATTTTCTTTTGATATGGGATTCGAATTTTAACATTGGTCAGTGCCCGTTCTAGACTTCTTAACTCAAACTCATTCGACCAAAGATCCAATCCAAGAACTCCAAACCATCAAACTTCTATGAACACAAACACTAACCTCCGCACCCCCAAACTACTTTTAGCAATTTGGTTACTATATAAAGGATTTGGGGATTTTATTCAAACTTAGATCAACCCATCAACCATTAAATCCACATAATCAAGTCATGCTCCAACACAAGGGATAAGTCAATGATGGCTATGTGCTCAAGTAAACAAGTCTAACATGGATAAACACTCGGGTAAAAGCATAAGATACGATGTTGTCCAATTCTAGCTAAAGTTATACTCAATTGAAACAAATATCATCATAGGCGGCAAGTTGTTCAACGCTATACTAGACACTATTATTTATTTATATATTTTTCTTTACTTTTTTATTATTATAATTTTTTTTAGATTAAGTTATACAAACCCATAAACAGTTGAAAAGTAAGCCACGAAGATCCTAATTCTCCATATACTTACCCCCACCCCCAAACAAAAAGCTTATAAAAATAAATATACACAAAATAAAGGAGGACGGGGTCAGAAACTCCCCAAAGGTAGATACGAATGAGTGGAAGAATCAGGCTGGTCCAGCCGGCCTAATGAACTAGTGGTATTGAAGGACTCGGCGGTCCTTACTATCTGAGTTGACGTTTCAATCAATTGCCTCTGGTCAACTCACAAAACGTAAAATCTGCTCGTGTACCTGATCATATGCGTAAGTGATGGTTCTTTGATCATGCCGCGTGCTGTCATCATTTTGCTGAAACCTTCTTACTTACATACTCACTCTCTGCAGTTCTCCCTCAATATTGATGTGTCACCGCTGCATCGCCTCCAAAATATTTGTTATGTTGCCAACAGACCGACCCAAATCCACCCGGGTTACCTGCATCTGAGCCAACTGTCTACTTATAAGGGATGTGTCGGCATCTATAGCATTCTACGATAGTGGATGAACTTGCTCGAGAGCATGTACTCTATCTGCCCATCTAAGCTAAGCTTCAGAATTTTTTATTGTCCTTCTGCTGATAGGGGTATTTGGATGAGCAATTTCTTCATTGGATAAAAGTGGAACCCTGGCAGCCAAACAAATCCCACTAATAAGGTAGGGAAACATGATACTGCGTTGTGGATCGGTCGATGCTGTCAGCTCTCGTATGAAAGTGAAAAGGTGGGTTCCCAATCAATTTTGTGCCCATGTGCTAGATGATAAAGTAGGTGAGCACTTTCTCCATTAAACCTACTCTGTTGGGTTGTAGGATGGTTGTTAGTGGAGACAAAGATATGAAAAGTCTCAACTCCGAGGTCAACTGATTATTCATGAACCAATCCGTACAAAGTGGCCATGCATCACCTATACTGTATAGAAATCGAGCAACTAATGTCATATCGGGCTCAGTAGGTAGTAGCTATAACAGTGCGGTTTAGCTCATAATATTTGTCAATCACTGTTGATCTGAATTGAATCCACTTGCCTATTACCCATGTTTGGTTCATATATGAAGAACTCCATCATAAAGGTAGTATAAGCTGCATGAGGAGTCCCAACAACTTTGCTCAAGCCACAATGGTGAACAATCCTTTCTAATAAACTTCTCTGAAAATCATCAATCACAACTCTCCTCTCTTGGTAGAACTTTTATCCTTCCACTTCCCTTCAAACTTTTCATGATTTTCAACATTTAAGAACCTTGGTATATAACCATCGTCAAGATTTACACTTGCCCTTTGAAATTGAACTAACAGCCAGGCGCTCACGCAGGACCAGTTAAGGGCCAGCGGACCCTTAAAAATTAAATTGGACGGCCACCCAATGTACCGAAGAAAAAAGAATCCATTCAACCGATTTTTAAAAGAGAAACACGGTAGAACCACAGCACTTGCACGACTCCACACCTCACGACACTTGCACATCTCTTCCATTTCACCTTAATTTCTTCTTCTACAATCATGAAGACACATTAAATTGCTTCAAAATTGTGAATTCTCTACCTTATGCATCATTTAGGCAAAAGGAATTCAAGGTATGTCCCTCCTCTCCGCTACCTTACTCTCCATACTTTTATTCAAAATTTGAGTTATAATTTAGGAGTATGGAGCTTTGATTCACACTTTGATTTCTTTCAATTTTTGGGAAAATTAGGTGCCTTCAAGATGTGTGACAATTTGCCTCAATAGAGATTCTTGTGTAATTAGGGCAAATCTATCATTTGGATTTATTGATACACATTTGAGATTGTTTTTGGTGTTGAGGCTCTATGAAATTGCATTAGAAAACATGAAATCACATAGACTCCAATTGGCACGCTTTAGTTTGACATTGCCAAGGCACCAATCATCTCACGTCACCACTTTCATTTCCCCACGTCTGACTCAAACGACCTCCGTTGGCCTCAAATTTGAACATGAGTTAGATCAACATAAACACTTTGATATGCCCGAAGATCATTATGGAAAAATTCACTTTTTTCTTGACGTTTTGAAAATCCTTGGTCGTTTTGGGTAAAAAAAAATGAATTTACCTCTTTTATGTTTGTTTAGGGAGTGTGAGCTGCATTATCATACCATATATAATGAAATTTTCTCGAGCATGACATGAGTTTCAGATTTTCGCACATAAAGATTGACAGATTTTATAATTTGGGGATATTCCCCCACTTTATCCTACTTATATGTTTATTATCTCTTATGCTCATATTTTCTATTTTCATATGTAGGTACAAATGCCCCCAAAAAGAAAAGTTACGATTCAAGAGAAAAGGAAGTCTAAGGTTGGCGACACATCAACCCGTTGTCAGAAGGCAAGCACAAATCTTAATGATAGTGATGTACCAAGGTTCTTAAATGATGAAAATTTTGAAGGGAAGTGGAAGGATAAAAAATTATACCAAGAGAGGCGAGTTATGATTGATGATTTTTAGGGAAGTCTATTAGAAATGAGTGTTCACCATTGTGGTTGGGGCAAAATTGTTAGGACTCCTCATGTAGCGTATCCTACCTTACTAAAGGAGTTCTTCGCCTACTTCAATACTGAAATTGTTACCCCCGAGACCAATAGTGATTGACAGATATTATGAGCTAAACTGCACTGATATAGAGTCACTACCTACTAAACCCCAATATGGCATTGGTTGCTCGATTTCTATACGGTAGAGGTTATGCATGGCCACTTCGTACAAATCGGTTCATGAATAATCAGTTGACCTCGGAGTTGACTCCTTCATATCTTTGTCTCCACTAACATCCATCCTACAACCTAGCAGAGTAGGTTTAATGGAGAAATGGCACACCTACTTTATCTAGCACAGGGGCACAAAATTGATTTGGGATCCCACCTTTTTCACTTTCATACGAAAGCTGGCAACATCGACTGATCCACATCGCAGTATCATGTTTCCCTGCCTTATTAGTGGGATCTGTTTTGCTGACGAGGTTCCCCTTTTATCTAATGAAGAAATTGCTCATCTAGATACCCCATTCAGCAGAAGGACAATAGAAAATTCTGAAGCTTATCTTAGATGGGCAGATAGAGTACATAATCCTGAGCAAGTTTATCCCCCATCTTAGAATGCTTTAGATGCCGACACAACCTCGTAAGTAGACAGTTGGCTCAGATGCAGGTAACCCAGGTGGAGTTGGGTCGGTCTATTAACAACATAACAAATATTTTGGAGGCGATGCAGCGAAGACAAATCAATATTGAGGGAGAACTGCAAAGAGTGAGTATGCAAGTATGAGGGTTTCAGCAAAATGATGACAACATGCAGCATGATCAAAGATCCATCACTTGCGCATATGATTAGATACACGAGCAGATGCTACATTTTGGGAGTCGACTGGAGGCAATTGATCGAAACGTCAGCCAGATAGTAAGGATTGTTGAGTCCTTCAGAACCACTAGTTCATCATGTTGGTCCGACTAGCCTGATTCCTCCACCCATCCGCATCTACCATCGGGGAGTTTCTCATCATTTCCTCTTTTATTTTGTGCATATTTGTTTTTACATTGGGGACAATGTAAACTTTTTGTTTGGGGGAAGGGGTAAGTATATGGAGAATTGTGATCTTTGTGGCTTACTTTTCAATTACTCATCGGGTTTGTATAACTTACTTAATCTAAAAAATAATAAATAAATAAAATAAAAATATATATAAATAATAGTGTCTAATATAACGTTGAACGACTTGATGCCTATTTTATGCATTCGAAAGAAGGAAAATAGGTTCAACATAAATAAATTATGATAAGGTCCATAGGGAATAGAAATATAGCTATGTTCTATGTGAATCTTTAAATGTTCATAAAAATTCATGCACTTTTATATGTTCGCGTCCGTCATTGAAGTATAGTTGGCTCATATATGAAAGTAGGTTTAACCTTACTCAAGAGACATTGTAAAATAAAATAGGAACATTGATCGTCAAAAATTCAATCGTGTTGTCAATGTGTAAAATTAAGGTTATAAAAGTTTATTACATGGGAATTCAGGATCCTAGAGCGTTTGTCATTTATTAAACACATTAAATTGCATTTAGAATAATTTACATTTAGTTTAGTTAATCTACTCTTAATTGCATTAGTTGCTTACTTTATTTTAATTTTATCAAAAACAAACGCATCACATTATTCTTGTTTCGGTTAAGGTCGTAATAATTAAAATTAAACTAAATCAATCTTCGTGGGACGACACTTGGACTCAATTCCACTTTATTACTTGTTAACGAATAGTAAACTTGTGGTGATTTTAATTCGAAATATATTTTCGTGAAAAGGTAGCGACATTTTTGGAAAATTATCATCCACTTACGTCTCCATATATTCCTCAAGCAACCTTCATTTTGTTGGTGTTCGTCCAATTTTTGTACATATATGAACATTTGTATCAATAAACACGTCATCTGCACTTCATAAATAGCAAAAATGCTTAAATCTCCGTCTGGGTTTTTCTTTCAAAAACAAGAAACACCACCAAAAACCCAAATTCTGCTGCCTAGCAAAGTCTATTGTAACCCACTCACATAACAGCAAAAAAGAAACTATTTCATAGTCAATTCTCACCACACATAATTTAATAATTCGAAGTCACAAAAATCAAATAAATAAATTAAATTAAAAATATAAAACTTCAATCAAATTAACCTGAAAAGCAGATCGAAGTCCCTCTTTATCATCGCTCATGCTGAAAGCGTTGTATCACTTCGAGGAAATCATCCTCCTTTGCAGCTTCTTCTTGCTGTTAACAAACTCATCTACGCCACCACGGTGCCGCTTCAACGACACCGCTCGCCGTCACCTCCCAGAGCACTGGAGAGAGGTGCGTGTCATATCTTCTATATATATAAAGTGCCTATGAAACGAAAATTCTTGTTTTAACGGAATTTGTTGTCTTAACGGAAAATCTATTTTTACCGTTAATTTTATTGTTTCCATTAAACAGCAATTAAGTCATGGCCATTGATGTTATGTCTGTTGGAATTCCATTATTTAATAATAAATGAATAGGAAATGTAAAAGGCTTTGTACTACTCAATGTTGTCAAATCCGGCCCAGCCCGGCCGATTCGACCGATGAAATCGGGAACCGGGCCCAAACTAGGCTAAAACATTTAAGTTTACAAAATCGGTTAAAACTCGTCGAAACCGATTAACTTTGATTATTTACAAAACCAGTTAAAACCTTGTCGAACTGGCCGGTTCAACCGGTTTTGACGGGTTTTCAAGTTTTTTTTTTTAGTTTAAAAATTTTTAACTCCATTATTGGGCTTCAAAATCTACAATTTTAAGACTCATGGAGAAGTATTGGATGTCATACTCATTTTATAGATACACTTCTCTCCAAATGTTTCATAAACTTCTAATGTGGGATTATGCATTTTATATATGCTCTTAACTCTAATAGTTTTATAAACTTCCAATGTGGGATAGTGACAACAAAAAAAATGTTAAAATTCTCATCAAAATCATTTTCAAATGTATGTCTAATTGATTAATTTGATTTTGAATTACAATTAATTAAATTGTAATATTCACTTTCATTCTTTCATTTATTTAATTTTCAAATTTAACTTAAATTGCACTTGATTATTAATATATTAATGTTAGATATTATTTTTTATAAGTTTAAAATATTTTAATTTAACAAAGTAAATTATTTTAACATATTTATTTTTAATTTTTAGTGTTGTGACTAATTGTAGGATAATGAATCTAATTAGTAAAGATAGATTTACTTTGAATTATTTTTATGTATTTATTGCACTCGGTTCGACCCTAATTGAATTCTCACGGACTTCACGTCGGAATCATTCTTAATTGTAAACCAAAACCCTTCATCTCCATTTCCAAATATCAGAATTATCAAATCCGCAGACTTTTCGTATCATTCTTATGATTAATGCTCATGTTTAGTTCTTTAATTAATAAAAAAAATTAAAATTCTTCTAACACTAATTAGCAATATTATAGTATTATATTATATGTTTAGTAAGTATTATTTTTAAATATTAAATGATTTTATGATATAGTAAAAAATCTATTTTTTTATAATGTAGAAAAAAACTATTTTTTAAAATAAAAATATATTTAATATCTTAAAAATAATTAAAATAATATTAAAAATACGAAGCGGGTATTATGACGCATATTTTTCGCATTGATACGCATAAACTTGTGATTCTTGATTCTCAACATCGATGTCTCGCAACGCATTACACCTTTTAGAATATTATTAATAAATGAATGAGAAATGCAAAAGGCTTTGTACTATTATATTTTAGTCACTAGGAAAAAATGAAACTAAAAAAATAAAATGGATGTGGAAATTATCAATTTAAAAATGCTAATAATTTATTTGTTAAGATACATTGAACTCAATGAAGAAAAAATATTTATTTATTTAGTTTTGTATTATAATATTATCTATTATTTTAGGGGTAATGGTGCAAAACGTCCCTACCTATGACGGGTTGGGTGGAAAACGTCCATACATTTGATTTTTTGGTGCAGAACGTCCCTACCTTTACATTTTCTTGCGCAAAACGTCATTTTCACCCATTTTAAACATAAAATGACAATTATACCCCCATATATAAATAAGAAAAGAAAAGAAAAATGAAAAATAAATTGTAATCTGCTTATCACATTTTTAAAAAAATACAAATCAGTCCAAAACTTATTAAAAATAACAAAAACAAACCCTCTCTTTGATCTTTGAGGTTGAAAGAACGGCTATATGCTCTCCCCTCTCTCTGGATTTGCAAAAAATGGACCAAAATTCCGAAAAAATTGACCTCCCAAACCACCTGATCTTGGTATCATTGGAAAGCCCTTAACATTAGCATCATTTACCAACAATCATCAAGAAATTCCAGCCACAAAATCTCAAGAAATCGAAAAAAATATAAATCTGCCTGGGAAGTTGAAAAACGTCGGAAATCTGGAATCCGGCCAACTCCAATGCCGAAATCCACCCCTGACCACATGCTCTTCACTAGATGCACCTTCGTATGCCACCAATCCACCACAAAAAACACCACAGCAAACTAATTGCTCAAAGCCTGTCACGACAGTTTCGCCCTTACCTGTTGAAAACGCGAAATCTGGCGTCGGTGGTAGCATTCATGATCGTGAACCCCTGCTGGCTACTTCCCCTCATCTAGACAAGCCTACACATGGTAATATTTCATCCATTTCAGTCCTCCAACAAGCTGAATCTCAGGTTGCAAACGGTCCAATCGCTCAGCTAGCGAATCCGGCAGTTGTGAACTCGATTCCAAGCTCCGCCCGGTGCACTCATGGAGGGGGACCAACTGGACTAGACTCCTCATCACATGGCCAGCCTATTCCAGTTTTGGGTCTTTACCAATTTGATCAAAACCAAGTTCGATTTATTGTTGCCATGAGAGGTTTTTTCGAAAAATTAGGGTTCGATAATTTTAATGCTCCCTCACTGCTCCAAGTACTTAATTCTATTGGGAGAAATTCAATTGGTGATGGTATGGCTTTGAATCTTTAGCCAATTGAACCAATCAGTGCTCAAATGATTGAATCCAATTTACCATTGTGCTTGAACGTGAATTAGCTCTCAATCCTTTAATTGGGACTATTGTAGATACTTTGGCTCCTAACCGGCAGCAGTAGACGCGGTGGAGTGAATTGAAGATGATGATTGTGGTTCGTGTTTCAGGGTTTGTGTATGAGGTTTTTGCGTAGTGGTAACTGGTTATGGTATCGGTTTTGGGTGGTGTTTTGGTGGCTGGCGATTGTGTTGAAAGTGGCATGCTATCGACTTTTGGTTGTAATGCCACGGTCGGTGCTTGGTTCAAAAATTCCCAAGTTTAGCTTTGAGGGTGGAGGTGGTGGAGGGAGGTGGAGAGAAGAGGGAGGGTGTGTTTTTGTTATTTTTAATAAGTTTTGGACTAATTTGTATTTTTAAAAAAGTTGATAAGTATATTGCACTTTATTTTTTATTTTTCTTTTCTTTTCTTATTTATATATGAGGGTATAATAGTCATTTTATGTTAAAAATTGGTGAAAATGACGTTTTGTGCAAGAAAATGCAAAGGTAGGGACGTTCTGCACCAAAAAATCAAACGTATGAACGTTTTCCACACAACCCGCCATAGGTAGGGACGTTTTTCGCCAATTACCCATTATTTTATTATGTACAAAAGGTTCATGATTAAGTGCAAAATTTAATATAATATAATAGTACGAAATACAAACTTATACATTTTAATTTAGAATTTAACACTATTCAAATTAAAATTAATATATCACAATGTGTAATTATTTATCAATTACATAAACATTATATCATTAATTATTTAATGAACCAAAAAAATTATATATAAACTAAGCAAACGTGCATTGCACGTTGCTTATACCTAGTAGATATATATTTGCTAACATTTTGGGAATGACGTGAATTTTTTTTTATTTTTTATTTTTTTCATTATACACGCCCAATGAAATTTCTTTATATGGTAATATGTAAAGATAGCTTATTGATTCAAACGTTGACAAAAATTTATGAAAAATACTTGTTACATCCAACTTAACTTGATATACCAATTTTAGCTGAAGGCCACAAGAAGTTTAATTTCTATCAGCTTGAACCAAACTCGAATTATTGTTCGAAGACGTCACTTCACGATAAAATACTTAAATATGTACAAGAATTTACATTGAATCGACCTTACGTAAAATCCGTATGATACCATAGAAGTTGGGTGAGAATGCTATCAAAAGGCTATCCTATGAGAAATACATGTATATAGGCTCGTTTTGATAAAATATACATGCATTATTCGATTCAAACAATTTTTAAACACAAGAACTTCCATATAAGATGTGCATACACACATTAACCAACTAGGCGATGTATTTCCATCTATTCCTAATATTTGTGAAACGTGTTAGTGTGTTCATCATGATCCTTATAAAAGGAGATGGTGAAATTGCGAGAAAAAAATTACTTATGCCCTACTTATGAGTTGAGACATGCGCTTTAAGAAAATTCTCTCAAGAACATTTTTATTGTTTAGAGCGCCAATACAAATAAGTTTAGAAACTCTACCAAAATCTACTCAAAATCAAATCACATCCAAACTTGAAGCAATATGCAGGGCGCCACTTTATTTTACATGCCAGGCTACTCGGTTTGAGGTCTGACCATCCATTTTGAAAAGAAGATAAATGAAGGAATAACAGTATATAGACTAAGAAAACTCTATATTTTTATTAACAGTGTTTCCAATTAAAGCTAGCATTTACAGCCTCTTGTTATGCTCTAGGTCTAGAGTTTCATTGAGCGTATAGCCACATCAACGAAACATATCACATAGACTATATGACATACGACCCTTGGCGTATTTACAAAGAAGAGGAGGGCATGTATCTCATGCAATATGTAGATAATCCTATCGTGGTCTGGTTTCAGTTTTCAGAAACCGGATGTATTCCTGCTGCACCATCATCCCTCCATTCACTGGATCAAAACAGCACCTGTAAAAACTGACAATGGGACAAAGAATCAAAAGATTAGCAGGATTTCAAGAACTTCTGAAGTGACATACATAGGCTGTTGATAAATTGTCAGAAATTCAGTCAAATCTGTTTTTAACGTAATTAAATTGTGGAGCACCCAGAGATACCAGTGTGTGCATGTGTGGAAATATATACAAATAAACACCCAAAAGCTATATGTGTACCTTCCATCCAAGCCTGTGATCATGAGGGTGTTCTGAGAACCAAAGGCTGTGATGAACTGGATACATTCTGGTAAGTGAAACTGAGCAAATGACCATTCTGAGCTGAAATATTTAGGTAAAACCCCTGGAGAAGTTTCCAAAAATGAGAGAATAACCAACCTTTCTGGTGTAAGACAAGGAGCCCACCTCAAAGTAAGTAATATCAAAAAGCAGAATTTTGACTTAATAGAAACCATGTCTCGAGATAAACCACATGAGCACACTGATACTAGTTAAAAACAATAATTAAGTTGTATACGTGGAAGGTTCAAGTTCCATCCATCCAAGAGGAATCGATAATATTCCCTAATCGAGATGTTCATAAAAAATCGCCACTTACCCAAGCACCAACACCCATCCCACCATCCCCTTGGGTCCTTTGCCACCACCTTCTCATCCTCTCTTTCCAATAAACCATCTTGTTGAACCTGCCTCATTCACGGACCCTACTAGCAAAATCCTGAAACCCATTACACACTACTACAAGGGGCGTTTCTCAATACCATATCAAAAATTAGATCCTATAGTTCAAGAGACCCAAGCAAGGTATCCACCAGATCTAATTTGCGAAGTTTGAGGTCCTGGAGTTTCAGTTTTTGAATATTGGATTAGAGGTCCTTTTCAGTAGCAGCATAGAGAAATGGTGATATTACCAATTTTGGTCGGTTTTTATTTTAAGTTTTATGATTCTCTGCCTAAAATTTTGAGAATCCGTTGGTCTTGAAGATGGAATCGAGTGGTGATGAGTTTGTGTTGTTGACTTCATAATAAGACTTGAATTTGATGGAGATTAAGTGGTTCAGCATGTTGTGTGCACATGTCAGATCTTCAACAAAAAAGAAAAATGAATCCAGCCTGCAAGAGGAGTGTGTTGAATACTACATAAAACTGTACCCACTCCAACAGAATAAGCTTATAAATCAAGCAGTTCAACATGGTTTTGTGATGTTAGATTAATAGGAAAGTCACATGGGACACAGTGGAAGTGTGGAGAAGAGACAAAAGCTGGAAGCTAAATTTTTCTTTTCGGTACAAAATCACTTCACTAAGCACCAGGGGAAAAATGAAAAGTTTTTTAGCCTTTCATAAAAAACAGATCCAAGTCAAAGGATCCCATCAACATGAAAAGGAGAGAGTGGATTTCTCTTCCGTTGTCATTTCAGATCAAGCTACCACCAATAATCTTCAAGCCACTGTGCAAGCAGTTCTTCTATTGCTCACTGAACTGCCTTTTCGGTGTTTTTTGGCAATTAAATTTTGAAAAATGTCTTCTATTGCTCACTGAACTTTAAATTGGTGAACATTGGCCACTGAACTTTGAGATAGTCGAACTTTGACCGCTAAATTTTGAAAAATCTTCTATTGCTCACTATAAATTTGGATTTAATTAAGCCTCTTTTTATCTCTCTTTAAAACAAAACTCTTTAATCCTCATACTTATTTTTAACTACACATTTATACATTAAAATATTTTATACGTGAACTCAAAATATTTCCCAATATTTTAACCACACATTTTCCAAAAAACTCCTTTTTTAAAAATAATGGCCATCAAACAGGGGCTAAAATTCATTGTCAAAATTCGGATTTAATTTAATTTTAACAATAAATACATTATATGTTCCATTGCAATTAGTAGTTACTTTCTTTGCACAGCTTTGCAAGCATTGTCTATACCACTAAGAATGATTATTCAATTAAACAATAGTTAAATGAAATTTTAATTTATTTTTGTAGAATTTTAAAATATTTTCATCATAATATTTGAATTTTCAAATGAAACACACAATGAATTTGTTGTTAAATAAAATTAAATCCAAATTTTAACAACAAATTTTAATTAAATTCAAATTTATTATGAGCCATAGGAGACGTTTTTCAAAGTATTGTGGCAAAAATTCTACCATCTCAAAGTTTAGTGGCTAAAATTCAACTATCTAAAAGTTCAGTAGCCAAAATTCGACCACCTCAAAGTTCAGTTAGTATTTTTTAAGTTTTATGAGTAATTGAAGATGTTTTCCAAAATTTAGTGGCCAAAATTCGACCATCTCAAAGTTTAACGACGTAATGGGATGCCGCATGTGCATTCCGTCAACCATGTCATCAATTCCGTTAATATTTGAAACGGAAGTTAGCCAATAAGTAACGTCCAACGTTTTTCAAAGTTTAGTGGTCAAAGCTCGACACCTTAAATTTCAATGAGTAATCGAAGGCAAAGACATAAGTACAATAACCATTGAAACAATTAACTCATAAATCATATGTCAAATGTATGTCCTACCTTTCATGAAAGACAACGATGAGCTGGGGTTAGAACTGGTGCTTGAGGAAATGAGAGCATCAAGAGAGTTTGAAGAATTCTGGTGAAATAATGCTGGACCTCTAACGACAGCGGAATCAGTTGAACGATCCTCTCCAACCACCCGTACTCTGAGACTGAATATGTGGACAGTACCTTTGTCACTTGACACAGCCAACCACTGAATGTTTGGAGATAGAGCAATACTATATATGCCAGCTTTGTCCACCCCTCTGCGTACCTGTAGCAAGCAATTGTAATCAAAATTAAAGAGCTTCATTGAGGTGGTCTTGACAATGACTGTCATCCAAATACAGATTAAGAGCCCGTTTGAGCCACATTTTTTCTTCATTATAATGAAAAATATGACCGTTATCCATCACATCAACATTAAAATTCAAACTCTCTATCTCTTGTGTGGGCCCATAACGACTATATTTTTTATTCTCGTTCTCATTATAATGTGACTCAAACGGGCTCTAAATCTAAACCTGGTTAACATAACAAAGAACTAGTAAGAGAAACTGCGCTTAATGCAACCACAGATAGCCAAACTGCATTTCTTAATGAAATCGTGCAAGTAACGATTTGTAGATTAGAGATGACAACAAATCATATCTACCTAGCTTCAACGTCAATGTTCTCACATGAGAAAACAAACCCGCAATCACAGGAGTGTGATTATGAAAATATTTTATCTGCAACTTGTCGACAGAAAATCTTCCAACATGACGACAGTTGGTTGTGTAAGTAAATTATTTAAAAAACTGAAAGCAATGAGAACGTGAATTAGTCTGTTGCTCTAAGCTTATTCCTTCCCGTTTAATTATTATTGAGTAAATAATCTAGAACTGAGATAAAGAAAATCATATAGGACTTATTTCCAAAAAAAATCTGAAAATTTCGTCCTTTATTTAAGCGTGATAATTCCAAAATGCCCTTATTTTTAGACATTGGAGATTTGATCTTTCAATATACCTCTCTTCGACTTCTGGTAATTTTCTCTTTAGTTAAAAGTGTCTCTCTCTCTCTCTCTCTCTCTCTCTCTCTCGCTCTGACACACACCATGCAAACAACACAGCAGCATCACCCTATTGTTGTCTGTTTATCTCTCTCTACAACAAATCCTTGCTCTTCACAAAACAATCTCTCTTTTGACCCTTATCATTTTATTAGCTCTCTAACTAATTCGTAATCTGCTTCTCTCTCTCACGCAAAAATTCAGAAACACTCATTAAGTTCTCACATATATCTAGATATGGTGCAACCCATTGCAATTAAGTTAGAGTTGGTCGAGAGTTCTGAACTTGTATCTACGCAAAATAGAAAAGAGTAAACATATCGACCAGCTCGACTCAGTGGTCAAGCTAGTAAGCTTAAATTGGACATTTGACCGACAAAAAGATTATCTTTTAAGCGTAAAAACATATTAGAAGGTAACATTTATCAATTTGGCCATTAAAAGAGGACTATTTTAGAAAAATTGCCATCATTTTATTGCCTTGAGCCCGGTACTTCATTTACCTGAAAAAAGCACCTGTTCAAGGAAAGTATACAAGAATCGTACCTCTTGTAATTGAGTTCCATCCATTGTGTTAAAAATTCTTATTAAAGTTCCTCTGACACTGGCAGTAGCCAGAAGAAGCCCATCAATTGTCAAGGTCATGCAAGCAATTTGAGAATCATGAGCATTGATTAATTTTGTCGTATTCAGGCCAAAATGTTCGACCCGCACCTGTCCTCGCCGAAGGCCTGGGCATACCAACACAAATGTATTCAGGTGGTGCGAATGGTAACAAAGTCCCGTGGGATTCGCCAAAGTCTCTATTTGATGAAGAAGCTTCAGATCCATGAAATTATAAACATATATCTTGTGCTCGAGAACAACAACAACACAATCCCGTCTTAGTTTAACAGAACGAACCTCGGACCTAAATGAGAATTCACCAATACACCGGCTCTGATGATCATCCCATATAATTACCTTATTTGGAGGGTATTGGGTATTAACTTTACTGCCAACAAGTGCTAAAATATTGCACCTAAACAGCATCTCCACTATCTTAAATCCTCCACTTTTCAGATCACGCCTGAAGGTTTCCTTGAAAGGATCACAATTATATATACGAAAACCACGACTAGTGCCTGCAGCAAAGCAACCGTAATCCTGATTCCAAGATACAGAGTATAATTCCATTTCACCATTGTCATCTGACTCTGATTCTGCTTGGAAATAAGTGCCAGAAGATCCAGCCATTGATGACTCATAAACACCAAAACCTGCTGGCGGAAGACTGAAGTAACCCTTGAGTAGTTGAACCAGCCGAATTCATGGGGTGAGTGAACAGCCATCAGCACAGGAGCAACCAAAAGCCATAGAAAATTTAGAAAATACAAGAGTAGAAATAACTCTCAAGTCAACTCCTGGATCAAAAATGTGTGCCAGTACCAACAGATTATATCATCCAAGAATCGGGTAATAAATGCTTAATCAGGAGTCCCTTAAAATTAATAATCATTTTGAAGGTGCCACAACATGTAATCATGGGCGGACCCACATGGGGTCATGTGGGGTCAAATGACCCCACAATTTTTTATTTTTAGAGTTTTTTTTTTTTTTAACATAACACTTACCACTTACCCAAAAGGAGCCCAATCCAAAAATCACAAGCTCAAGTCCAATTACACTCTACACCAACCCATTAATCCATAATTCATTGATTGACCCAACCCAACTAATATACTATGACTCATAAGACAATGGCTTTGATATCCCCCATTTAAAAATCTGAAATCCCTAATTTTCTCATATGCACGCTACCTACGCAGCTACGCACCGTGAATTCGTCTCTCGTCTTCAATCCATTATTCAATTAATTTAGGTATTGAATTCTCAATTGAATTGAAGCTAATTCGAGCATATTAGTTACTGATTCTTTTAATTTCTAAAATGTATTTGGAATTTGGTAATTGATAGTTCACTAGTTTGGATTTGAGAAATTGAAAATATTGTAGTAAAGTAGTAAAGTGATTCAGTCTCAGTAAGTAATGACTTTATCAGTTTGTCTAATTTGGTGATTTAAAATAGAATTGTTTGTGAAAGTAATTGTTGTTTATTATGAATTTAATATTATTTTTTGATGAAAAATGAAATATGGTATTTATTTGTTTATTTATGTATTGAATTTGTTTTTTAACATGTATAGAGAAATATTTTAAACGAAAATTCGTATGTTCGAGCATGGTGGATAACGATGTAATTATACGACGTTTTCAGAGTACGAAAATGCGTAGGCTACAATTGTAATAGCATATTGAATTATTTTCGTTCATAATATGTAGTTCTAAATATTTTTGAATTCCCATTTTTGACCCACAAGGCCCACAAGACAAATGGTGTGGTCCGCCCCTGCATGTAATCGCAAAAATAAACGAGAGAAACCCAAAAAAAAAAAAAAAAACACGAGAAAGATTGGAAACCAATAAACTCGTTATTCTAGAAAAATCATTCAATAATACACGCAATATGTCACCAGAAAATCAAATCAAAGCAAATCGTCGACATTAGTTTACTATGAATAAAAATGCATTAATAAATACTTACGGAGCTTCGATGACTATGGAACTCTCAGAGTTTCCAAAAAGTGCAAATTGGCCAGTATAATTTCAGTCAATCAAGGGACCATGTGTTTTCATCAACAGGCGCTTTCTCCGTGATTTTGATCATAAAATGCAAATATTCATTTCAAACAAAACCCCAAAAATCCCAGAATATAACTACATATATGCACGTATATAATCTGGAGATCGGATTGTGTGATACTTCAGTGGTATGTGCTGAAGAAAATTTCTATAATATATAACAATAAATTTTGAAAATTCTGATAAAAGGGAGAGAATTTTGATGAAGGAAAAGCTAAGGGGAAAATCGAGAGAGTGAGGAGTTCTAGGATGTTTACACGTAATGGAAAAGAAAGATCTGAGGTGCGGAACATTCCGATTGACTTTCTATATTCTTTTTAGGGAAAATTGAAGATGGGGTCCCAAACCTTTTAAATCATTGTAGACTATACCAAAATCTTTTATTTTTTCAATTGAGATCCCAAACCTCTCACCGTGAGTGCAGCTAGAGGAGATGTGGATGGAATTCGTCCATGTCGCCATTAGTTGGCCAAAAGTCAATGATCTAACTAAAATATCCCATATATAAATAATGAAATAAAAATAATAAAATAAAAAAAATAAAATTTGTTTGGTCAGACCGTTGACCTTTGGTCAACTAACGGTCAAATGTATGAGTTTCGTCCACATATCCTCCAGTTGCAACAGAGATGGAAGGTTTGGAATCACAATTGCAAAAATAACAGGTTTGGGCATAATTTATAGTGATTTGAAAATTTTGGGATCCAAACGGCAATTTTTCATAATTTTTAATTGATACTTTATTTCTAATTTTAATGTTTCAATTATTCCCTCCGTCCCAATTATATAGGCCGAATTCCCTTTTTCTCTTGTCTCAAATATATAGGCCGATTTCCTAATATAGAATACTTTGTTGTGTTATTTTATCAATATATCCTTAATAAATTTTCCCTACTTAATGTGCAAACTTCTTGAAATCATCGAAATACGCACATTTCTCACTTCTTGAAAATATGGAACAACTCTCATTTCTTCTTCTTCAAATTCTTTATTAAGTCCAACAATAATTTAGTTTTACATACTGAAAATTAAATATGGGTACATTAGAAAAGATGTTGACAAAAACTAATTTTCCAATGACATTAAAAAAGTTTTCTTAATCCGTGTGAAAAACTAAACAAATCTATCTAATTGAGACAGATGGAGTATCATCCAACTTATATCATGATCACAATTTACTAATTATAAATTTTGAAGTACTTCTTGGATATGTTTCCTTTCTCAAATAGTTCGACACGCAAAAAAAAATAAAAAATAAAAATAGGAGATTGAAATTAGAAAAATGTCTAGCAAATGTTACAAGTAGGGATAAGGCTTTATAAGTAATAACTTCTCGTATCTTTCTCAACAATCGATTTTGCCTTATTACATATTTAGTTGTACGTGGGTGGGATGAGTAAATTGGGAGAGTAGGGATTTTTAAGGCTCAAATAGGGGACACTTTTTTGGGGGCATAAAGAAGTTTATGGGGTCATGGATGTCGTATTTCATGTATGATGATTTAGCGAGTTGATGTTTGGTTAAGTCGTAATTTTTTAAGGGTAATTGGCGCAAAACGTCCCTACCTATGACGAGTTTTGTGAGAAATGTCCATACGTTTAATTTTTTGGTGCAATACGTTCATACCTTTGCATTTTCTTGCGCAAAACGTCATTTTCACCCATTTCTAACATAAAATGACAATTATACCCTCCTATATAAATTACAAAATAAACAAAATAAAGAATAGATTGCAATATGCTCCTCAACTTTTTTTAAATGCAAATCAGTCCAAGATAATTGTAAGAAAATGTCTCACTTTATCATAATTGCACCCAAGCACCCGTCTCCACCATTTCGAACCGGCAGAACCTTTCCATCTCTGATCTCCCTCCTTAAAATCAACCACAATCACCACTACCACCAGTCGTTGTAAGCCACATCACTGACGCTCATATCCACCACTAATAGACGACAAATTCGAACTTCAACAGAAGAAAAAATAGGGCAGATTTTAATTCAAAAAATTGGAGCAAGTAATGGATCAATCGATTCAATTGAGGAGTTACCCAATATCGTATTGACCTGCTGAAGGTTTTACTCGGTCCAATTTGTAGAAATAACATCACTTTGCCCGTCAATTGGAGGTGGATTTACTGAACTTATACGCATGCGTGAGGGGCTGGAATTTGGGCCTGAAATTTTGGAATTGCTGCACTATTTGATGGTATGAAACCATGGTTGGATGTGCCTTGAAGTGTATGACTGAAAAAGAATTTAATTTAATACTTAAACGTTTTAGCATAATTACTGGGAGAATGTATGACTGAAAATGAATTTTCAAAAAAATGGTGTTCAAACAACCCATTCATTACTTCTTCATATGTTTCCTGTGCAAAACAAATGAGACATTTTCTTTGTGTTAGGATTAGAATCTTTTCCATTATCAGCTCTATATGGTATTAGTTAATTTCGAGTTGTAAGTCAATTGTAAAAAAAGTGTCTAAGTACTTTACATCTATTGTATAATATTTTGGATGAAGAAATAAAACGAAAATTCTAGTATTCTGCTTGCATTAGGAGATTATTAAAAATGGCCGGTCAACATTTAATATTTAAGGTTTTTGTTAAAAAGTCAATTTTACCCTTAATGAAATGGATATTTTATTGCAAAATGAGTCCTCAAGTTTAGAATAGTTTTATTTTTCCTATTTCTATTCTCATTCACTAGATATTTCATCCGAATCTAATTTTTCTTCAAAAATTTCTTCACCAGTCTCTATTTCTTCAAAGTTGACTTTTTCACATTCATCTCTAATTTGTTCAAAATCTGTAATTAGTACTCTAACTTTCTTTTTTGGACATTCAGTGCTTATATGTCCTTCTTCATTACAATTCCAACATTTACATCGTTTTTTATCTAATGGTTTTTTATTATAAGATTTATATTTTCTTTTGAAATATTTCCTTTTTGGCTTAAAATATTTCTTCTTAAACTTTTTATGTTTTTTATATTTTTTATGTTTTATTTTTGTTTTTCTCCTATAATTATAACATCCCCAATTTTCTAGTACTTCAATGTTTTGACAACAAATTCTATCTTGTATAAATCCTGATTGTCTATAAACCATTTGATTGCTACACATTAAGCTTATTTCATCTTTTATAGTTTTTATTATAAATCCTAAAGTATATGCTTCTGTATTTCTTCCAATTTGTCTTCTTTTTTTTTTTAATTTTATTTTGAAAATAATTATTCCATGGTGGTGGTAATTTTCTAACAAAAACTTTCTTATAATAATCTTTATCGATTCCACTTCCAAACATTATATAATAATATTTACTATATTCACAGCAATATTCATTAAGATGACACATATTACAAATTTGTAAATGTTTCATTCTATTCTTAGCATCTTCTATTTCTTGTGCTTTGGCTATAGTACTTTCATTTACCCAATCTTCTCCTACAAATTCTCTATAAATTCTTATAGCAACTCTATTTATTCCATCACTTATGGTAATTCCAAATCCTGCTTCAATACTATCTTTCCAAATTCTTTTTGTTGTATTTTCTAATCCTCCGTACCAATTAGCTACATTTCCTTTAAAAGTTGCTAATAAATATTCAGTTCTATTTTTATTATCGGTATTACTGTGATTATAATTAAAGTATGCTATCATATTAGTACTCCATTCATTAATAGCTTTTCTAACATCTAATTCACAATCTAAATATAAATATGATCATGTAATTTTCATTTGACCCGATTCTCTTAATACTGGTTTAAATTGATCTCTATACATTTTATCTTTTCTAGTTTTAAAATCAAGTTTAGTATTAACATATCTTCTGGGATCTATTTCAGCTTCATATCTAGCCGTACTAGTTTCTCCAAAATCTTCTTCTTTAATTGCTCGTGGTCCTCATGTTCTTCCAACCATATGATTTTTAGTTATTTCTTCACAAATTTTTAAATCTTTTAAGTCGAATATTAGGTTTTCCATCTCTTCATTCATTATTCCTCTATAGTTAATTTTTCTTCATTTTTAGTAAGATTTTCTTCTTATTTTCTAAGATCAATTAATAATATTTCTATATCATCTTTTAATCCTTCATCAAGTTCTATTAGTTCTTCATACTTTTCAATTTTCTTTCTTACTTCTCTAAGTTCTTCAATATAATCTAGTTTAAATGATTTTTCTTTATTTAGATTTTCTATTATTATATTCAAAAGATTTTCTATTCTTAAAAAATTATTTTGTAATTTTTCTTTTTCCTCTTCATAACTTATTTCAATTCTAGTAATTTTTTCTTCAACTATTTTTATATCTTTTTCAATTAAATTGATTTTTTCATTTATACTCATCCTCTAGATTTTTTACAAGGTGGTTTAATATTTTCAAATCCTAATTTATCTAATAAAATATCTATTTTATAATTAATAATATCTATTTTTTTTTCTAAAGTTGCAATTTTATTAATACTATTTTTCTGTGCAATTTTTGATTTTTGATTTTGTATTTCTTCATGTTTAGCTTCATCAAGCACTTCTAAATTATTAATTTGTTCTTTGATTTTATTAAATTGTTTAGACATATTTTTTCTTAAAACTTCTAATCTTTGCTTAGCTATTTCATCTTTTGAATCTATGTTATTAATTTTATCTATAACTTCTATATCTTTAGTCTTTATTTGTCCTAATTGTTGCCATAAAAATGCATTAGTCCAATTTGTAGTCATATTTAATAATCCATCTATATTTCCTCATGAACTTAAATGTTGAAACATAATTGTATTTCATCCTCTAGTTTGATAACTTCCTATAGGTAGTCTTATATTTTCTATTTCTTGTTTATCAAATCTTATTTTCGTTGGTAAACTCATATTAATTTGGTAGGTTTAAAGGATTTATTACTATATTATTTATCATTTGTTCTATTTCTCTCCTTAATTGTTATTCTCTTCTTAATTCTCTTATAATTTCATTTCTTATTAATTCTTTTTTAATTTTATTCCAATTAAAAATTTCTCTTTCAATTTTTCTTCTATTACTTCTGATTATTATTTGTTCTTCTAAATTTTTTTTTATTATCACAAAATTCTTTAGTTATTCCAAGCATATTTTATTCTTTAATAGTTGTGTATTTTAGATATTCGTTTAATTTAACAAGATCTAGTTTATTGTTAATTATAGATATATAAAATTTTAATGTTATATTAAATTTTGATTTCTTATATTCTTGTGGTAATCTGTTCGAGATAGGTTTTCTCATTTATAAGTTTTTTTTTATGTGATTCCTTAAATTATATTTATGAATATTTTAAATTCTTTTATTTATTATCATCAAAACTAATATCAAAATCATATAATTCAGCAACAGTATTATAATTATCATATTGTTCTATATTTTCAAATGTTCTTTCATTATTTTCACTATCTAACCAAAAAAATATAATCATTTTATTATTTCTTTAGGTAATATTTCTTTTAACCCAAAATAGGCAATTGTAAGACATTTTTGATAATATCTAGAATCTGTTTTTATGAAATTTATTCCTCTAGTATAATTGTCATAAGTTTCTGTGATATCTATTATGTGACTAATCAATACTATTAGTATATCTAAAATGTACAATTCTATAATACAATTCGTAAATTTCCATAATGAAAAGTTTTTCAAAGTATACAATCCTATAAAAATTCTTATATAATAATTTTCAAACAAATTTTCAGATAATAAATTTCTTCGTAGCTTAAATTAAGGGCCTTACCACGCTTCGTAAAATAGCAATAATGTTATATGTTCCTGGTCACCTTCGTCACAAGAGTTGGCCAAAGTCCAACAGCATCACAGCAAAACGGACACATAGGCACTCAAAACTCTTAAACAGACTAATTGTGTAGAACAACACTCAAAGCGTAATAAAAGATTTATTTCAAACTCAAAGACTTTATTGATCTGATGATAGTTTGAAAGCTATCATACAAATTTTTTTACAGAGATTGATACTCCAAAGAGTTGTTTCTACTCTTTCAAGAAAGTGGTTACAAAGATCATTTTGAGAGAATATATCATTTTTGTGGATTTTTTGGTCATGCCTCTTCAAGTAAGAAGAGTCTTAATTTATAGAGAGGCTTGCACTTCACCGAGAAACTTCTAGCCAATCGAAATTTTACAACACAAAAGTACAAGTACAATAATTTTTTCAAAGTAGTTGAAATAATCAAAGCACTTGTCTGCTAGTGTCGGCAACTTTATTCCTGCTTTAACAGTTGTCTTCTCTTTCTTTAATACTCACATGGTGCTGTCTTGTGATGTTGCTTTCTTATTGTCCTTTATTTGTGGACGTGTCCCATCAATCTGTAAGATTCTTTTATGCATTTCTTTCTTCCAAGAAATTGATCATTCAAAATTTCACAAATCTTATCCTCTAGGATTTTTGATTCATTGTCTCCTCTACAGATAATGATCCAATTATTACTCATTCCATACACCATGTATTTTTCTCCATAGAAAAATTGCATGGTTGAGCAAACTGATTTGATTCCAAGGGATCGCTTGTAAATCATTCATTTTCTGTTTATAGTGGGCATCTATTTAAAAATCTGAATCTCCTTGAGTGGATTTCCATTATTTTTTTCGAATAGTAACAAGATGATGTTCTCCATACCATTCTGGTTCTTTATACTCAGGACTGATAGTATAGAATTTCAATTCAACTGGTTGTTTATCACTATATTTTTTGACACAGTTAACAAATTCTCTGTCAAATTGTTCAATTTCTTTTAGATCTGCTCCTGGAAAGAGTCTATCTAAGAATTCAAATGTTTACAATTTTCGAACAATAATAGGATTTGCACCTTGAACCGCGCTAATCCTTGGATAAATCGCCATTGGAAGGGCTGCTAAGTAAAGAGAACTTCCTTATCTGAAATTATATATCCATTCTGAGAATTCATAATACTCCTTCTCCATAGGATGTAAATTGGTTCTAACATGATGAGTTGTAATTATTCCTTTTGGTAATTTGAGGTCACCAGTAGATTTTTTATTTTCTTGGAATTCACTAATAACAGTAGGCTGTTCCAATGAGCCTTTTGATAAGGACGTTTCACCTAAAATGTGAGTGGCTCCTTTTCCACTCGTAAATTTTTCCAACAATTTGTCAATACTGACGAGTGATTGTTGTGGACCTTTTTTTATGACTTTTTCCTCTTGCGAGGTAAGAGAGTCATTTCTTTTAAATTTCGAATTTCCACTTGAGGTGGATGTATTAATCTCTCGAAATGGGATGTGACTAGCCTTTCGACTGTATTCACCTTTTTTAAAGGAAAGTACTCATGTCTGCAAGTTACAAAAAAATCTAAACATTCTGTCAATTTTTCAACTATTTTTTCTTTATTATTGTTTAATTTCTCAATCTTTTTTTCACTCTCAACAACCTTGTTTGATATCACACAAAGTTTGTTGAAATATCAAGATGATCCTCTTGGACGCAAGATAATCTGTATTAAAATATGTTAGAAGATTTTGTAATTCCTTTGTAAATGCTTCAATCTTTTCCATATTCATGATTCATGTTAAGAAATCAATAAATAAATTATCTTTTCCTTTAATATATTCAAATTTAAAACTATAAAAAGATAATAACACTTGCTATTTATGTAATCTTCTATGTTGAGATGAATTTGTAATTTATTATTTACTAGTCCATTAAGTTGAGTGTTATCAGTTTGAACAATAAATTCTTTAAGTAACAAAAACATTTTATATTTATCTATTCCTTTAACAACTACTAATAATTCTTTTTCATTGGTTGAATAATTTACTTCAGCATTATTAAATGTTCCACTAGTATATCTACAAATTTCATTTAAATCGATTTTTAATAACACTCCAATATAAATATGATGTATCTGTCTGTATAATTAATTTATCATTTTCATCAGGAAGTCTAAGTTTAGGTAAATTTTTAACACAAAGAGTATGTTTTTCATTCCATCCTAACTTATTTGATTTTCTTAATAGTCTTTGCAATTTATTTCTTTTTTTTGCAAGTTTTTCTATAAATCCTTCAGCATAGTTAAGACATCCTAAAAATTTCTGAATTTGCTGCTTATTTTCTAATTTATCAGGAAACAAAATTATTTTTTCTGAAATATGAGGTTGTAATTTTATTCCATCACTATTTATTATCATTCCTAAAAATTCAATTTCATTTTTTGCTACTTCTACTTTTTTCTGACTAAGTATTATACTTTCTTTTGAGCAAAGTATAACAAAACTTCTAAGATGTTTAAAATGATCTTCATATGTTTCTGAATAAACAAGTATATCATCAACATAAACAATAAGAAAATTATAAGTTTTACAAATTTCATCCATTCTTCTTTGATAAATCCGTGGTGCATTTTTTAATTCAAATGGCATAACTATCCATTCATAATATCCCTGAGGGGTACTAAATGCTGTTAATGGTATACTATTTTCTTCTAACTTGATTTGCCAAAATCCAGATTTACAATCAAATTTTGAATAATATTTTTTATTCTTAGCTATGTTTATTAAGACTTCTTTATTTGGTAGATAATATCCATCAAATTTAGTATTTTTATTAAGTTCTTTATAATTTACTATCATTCTAGGTTTTCCTCTTTTTATTTCCGCATGATTTCTAACCATAAAGGCTGGGCTACTATGAGGGCTATTACTTCTTCTTATAAGTTTTTGATTAAGAAGTTCTTGAATTTGTACTTGAAATTCTTCTTTATCTTCTTGATTATAAAGCATATGTTTAACTCTAATAATGATCGTATGTTCAAGTAATTCTATTTTAGCTGTAATTTTTTATTTTTCCCATTTTTCAAGTGGATTATCATTATAATTTTTGGCTAAAAGATCTTTTATTTGGTCAAGAGTAATTGTTCTAATTGAGTATTTAAATAATTTTGGTATAAATTCTATCTTTTCACCACACTGAGCTGGCTGAACTCTGAATGATTTAAATTCTCTAGCAATTTTTAGTAAATGTCCACATGGAGTTCTTAATTGAATAGTATAGATATTTTGACTATATTGACTAAATTGTTGTAAAAAGTCATTTTCTAGAATAATATCACAATCATTTATATTATATTGGTAAACATTTTTTACAGTTACTATTTTAGATCCTATGATAACTTCTATATTTTCATTTTTGTATTTTAATTATTCTTTTTCTCTAGTTATTCCTTGTAGAGTTAATTGTTGTTTGTTTTCTATCCATTTTGGTAATAAGAATTCTTTAAAAACAGTTATTTCAGCCCATGTATCTATTAAAGCACAAGTAGTTATTTTTGTTTCAAACACAGTTATTTGTATATATACACTTATTTGAAATTTTATTTCTCTACTCATTTTTCTTTAGGGCAATATGTAGTTATTCCTTGATGTATAATAAGAATTTCTTCCTTGTCTATTTTATAATTATCTAGACTATCTAAGAATGATTTTCCTAATAATATTGGATGTTCATCAAAATTCATATTGTTATCTATATAACATTCTATGTTTAATAATAAACTTCCAAGTTTAATTTGAACTTGTCCTATTATATCACAAGAGTTTATTTTTCCTTCAAAATCTCGATAACTTTATGGTTCTACTTTTTTCTTTTTGATTCCTTCATCTATAAGAGAGCAAATATGATTCTGACTTGCTCCAGTGTCAATAAGTATTCTACTTTCATTCATCCATTTATTTTCATTAAAGAATTTTTCTTTTATTTCATAGACACTACTATTTTTATTTTGTTTTATTTTTGAAATACTATGTCTTGTGGTACTACTACTTCCAATAATTATCTTATTTTCTTTATAAGTTATTTATTTTGGTATTAAAGGTTGATCAATACTTATAGCATCATCATGTCCTATCTCAAAATTTTCTATTTCCTCTATGTCTTGTTCTCTAGGTAGAATTGCTTCTCCTATATCTCTGAATTCTTCATCGATTTCTATAAAAGGTTTCTCCTTATATATGTTTCCATAATTACTATTTGTATAACAATATAATTCTTGATATAATATAGTAAAGACTTTATTATCATCTTTTAATATTTTATTAGGCATCTTAAAATATAGACTAAGACAATCATCTAAATTTTTATCATTTATATGTACACAATATCTTGGATAACAAGTAAATTTTAATTTTTTACAGGCTAAATTTCCTTTAACTATTCCTAAATTTTCATTTTCTGCGGTTATACATCTTTTATCTTGTAAATTAAGTATTATAGGGCTATTAATTCATTCTCTAAAACATAATTTTATTATTATTTGTACTCCAGCAAGGTAGACATAATATATTTTACTTCTTTTTTCTTGTTTTAATTTTCCTAAGAATTCATTAATATTTCTTTTTATTATTAAATTTAGTTTTATTTTTCCCTGTGTATGTTTTACATCTATGTCTTTTTCTATTTCGTGATATTCATTAATAACTAACTTTTTTCTTTTAAAGGCTGAACCTAAAATACTAAATAATTTATTTTCTCCTGGTGGCTTAAGATTTAATTCTGTTTTATTAATTTTTCTAAATCTTTCCCAATCAAAATTTCCTTTTAAGGCATATCCTTCTATCCCTTCATAAACTTCAGTTTCTATATTCTCAGTGTTTTCAATTTCCATGAATATACAATTATTATAAAAAATACAAAATTGGTTAAAATTAATAACGAATGTTTTGACATACTTAAGGTGAAAAGAGTTGATGGTGAAAGATTTAAATTTTAATTCCAAAAGAGTTTGTTGAATCCTAGATTAAAATTTTTAAGGACTGAAATAGAATTTATTTTATAATAGAACGACTTGTTTTGAAACCTTTTATATTGAGGATATTTTCAGAACTTTAAAACTTTAAAATAGTCAAAGGCCAAAATGAATAAATGACCTTGTTTTTTAGGCTATTTCCATGTATTTCCCCGCTTGCATTATAAGGAAGAGATTTTGGAGTGTTGAGCTTATTTCTTATTTTGATATAAAACTTGTTCTTCTCAAGCAATTATGAAGGAACCCTGTAGTTATATGAATCATGAACTAGTATTACGTAGTTAGAACTTTAATTTTCGTAAATAAATAAATAATAATAAAAGAGTATTTTTTTTTACGATTAATGCTTTTTATGTTTGAATTTACTTTTATTAAGTTTAAATTGAATCCTCCAAGTACTTGAAATGTCTACAGTAATCCTCCAACTAATAGGAATGTCTTAATGATCCTACATCTGTTAGGACATTTAAATCTAACCCTTCAACAATTAGGAAAGTCATAAATGATCCTCCCACTATTAGGATCTATAAATTTAATCCTCCAACTACTAGTGAATACTAATTTGACCCACCATCAATTAGGAAACTCTTAATTCATCCTTCAACTGTTAGTGACTTCTTCATTGACACTCCACCTGTTTGAACATTCAAATACGACACTTCAACAATTAGGAAGTTCTTAAGTCATCCTCCAACGATTTAGAATATTTAAATGTATCCTCCAACTACATATCATATAACTAAATTCATACTCCAACTACAAGAAACATAAGTTGATTTTAAAAGTATGTGGAATGTCTAAGTTGATCCTCAAACTATTAGGAACCACAAAACTGATCCTCAAACTATTGGGAAATTCTAATTTGGTCCTTTAGAAATTAGGAAATTCTTGAGTCATCCTCCATCTATTAGGAGCTTCTTAATTGATCCTCCAACTATTTACAACATCAAACTTCACCCTCAAACTATTTACAACATCTTCATTATTCCTCCATTTATTAGGATCAATTGATCCTCCAAGAACTTTTGGTTTCTCCTCCAAATCTTAGAAAATACTAAATTGATCTTCCTAATACTATGAACTCCTAATTTGATCCTTAAACTATTCGGAACATCTAAACTTATCATATATTTGATCGGGACATCAAAGTTGACCCTCCAACCATTTTGGACATAGAAAATCATCATCCAAACATTTGAAACTTCTAATTTGATCCTCCAACTATATAGGACAAATAAATTGATCTTCAACGATTTATAATAATACTAGTTTTTACCTGTGCATTGCACATATTTTGTTAGTTTGAAGGTGATGTTAGTGTTTCATGTGTTAAAATCAGATGAAAATTAGATGTGAATTTGTATTATTAAATTTCCAACACGCATTTTGTATGAAAAAAATTAAGAGGATATTAAAGCGTAAGACTTTATGCATTAAATACTATATTTGTCATATGATTAGATTCATACTCAATTTATAAAGAGTAGTGGGCAAATGCCTATAAGGTTAAAGTACTTCAGAAGTTTTTAATAAATAACAAATTCAAAATTATGGGGAAATTAGGGAATACAATGAACTTATTTTTAGACGTGGTCTGATACATTTAAACACCGAGCACAGACAAATAGATACCAAAGTTCTATAAGTTCCCACTCAATCCTATGTAGATCAATACTTTTGAGAAGGCTTTTGTTGTTTATAGTCTTCTAAAAATAAAGTATGATAAAACTATCACCATATTGAAATAACATGAACAAATGAATTTAATTTTATTGTATAATTAAAATTGGAAGACAAACACGATTTAAGTTATCAATCATCATAAGTGTTGGTATCAAAAAGAGTGAACGTTTTACAAAATGTGTGGTATGTGTTTGTTTTTGTTGAAGTGTTTTAGATGTCTTATCTGTTCTAGCATATGCATATTGGTAAGCAATAAGAAACTTCTTATTTGAGTCTTAGATTTCTCTTGTACACATATCAACACAAATAACTCGTTTCTTTTTTCAATTTTTTCAATGCTTCACCAGAAAATGTTCATTTGTTGGAAGAGTTATTCCCGAAACAAGAATCAAGAAATAAATGAAAAAAAAATTCACAAAGAAGCAAAATCAGATCGTCATATTTGGGAAGTTTTTTCTTCTTAGCACTGATCTCACCATTAAATAATATTTTCCCACTTGTCAATATCTTTGTCAATAATATTTTCGAGATGATAGCAGGGACAATGCCCCGAAAGATGAAGATCGCCCTGACCGGTCGGTTGCGGGGGTCGAGGGGGCTGCATCCCCGTGGGGGGTTCAGGGGTAACGCCCTTGATGGAGATCAACCTGACCAGTCGATCGCGGGGGTTGAGGGGGCTCGAGGGCAACGTCCTTGACGGGGATTGAATATTTTCTAATATTTTTGAATTAAGTTATTAATAAGTGAAATTATATTTATAGTTTGTGTAAAATGTAAATAAGTAGAATTCTTGAAAAAAAATAGAGACCCTGTGCGGAGAGGGAGACATGGAGTTGTGTCTCCGCACAACGCGGAGACACGGTCTTCTTTTTTTTCTTTTCTATTAAATAAGATGTTTCAATTCATTCGCAAAAAAAAAAAATAAGAAAAAAAATAGGGACCGTGTGCCCGTGTCTCCGCACAGCGCAGAGAGACAGTCTTTTTTTTCTCTATTAAATAAAATGTTTCAATTCTCAGATAAATAAATAAATAAAAGAGAACCTCTACCAGTAATATTCAACTCTGAAATCCAACAATCAATCGAGCTTCGGCAAAAATACCGACATAGGAAACTGTTCACAGTTGTTCAAATTCCGGCTAAACAACACTTAAGAGAATTTCAGAATCAAACATTTAAAGACGAGTAGAGCATATTTGTCCATATTTGAAGCTCAAATAATGTACAATTGAACTAAAGAAACATCAAAAAGTAGTGAAAACACATTATACTCCAAATTTACTTCATTCATTGCCCAAATACCTATTCACCAATTCTTGTCAATTTTATTGCCTTATCATTGCATATATAATTTCATCGAACATTAGTCAACTCCAACCTATAGCTCACTTCTTACCATAGTCCCATTTTCGTCACAAAAGAATTGAAAGATATACTAGGAAGAATTCTATATATTGTAAATCTATATAAAAATGGACAAACAGCAATACCAGGACAATTCTGGGAAAGTTGTTCCAACAAACTTAACTTGTATAAGAACTTTCAAATAAATAAAAATTGAGTCGTAGACGACGAACATTGGAGGAGTGTGACAGCACGAAATTGGTTGTCGCAATTTGTCGAGAGAGTCTACTACTTTTACTGCACCATGGTCTTGGAGTGAAATAAAGATTTTGGTTCCTCTCTTGTTGGTTTGCTTCTCCAATATGTATATGGAGAAAATATTTTACAAAATATCATTTGCAATACATTTGCTTCTCCAATACAAATGATTCATGGAGAAAGAAGATATTTATATTTATACAAAATTTCAACTGCAGACTATCTTAGTGAAGCCAATAAATATGGCTAGGATATTTTTTTTGTCCCCATATGGAACAGTGATATGTGAAAAGAATTCACAAATGAATAGTAATCTTCAAAGTCTCTCTTTTAAGAGAGAGTAGATATGATTTGAGTTAAGAATAGTGCTGCGAGAAAATGAACCCTAAGAAAAACGACGTCTTCTTGATAGGCAAAAGACGACTTCGTATTGGTGCGAAACAATGCCGTTTTCATTAATCTTTCAATTATTTATACATTTGAATTAAGATTAGAGCCGCGAGAAAGTGAAGATGACACATTATAAATACCCTAAGCAGAACGATGACGTCTGCTTGACAAGCACAAGACAACTTCGTGTTAGTGCAAAACGATGTCTTTTTCTATCCCAAAAGAAAGCAACATCCTTTTACAAAGGAAAGAAATATAAAAATCGAACGCCGACTATAGGTTATATTTCATTATTTTAAAAAATGAATTAAATATTCCATATTGTTAAACAACCTGGAAAATATTTCTGTTCAACATGTATTGCTTGCTAGTTCAAGAAGAGATCATTCAGAAAATATATCGAGTAGTTACAGGCATTGAAAATTCATCTCTTCCAAAATATTTAATTCCTTTTCAAATGTGAACAAGTGAATTAACATCAATTGATGACTTCACATTATAAGAGAGTGACAACTCACACTTCCATGCTTATGCGTCTTTGTTTAAAATTCATTTTTTCTCAAACTTATTTTCAACAATTCTTTAAATAAAATAAATTCGCACGTAAATTCAAGATTTTTCCTATTTTTTAATCATGGAAAAAAATCACTACTTACAATCTAATCTCCAAAAAAGGGGGGTTCAAAAAGGGGCTTTATATAATCTTGTATGGTGTTGTCTAGCAAACCAAACATGCCCAATCTTGTTAAAGCAGAGGCATGTTAGGAACAATTTAATTCTCAGATTGGAAAATGGAAAGCAGTTACCACAACATGTGACTTTAGTATTTTCATATCCCAACAGAAAGATAAGCAAACATTTACAAGAAATGTTTCCAGTTTACATTACTGTTAACCTCCATGAAATAAAAACAGCACACGACATTTTGCAACATCTAGTACATGTTCCATAGACATACTGGACAGTAGAACGAGATTTTAAATTATTTTTCTTTCTTAATACTATCCAGTGTTATCTAAACAGCATACCTAGACGTGTCGTAACAGTTCAACCCCTCCATTCATCCTTTCTCTTTCTTATCTCCCTCATGGCTTCAACTGGAGACTTGCATCCTACCTTCTCCTACACAATCAAGTATTCCCAGTCAATTTCAGACATAGAATGAGCACATAAATTATTGAATTCAAGATAACATCTAATATCATGCTCGTCAACTAATTCTATATGAACAGGAATTAGACTCAATTTTGTTGGTCCCTTTCAATCTAATCCAATTCAATAATTTACCTAATCATCGAGCATTTCAAGTTCAACCAAACTGAATTTGAGAATTTCAAGTGTATGAGTTAAGATTCTAGAGAGAGTTGTTCATTTGGCTAATCATTGTAGACAATCCCGTGTATATTAAACTATTCCATGGAATTCAAAGCATTTTGAAAGAAAGAAGTTTCTCTTCTCTCTTTTCATTTCAATATTTGTTAGAATTGATAATAACCCAGGATTGGTTTTCTTCATAATGATAACTGGCCAATTTGTAGCTAACAGGCAAAATTTCAAAAAATTCAAGACAAATGAAAATTTATTGAAGGAAATGAACAAAATTATACACAATGGTAGAGGAATCAAATGAGCTCTCCTAATTAACAGTAGTACGATACCTGAACCTCTGGTAGATCAACGCGCATGAATGGGTTAGTTTCCAGTTCTTCCTCAATAGTCGAGGGAATAGTAGGAAGCTCCTTTGTTCTCTGCTGCTGAGCCCATGATAATTTTTGGGATATCCTCACATTATCGGGTTCCACTATTGAAGCAAATAGCAAGTTCTTCACCGAGTACTGAGTCCAATTAAATGCAAGTCAGAATCTAGAAAAGAAGTGGACAATCAGATAAATAGTACATAAAAACGCTAATTTTTGGTCCATCAATCGGAGATAAGTTCCAAGATGAAGATCAGAACAAGCCAGAAGCAAGACCAGTAGGTAGGCCAAGGACAGCCATTACACGTTTATTTAATAAGAGAGAAAAACTTCTGACCAATTCTATATTTCAGGGAAAAAAGCTAACACTCCTAGAATGAAAAAGTAATGTGTAGAAAAGTAAGTTTGGAGCAATGTGTAGAAAACTGGTCTGGGTATCAGCCTGGAGAAGATAAAAGGGTGGTCAAAGGATCACACTAGGTTGAACCAATGGTAAAAAAATAAAAAATAAAAAAATAGGAAAATAAAATTTTGAGGTCAGCCAGTGAACCTACCACACCACATATGCATGTGAAAATACATTACCTCATGACCACAAAAAACTCGAGTTGGCTTTGGTAAAGAACCCAAGGTCACACATAGCGAGTGATACATCTGTTCTGCAGTGCCTTCAAAAAACTTACCACAACCACCAATGAACTAAAAAATGATGACAAGCAGAAGAAAAGAATTAATCATAATCCATCTCTAGGACAATCCAATGTCACTAGCTAGAAAGGGAACAGATTGAAGAAAATACATATAATTAAAATCTACTTCAATCTAAAAGGCAAAGGGAGCAATTATAAGAAGTAATCTAACAAAAGTAAAGCAGCTTAAGAACTTAAACATTTCGTTCAAGACAAGTTAGTTAACAATGAATGTCAGACTGTCCTTCAAGTCTAAATAAATTAAGGTTTTGTCTTAGTTCTTTGCTACACATGGATTTCACAACAAGAATCCATCCATAAACAAAACAACAACAAAAAAATTTCGGTCAAGCATTTAACAAAAGGCTTGCCAATTTTATGGCATACATGTCTCATAATAGTTTAGTATAAAAAACAAAACAAAAAGTAAAATTTTACAGCAGCTACTACTACCCAAAGGCTGTCCAACAGAAATCTAATCAACAAAAATTCTCATGGTCAATTTGAATCAACTGTATGGAACACAGATGAAAAATAATAGTAATATCTCCCGAAAACGAAACAAATCTTCACTAACCAATGTGTCTCCAGTGAAGACAGCAGGATCCTCTTCTTCTTTACCGGTGAGGTAGTAACTAATATGACCTTTTGTATGACTGATGAACGATTAAAGAAACAGAATTACAAAGTCAGACAAAGGCCATAAAATAGTAATATAGTAAGCCAATAGTCTGAACATTATATATAATCACCACAACAAACTACTATAAATTAATAACATCCAGTAAACATTCAAATACTGAAAATATCAAAACAAAAATCGAAAGAATACAGATACAGTACAAAAAGAGGTGGACGATATCACATTAATCATCATTACCCGATGATGCAAAATCTATAGCAGAAACAAGGTAAAAAGGTGTATGGTTATTAAATATCAATGACTACATGTGACGATTGATGTCATTCTGCAGATGTGAGCGTCAACATCGCACAATCAATAAATGCAGCAGTAACATTAACAAAAAGATATGTAGCCTTATTCAAAGAAAACTATGATTAACAACCTCCTTTTAGGCTTTAGCAATACAATTACACAGGGAGCATCCAATCAATTAATGTAAAACCTAGAAGTTTTCACAGATGTACACTCTATAGCATGAAACAGAAATTATCATTCAAGAACATGAGTTATACAGCTCGTACCACGGTGTGTGAAGACACAATATGTTGATTTCAGTCCCGAGTGAAATTTTGTCACCGTTTTCGACTTTATCAGTGCATCCCTGTACATTATCAATAGAACCTCCATAAACCTTGATATCAGGCACTAACTGCTTTAACTTCTCATTGCCACCAGCATGATCCCTGCCATTCATATAATATATCCTTAACTACATATACAAATATATGCATCCAAGCCCTCTCTCTAGATTATTACAGGTTACTTGAGAAGAAAATTTTCTCTTCAGATATTTACAGCTTATGTAAGCAGAAACCTTTTTCTTTATATTTTTACAGCTTGTTTTATGCAGAAAACTGATCTAATCACTTCAAAAATTTCAGTTAAATGTTCATATTAGATTTCAAATCACATAAAAAATACTGTTTAAACCAATATACGATACACAAATGTTGAACTGTTTCTTCTTCTTCGACCACTTCTCGCTATCAAAGATTAAATTTTGAAATAATCACAATATATCCAAACTGAAGGGAACCGTTATCCATACATACTCGTATAAATACAATTACACCAACGAGCAGGGACGGACCCAGCACCCGACGAGGGGGGGCGGCCGCCCGTGCTGGATCCACCGTAATCTTCAATAGAATCAATACCGCCGGGTAATCAAAGAGCTTCTCTTAACCTCCATGTCAGTTGCAGAGCTGGAAGAAGGGAAGAAGATGAAATTTTTAAATTTGGGCTGAAGAGAGTTGGGCCTTTTTTTAAATATAAGGCACAATAATTGGCCAATCCATGGTCCATGGGATGGATAATACCCATTACCCGGCAGCTTACTATTAGCAACTACCAAACGTGAAACGTCTCCCTACTCTCCTCCTGCTGCCGGCGATATTGGATGATTCATTACGCTGCTTCTGTCCACTAAAGGTATTCATTTCACGCCTTTCTCCATGTTCATCCATCTGTAAGTCGTAAAAGAATTGTTAATGAAGAAGAGATTAAGAGGATTTGCCCAAGTAGATTTGAGAGTTTTTAGAATTTAATCAATTAATAGAAAATTGAAAGAAATTGTTCTGCCCAATAGACTTTAATGGTTAGGGTATTCGTAGTTTTGGGATGGTGAAGAGTGATTGACAGTATGAAGATAGAAGTGGTGGCATTGGATGTTGAAGATAGAGGTGGTAGTAGTGGTTTTTGGAGGTGGAGGTTGGTGGACCCTTGTCCTCCGGTATTTGCCCAGAAACCAAATCAGATTGCGGTGGAATGAGGGAGCAGAAGTGGGTGGTGTCCTGGTAAGGATGGAAGTGGAGGTGATGGCAAGAGTGGGGAAGGGGTAGGTGGAAGATCCATATACCATTTTCTTTGTGTTGTGTAATTTTTTTTTGTTTTATCAATTATTTTCTTATATTAATTATTTTAATTGAAGACATTAAGAGATTCTTTTCAAAAATTAATCAAATTAAGATCAAACTTTTGACTTTGATCAATTAACGATCATTCGAACAAAGACCGTCCAGCGGTTCTTCATACGAACATTTGTTCAAAGATTTAGGAGGTAACTTCTATAATTTAAAAATTTATGATTGCATTGTATGTTTTTGAAAAGTCAGAAATGCACTTTACAAATTTTCCTTTAAAAATTGATTCATATTCAAGTGGTCAATGGTTGGTCCGCCCGTGCTGAACTTGGTCCCTGCCAACGAGGTGGTATATTCCAAGTAATCAACTGCACAAATGGAACACCTACACAAATTTCTAAAGAAAGGGATAACATAAACTAAAAACTAACTAACTAACTAATCAGTCCATCCATTACAAAACCATCATTAATCAACAAATAAACAAGACGGGAAAAATCTATTGAAAAGGAAACTAACCAGTGATGGTGAGTGGTGAGTACAAACTTAAGGTCAACTCCATTTTCTTGAGCAACCCGAACTATACTATGAGGCTCCACTGGGTCCACTACCGCTGCTTCTTTTGTAGCCTCATCAATAATCCTAGCAAAAATAATCACGAAAAAGATCCAAAAATTTATCAAATTAATTTCTCGAATACTGCTGCTGCTTTTGTAGCCTCATCTATAATCTCATAAAGAAATCACAAAAAAGACCGATCATATTGCTCAAGCACTATACGTTCACTAAAACTACTGCTTATTTTGTAGCTTCGTACATAATTCTATCACAGAAAATACAAATATTATTAATAAATGATCAACTCAATTGCTCAAACCCTTGAAATACGCGAAAATTCAACGAGTTTTAGAAAGCATACAGGTAGGCGTAGTTGTCTTCTAAGCAGGGGATGTGAAGGATCTGCATATCGTTCCGGCGTTGACGAAGAAGGCGGTACTATGCTGTGTCGTTTTGGTGCTGATCGTTCTCAGTGAAATGAAACGTGGCAGAAAGCTCTTGAATTGATGTGGGAGGCATAACCGTGTGTGTTTGGTTACGAGTACAATGCTATCCCGGGATGGGATTACTCACAAGTCACTCTTGTTATCTCGTGGTTTGCTACATATAACCTTTTTTGAGCCCAATTTTAGGGAAAAATTACATTTTAAAATATAATTTTGGGAGAATGCGTGATTCGAAAATAAAGAAGATTTTTCGATTTACGTATAAAATTATTTTATTAAATAATGTGTGTTTAAAAATGAGTTTTTGAAAAAATAGAGCAAATAAGAGCATAATGTACAAGTGACATTTTATCATTGGCCGATGGAAAAACACTACTCTTTTTATTTTGGATTTTGCTATATATACATCAGGGTTTACTTCATTTTCACGCTTTGATTTATTTTTGCACTATTTTGATACAGATGTAGGATTTTTCTTGGAGCTCTTTAGTGGGCTTTCGTTGAATAGAGAGCAAGAAAGGGCATTAGAAATCTCGACCTATTCGGTGACTTCTTGCTATTGAATTTTTTCGACTCTTTTATGTTATTTATTTTTTATTCGGTCTCATCTCTTGATTTATTTTTGCTTCTTTGTATCTAATTAATTTTGCATATATGGGGAATGAGGAAGACATTTTTGCACGTTTTTCTCCAACTATCCTTTGAAATTTGGATATTTGAAAGTAGAAATGAGAGACAACGTTTCGTAGGAATTAACTATTTTATTCTTTGTTTTCGACTTTTCGAAGGACAAGGTGAATGAAAATTTTAAAAATGGAATTTCATGGTAGATAAGATAGAAAAGAAACATTATTTCAAAATATTTTATCTCTCGAAATCTCATTTTAATGGAGACCAAATGGTGGCGAAGTAACTTCTTATTTTTAAATATATTTAAATGTTACTCTTTTTTACTTTTTAAGTAAAATAAATTATATTTAAAATATTGAATTTTACATTACTTCTAACTTATTTTCAACTTAAATAATTAGAGAAATACCCACAAATAAATGTTTTAACATGGTTAAAGAATATGTGTTTATCAGCATAAGCCACATCTAAACAATGGAAAAACAAAACAATTTTATTTATACAATTAAGTAGGGATAATAATCGCAAATATACATAAAAATCTCAAATATTTACATTACTCAAATTATCATACATGCTCTAAAAAAATTTAGGGTCCATTCGGTAGGGATTAAAATCATATTAAAATTGAAAAACTAACCGTTATTGTTGGCTTTTATTAGATGAGTGAGATCCAATAACGGCCATATTTTCAATTTTAATTCGTACCGAACGGGGCTTAGTTGGGACAATAAAATGTACGAGAAAAGTTAACGGTCATATTTTCAATTTTAATTGGATTTTAATTCGTACCGAACGGGGCTTAGTTTGGACAATAAAATGTACGAGAAAAGTTAAGAAAATGTGTTTCAATAAAATATTTATACACACGTGTAAATACAAATAATGGTAGTATTGAGAGAGTGAATAATGGTTTGAACTTCAAAATCTAGGTTTTCTCAATTGCCAAAAGAGGTAGGGAAGAAGATGGGTGATGGTGGCGGTGGCGGTGGCCGGTGTTCATATTTGTGGATTTAACCCCCAATAGTTTGTGTTCTCCTAGGAAATCGATTTGGTTGATTTTCTTCAGCGAGTCAATCGGTCATCCTTTGAGTTTGTGCTCCCGTGAATCTAAATCCATCTATACTAAAAGCCCAAGAAAATATCACGAAAAAAATGTCAAAACCCTCATCGTCAAGAATTATTTTTAGATGTTTTCATCAAGTTTCATCCAAAGTCTCCGCAGATGCAACTCCCACTTGCAGTGGCATTTCCAATTTCCTAAAAAATACCCCAAAAACTAATCAAAGTAGCACTTTTTCGACATGGATATCAAATTCTCGAAAAACCTATTTGCCATCATCGCCCAATGTTCCAAGAATTTTCGAAAAATTAGACCCAAATGCCAAATTATTGCCGAACAGAAATTTTCTTGGGTTCAGGTACATTTCTTTTAAGGGTTATGAAGTGGGTTCCAAGAATTTTGCAAAAAATGTGGTTCAAAACCCTGTGGGGGCGGTTAAGAACGCATTTTTGCGGTATAGGGAGGCTGCCGGATTGCACATTGAGGCCTTCTGGAAGAGGAATTATCTGGCGATTCTGGGTGCAGGTGGGGTTGTGGTATGCATTTTGCTGTGGAGGGTTTTGTTTGGGATCGCCAGCACTTTTATTAGCTTGTCTGAAGGCATGGCAAAGTACGGGTTCCTTGCTCTTTCATCCGCTATTGTTGCATTTGCTGTGAGTTTTTCTTTGCAAATTTTTTCGATCATTGCATCATTTTATTATACACTGAATTGGATTTCCGTTGATGAATGATATCTTAAGCTGTTAGGGTCATATTGACCTATTTAATGAGTAATTTTGCTCAACTGCATGGTGTCTTTAAATGGATTATTGACTTAGCTTATGATTTGTTTATTTAGCTCCTATTTGAACCACATTAAAATTTTCATTCTCATTCTTGTACTCATTTTCAACCTAACATTCTTCAATAAAATAATATTTTCCATCACATATAACTTTTTTTTTTTTCAACCACGCATTCTCCATCAATCTATTATTTCAGAATACATTCTTCCAAAATAATGTGGCTCAAACACACCCTTACTTTCACGTGGTGACCAAGCATACAAATTTCTTTTGAAAGAATGGTTCTCTCTAGTGTTTTAGCAGTTTAACGGTAATATTTTATGTTACTTGAAAAGTTTGATAATGGATGCCCCAAGTTTGTCAATAATTGAATGACTATCTATCTATGTAAAAGTAACGACTTAATCGAGTCAACTTTTGAGTAGCGTATGACTTTGGGTGGACCTGGTATGGTTTAGGCCATGAATGCTGCTTGAACGGTAGGTATAAATATGATATCACATGGTTAGAGTTCAATGTATATGAGTATATATGAAAGTGACTCCAGCTGAACTTTGTTCATTTAGAATCTTGGATCACATGTTATGCTATGGGGGTGCGATTAATCTCTCTTTAGAATTCAATTTTCGAGTGTGCATAGCTTGTCTCTGATAAATAGAAAATCAGTAATCGGTAGGTAATTTGCGGTGATAATCTGCGGGAGGAGGAATTTGATGGCTGTTATGATGTCTAATGGGAGACTCCGATTTCCCTTAATAATTTCGAATAGAGTTGCAGTTTATGAATTGTTATACTTCAATATTTAGTTTGCTATCTCTCATTGATTCTGCAGCATAACTATCCAACACAAAGAAAAGGGTGTAAGAAAGGCTCAAATTAAGTGCATCCTCACTTAAGCCTATTTGTTGAACTGCTTACATGTAACAGGGATGAAAGAAATGTAATAATGGGTGAGGGAAACACAATTTTTTGGATGAGATTTATCTGCTTTCGGCTGTAAAATAATTGCAATAACCTTTTTTTTTTAAAATTGTTTTTGCTACAGTGCTTTCTACTTCAGCATGGCGCTCTGTTAGATTTACCTGAATCTTAAGATGTGCAGCTATAAAGACACTATATGCCTATAGATACTATTTTCTGATGTGCTGCTTTAGGTGTTCTATCTTTGTACACCGTCTTACCTGTCTGGCACGTTCTTCTCATTTGGGGTAGGGCGGTTAATATTGAAGTTTAGATGAGTGGTAAATGATGTGGACTTAATCCAAATTCCTCTTTGGATGTATTTTCTAGTGATTTTGGACTTCGGATGAAGGAACGGGAAAAAAATTGATTATGAAGAGGAAGGTAGGAAATGGTGGGCAAAAATTACCTTTTTATCTTGTTTAGTGAACTCTGAGAAAACAGGAATTTTCTGTTCCTTCCCCCTTCCGAGGTGTGTGTGTCGTGATTCTTACAAGAAACTGATCAAATTGGCTATGGCTTGGATTCTTTTACACAGAGCAGGTCAGTTCTCAGAGCAACAGAACAGGACTGACTGTTGCATCTCCGTTCGGTTTCTTCAGAACTTAGGGCTTAATAATTGATCTATACTAGATATATGACAACGAATTATAATAAGATTGTCTACCAATAACTATTTTATATTTATTTAAAATTTGAGAAAAAAATGATCCAGTTCAACCAGTTCCAGTAAATTTGCCCACCTCATCTTTACTGTACATTCAATCAAAACTCAGGGTTTCTGTAGCATATTGCTGAAGTATTTATATTCTATTATTACCTTGTATAATCATCAATAATAATTATCAAATGTTTTTGTATTGTAAAGGGCTTGTATTTTCGTTCAAGATTCACAATCAATCCTGATAAAGTTTATAGAATGGCCATGAGGAGACTTAATACGTCAGCTGGAATCCTTGAAGTAATGGGTGCTCCTCTAACAGGGACAGATTTGAGAGCATATGTGATGTCAGGAGGGGGCGTAAGCCTCAAGAACTTCCAGCCAAGGTTAAGAGGCAAAAGATGTTTTCTTATTTTCCCCATACAAGGTTCGGAAAGGAAGGGCTTAGTCAGTGTTGAAGTGAAGAAGAAGAAAGGCCAGGTTTGCTTCTATGCTATCTACTTCTGTTTTCCTTATATGTAAGTAACAATGTCGTTTTGATAAATTGTCTATCACTAATTATTATATTCCTTTGTAAATGCCCATATGCATGATTTATTGATTTTATTTGTGTACAAAAACAATGTTGCACCCGTTTTCTTGATGGAAATGTCTGCGAGGATGGGGACATGCTATGTAATTTTTGATATAGTAGGGATTTGTTGACATATATGATTTGCAAAAATGAAGTGACAGTTATGCATTGTAATTCTGGATCATGTGTATTTTGTTAATTTCATCCTTTAGTTGACTTTTGTAACCATGTCTCAACCTGCCGCTGTAGAGAGGCTTCATCAAATTTTCTGCCGATAGCTCATAATTTTGAAACATTCTGGCCTCTGTCTTTGAGCATGCTTGCAATGCTTAAAATTTTTACTTACAAAAGTTTGTTTTACAATAAGTAATTCTTTTATTGATCAAAATTGAAAATAAGGGAATTGGCGAATGTTATGCTCATGTTTATAAACTGTTTACTAACACTCAAGTCACTTTTTATCCGCACATTTTGAGATGCCCGCTTATCCAACACTCATTTTGATCTATTTATAATTTAAACCATTTATAAACACTTCGCTTAGTTTGTGAGTGGTAAGAGTTGCAATCAAAATAATTATTAACTTAGACGAACATTTTTGGAAACAAAAACTCACTTATAATTAACTTTTACTTATTTTTTAAGCTTAGCCATAAATCATGAGTTCACGTGGCTCTGAGATGTAGAATCAGATTACTTACGAAAGCTAAATTTTGAAGTTTTGACTTCCATAGGAAGTGAAAGATGTCCTGCTCCTACTTGTATTAACACATGTTGCTCTCTGTTTCTGCAGTATGATATGAAGCTATTGGCGGTGGATATTCCCATGGCAAGTGGACCTGATCAGCGATTGTTCTTGATTGGGAACGAAGAAGAGTATAGAATTGGCGGTGGTCTAATTTCTGAACTGCGGGATCCTGTCGTCAAGGCATTAGCAGCAACTAAGGAGTTTGAAGATCGCGATCAATTGGAGGATGAAGAGGATGCTGAAAGGGAACTTCAAGAAGCCGAAAGGAAACACCGTGAAGAAATTGAAAAGCTTGAAAAAGGGGATTCTCAGTGATCACTCCTCGAGTTTTTCTTTATTTTCCTTTTTTCTTACCGTATATTCGTGTTAAAATGTTGTTTCGTTAAATTTGCAGTAACATGGAGTAAAAAGGGTTGATACCATCTGATAAATCTTTGCACATAACAATTTGACGTGGCAAAGTGAGATAATAATTATGTTTTCGAGGATGTTTGAGGGCCAAAGAGTTTCTTCCAACATTGTGCTTTTACTTAATGAAATTATGATTATGTTTAGACATATCTAAGCCCTTGTTTGAGCAAAATAAGTTTTGTAATAGTGATTTTTTCGAAAATGTATGGTTAAAAAATAAGAAAAAGTTTTGAATTTATTTATAAAATTATTTTGTTGGATCAATGGTAACGGAGTTAAACACAGTTTGACGGATTTAGGCCTGGCTTGAGTTCAGTCCATTTACATTTTTTCTTTGTAATTAATTTTTTTAGTTAAACACAACGGTAATTAGATTCTAAGCATAACACTACGATTTTAATATATTCTGTTATTTGCGATTATGTTTTACTTCTAATAATAACTAGTCAAATATGACTTTGAATAACTTGACTTGCAATCTTTCCGAAAGATCGAAAATTGCCAACTCTAAATATTGATTAAAACATAATTTTTTGAATCTTACATGTATATTAAGAGTTACATAATGTTACATTACACTCTACCATTTGTCACGGTTAATTTTTTCATCCAATTTTTTTCCTACACATCATATTATGTAACCTCTTAGGTACAATTTTGATATACAAGTAGTAAAATCCTAATTTTTTTATTCGGATTGAATAAATGGGGCCCCCGCTGAACTCATGATCAAGCAGTTTGCATGCATTTCTGAACAGAAACCAAACTGTCATTGGAAATCCATTCTAATAAATATTTCAATAAAAAAATAAATTCACCCAACTCAATTCAGAAATAAGCTCAAGAAGCCTCTGTAAACCCACCAACAGAATCACAAAATAGAAAACAGTAAAATGAACTTTGATCCAGCTTTGAGCGTTTTTAAGCACTGAAATTTGTAACCTTCCTCTTCAATAAAAAAGAAACAACTTCTTGATCAAAACCCAATCATTGACGCTACACATGGTTACAAATGAAAGGGGGACCGCAGCCAACGCGAATTCGACTTTACTTCACTTGTGCATATCTGGTTTGGTTTAAATAAATAGTATTATAGCACAAAAATATAGAATCAACACGCCAATGACCAAAGCTTATTTATTGGCAAAGCAAAAGAAATGTTAATTCTTCCCAAAAAATATAGTTTATGTTTAAGATACATGTCCATATAAGACAATAAAGAGTAACAATCTCCAGAAACACATGCCGACAATAGATACTTTAGGAGCATGAGAATGACATAATGATGTTCAAGTTCTTCCTCATCAATGACAATGATGAATGATCCATCCTTGAGTTAGGTCATTGAGTTGAGAGACAATCTTCAATGCTGAACAAGCAACTTGGACGAGTTACCTCAGTTGCCACCATATATGCCCATTGAAGAAACTTGCTACTTTTAATCTAGAAAACATTATTAAGAGGAGCTGAGAAATATAAGCTGTTTAAAATTAATAAGAGGAAAAACTAAGTAGATGAGTTTTTGAGAGGGGGAGAGAGAGAGAGAGAGAGAAGGAAGAGAGTTAGTAGGTGAGTTTGTGAAGGAGAGAGAGCAGAGAGTTCCACTTGCCATGGGTTACAGTTATGTGTCAGTAATTGCCTTGTAACCTTCTTTTTCCAAAAGTTCTGCCATTGAAATATCTCCAGTCTTCACTATCCTGCCTTTCTCCTGCAATGAAACTTAATGACTTATTTATTGAGTCAAAATGTCATTGATCCATAAGAAACATAAACCACGCCCAGCAATAAAATGTTATCACTGATGCATAAAACTAAAAGATCATTGTCATAATTTAACATGCTATGGCTGCAAATTGAAATTAAGATTTTTAATGCAACAGTCATTTGACTAAAAAAGGGAACCGATATTCTTCGGATCACTTTCTTCACCTTAAAGTGACTAGTATTACTAGTACCTTTTCAGCACAATTTGCTTACCATTATATGAATATAGGTAGGTGCAATGAACTCCAAAAGACGTAAATAGTGTGTGATCATCAAAACTGAATTCTTTGGGGTCAGGAGGACATTCACTGCTTTTGCTACATCACGAAGTGCATCAACATCTAAGCCGGAATCAATTTCATCTAATATAGCCAACTCTGCACCAAGAACCTACAAATAAAAAAGAGCTTTCAGTGTGAGAAGCAACATATAAATCTAATGGTACCTTCACGGTGGTATAGAAATCACATTCCTATAGAAAAAATGGGCATAAAAGGAGAACAGATAAGGAGAAGAAATGAGGCCTGTGATGCTTTTGAAAGAAACTTGGGAGTTATTGGACTCTCTTGAATGAGACAGATAAAAACAAAGAGAATTGAATATAGATCAGTAAAATTAATTAAGCATGATCTCCAATATACATCCAATTAGAAAGTTATCATGGTAGACATATACACAACTTTGAAGCTCTCTGTAATAGGATTCAGAGAACAGTTTGGACAACGATAACAATACATTAATCTAGTCACTAAGAATCTATTAAATTACAGTGTTCACTTTGTCACTATTTTGTTCATCCTTTTCCTAGCTCTAGCATATGGAATTATTGCTCTCCCTCCATGTCCCTTTTCTTCTTCTCCTTTCCCTTTGCGAACATAGTTTTTGTGTGCATGTCACACTGAGAGGCTGGTTGGTCGGGAGATTATTGTTGTTTCAGGGCACTATATTTCATTGTTACCAACACTTTTAGATCTCTGGCAAATGATAGTAGATTATTTTCTCCCCAAATGTAATGGGAATGATACATACAGCTTTTCTAGTCTAATCTGATCACTGAATGCATAAAAGAACCGCATGCATATTATCTCCTGTTAATAGGCCAAAAACCTTCAAAATCAGTCAGACCGAATTACCATTTGCCTGTGTCTTGTGTGTGATCAAACACCTAAACTAAATTGCACATGATGGAAAAACAAAATGCTTATCTTTAGGTGAAATAATAACTGAAAATGTAAAGACAAAAGGATCCTATACCGCAAGTTGTAAAATCTCATTGCGCTTCTTTTCTCCACCACTGAACCCTTCATTGACGTTTCTGTTCAAAAGATCTACCTTCATGTTCACAAGTTCAAGCTTGGGTGCTATGTAGCCGTAGAACTGCGATGAAAAATGTAATTCAGAAGTTAACAAGATGAAGGCCGAATTCTTAGTCCAACTTCAATAACATAAGTTATTTCTTTCAGGAAAGTGTAACCAATGGGAAGGGGAACATGGTTGTAAGCAAATACAAGTAACCACCCCTATATGCATCTTCACATAAAGCAAATATCACAAACTGAAGCAAAAGGCCAAACTGTAAATGTTTTGCTGTCAGGAATTAAGTAGTCATACAATTAGAAGTCAGGCAAATACAGAGCATTGGGAAGGCAAAATAATTATATTAGATCGAATAAGTACATTCGATTAAATAAGTACCCATGTCAGAATTATGAAATTCTATGGCTCGAATCTTTACTATTCTCTTATTTCTTACCCATGTCTACTATTTAGCAGAATACAGTCAGCGAAATGGAAAGAGACCTCAAAAATGTTAGAGAGAACTACCTATTCAGATTTTAACCACTCGTCCAGTTCCCAGAAAGAAAGAAAGTAGAGACCAACTTTTAGTTGTGGAAACTGGAGGATTTTGGTAGCACTCTTCAGGTTATAGTCAAAACATCTCATATCAGGAGCTATCCGGTGTAGCTAACGCAGAGTTCATTACTTGAACAACAAAAATTCTTCTGTGGAACAAGTATAGAAACCCTTCAAACATACAATGGTTCCAGCTCTTATTAGATTTTCAAATAAAAATAAAAATGAACAGGCAGTGTTTCCAAAAGAGTTCACAGTCATTGGGTGCCACAAACATTCTTTCCTTCTGGAGGAATTCAACTTTCTTAAATTCTTTCTTCCAAATGATTTATCACTGTTTGTGCATTCATTGTTTCTAAAGTATAACATCCTAAGAAAGGTTCATAATTTCTTACTACAATAAAGATATGCAGACAAGAAACACAGAATCTAGACCAGATAAAACTTAAAAGAGATACATCATGGCGGCAAACAACTACCTCGATTGGTCCAAGTTCTGGCTGTCCGAGTTTTCTCCTTCGAGAATTGTAAGCCATGTTCAAAAAGTCAATATTGCTAACTCCTGGAATTTCAACTGGGGACTGAAAGCTCATGAATATCCCAGCAACAGCTCTTTCCTCAGGCTCCATCTCAAGCAAGTCCTGACCTTTATATGTAACGCTGCCTCCGGTAATTTCATAATCTGGATGACCAACAAGGACCTGCAATAACAAAATTATCATCAAGACGTTCTGCAAAAGAACAAATTGTTCAACTGAGATAGTAAGAAATCATTCACAAAAGCAAAAACATAGCACCCAAAATTTGTAGAATAAAAGGTGCTAAACGAACATACTGGAAACTGGGAAAATAAACCCATATGTAAATTGTGGAACATAAACCACAAATGAAAAGCATACAAACATAGACAATTGACTTCCAAAAATATAAAAATTACAGGTCATTCATTATCTTCTTTTTAGAATTAGAACTACAGGCTAAAAGGACCAACTAGTAGAAACTGAAGCTTTGCTATTCGCTGGCAATTGTTTCAACAAAATATATTTCAACCAAGCACACAGTTCCCTCATAGACTAGACAACTATTTTACTACATCATACCAATGCTGTTAGAAATTAGAGTTTTAAGCTAACCAAGTCGTGAGCAAGCATCTGGAAAGCTTCAGCTCCTGGCAGCTCAAGACAGGCACATTTTAGTTATATAAATTCCAGATTGAGCTTGACTCTATGTTCAATTATCATATGAGCCAAGCCCATCTTGGCTCAGCTCAAGCAAAGAAGTCGAGGTCAAGCTCGACCAGAAGACTACGTCGTTGAAGGAGATAAGTAGCAAGGACGTGAGTACTGAAGCTAAGGTAATACCAGTGAGCTTGGACAACTCAACAACACATAAGCACAAGGGACAGCTGAAGACAAGTAGGACGCTAACATGACAATGGAATATGTAGAAAGACTGAACATTCTAGAATAAGGAGAGGTGGACTCTCTGATTTAATTTGTTATCCACAGATTCTCTTATGTCCTTGCCATATATGTATATATAGTGGTTACAACATTTTGTAATTATTCAATAAATATGCTGTAAACTCTCTGATGTAATTATCAATCATTCAATAGAAATCCCAGCTTAAAAATATAAAATCTCCGGTAAGTCTTCTCCTTCCAATCCTAATTAGCATCCGCAAAGAACTTAACTCATTTCACATGTATCTTAAAACTATAACATTATCACGTAAAAAATCAGTTTAAAAAAAAAAAAAAAAGCACTGACCTTTACAAATGTACTCTTGCCAGAACCATTCTTCCCCATCACCGCATGAACCTTGTCAAATTCAATTGCAAGTTAGAAGCCGGAAGATACTGAAAGAACTGTATGTTCTCTTGAATTTATTGTTTATAATTGGAATCGGGGTAAATCAATTCAAATTTATAGGCTAGTTTATCTAATTTCAACTCCAAACTTCTAACCCATGCTCAGCTTAGATATATCTCCACAATATCTCTGATAATTGTCTTATTAAAATGCATAAAGATGGACAGTTTAATTTGGAATTGATATATATTCCATACTCTTCAACAATTTTCTAGTAACTCACCATCGTGCTCGTTATATTCCCACAAAATAATTATAATTAATAAAAGTATATGATCACATATTTCTCAATTTTTACCTCGCCTTCGCGGATAGTTAGGTTAACGCCTTTGAGAATGGGCTGTTTGGACTCGGCAATTACGGCGGAAAGGTCTTTGACTTCAAGTAGTAGCTCCGCAGCACCGCCGCGTTCGGTGGCGGAGGTCGACGGGGAGTCAACGGCTAATGAAGCTCTGAGCTTTAGGGAGCGGGGGCACCGGATAAAACGGCGAGGAGTGGCAGGTAGTGTAAATAAACTGGAATTGAAGGTGGAAGTTTTGAAAGACAAATTTGGAGTGAAGAGAGCCATTTCAAGTGAAAGCTGGAAAAATTAGAATTGCGAGATGAATTTATACCGGATTTGGGGCTGAGATTCCCCTCTCGTGCTACGCACTCCAATTTTATCCAATTCCTGTAAAATCGCACTAATTGGTTTTCACTTGCAATGGGATGTTATTATAAAGATTTTTTTTTTTTTTCAAGTAAAGCTACGCAATCCAATTTAGATGAGGCTAGATGTTGAGCTAATTGAAAGATGAAATTAAATAAGTAATTTAATTCTAATTATTATTTAATGTCACGTTAGCGCCACCTAAAATGAGGTTACAATCTCAGTGAGATTAAATAGCATTACTTTTTTTTATTTGGTCCTCGTGTAGGGATGACAATGGTTCGGTTCGGGGTCGGTTAGGCCAAAATCATAACTGTACCACCAAATTTTTAGTCATACCATAACAGTATCATAACCACGTAAATCGATTCGATTAATAATCACGAAAATTAATTATTTTTTATAAGTCCAAACTTCAAACGTCAAAGTGAAAAAAAAAATTATGAAAAAAAGTCAATAAAAACAAAAAACAATACTAAGCCAATTTAGCAAACAATATCCCAAATGAAAATGCAAACAATATCCCAACTTCCAAATGCAAAATTTGAATTTCACAAACAACACTATCAACATAGGTCAAGACTCTTACTAGCATAGGTCAATCTTCATTCTTCCCCACAACTCTTACTAACATGGTCAAAAGTCAATGTTCAAAGTTGATTCCTATATAGTAAATAAGAAATGTAATTAGAGTAATAATATAACCATATTACTTAATCAAGAATGATCTTAACTGAAAATTTAAACAAAAAAATATCTCTTCATCAATGTCCTCATCGCTCAACATTGTACAAGCTCCGAAGTATGATGAATGAGCACAATTTTCTACACACAATAGAGAAAAGATTAGCAATAAAAGAAAGTGCATGAATAACAAGTATAAAACAATAAATCCTACCATAAATATCAGTCCAAATCCAATCCCGAGCACATATTAAAGCTTCTAAAGTAGATACTGGAACTTGCTTTCTATCATGTCAATAAATCAAAGCCATCCGCCCTTGGCAATATTGGCTCGTTTAGAAAAACATCAAACTCTATTTTTACATGATCAGTGGTAACAGAATGACTAACAAATTTATCAAAACCAGCCATGCGAGAATGCTTTCCAACAGTAGTAGACGGCTCTGATTGCGAAGAAAATGAAAAGTGAGATATATTTTCTATCGAATGACTTGGTCTCTTGTACTCTTTGAGTAACTTATAACAAAATGCTTTAACCTTTTCAATCTCTACCCGAGCTTCATCTCCAAAGATGAAAGGGAAATAGTATTCAACTAGTTTCATCTTGTGTCTCGGATCTAATATAGTTGCAACAGTTAGAATTTCATACATGCCACTCCAATATTTGTCAAACTTTTCCTTCTTGCTTGACGTCATCCATTTGACTTCATCACAAGATGATGTGCTCCAATCACGAATTACCAACTTTATGTCACAAATATTTGGAAAGTATAGATTGGCGGTAGGATATTTTGTACATAAATAATTCAGCCGCTTCATAAAATATCTCTAACTTATCACAAATCTCCATAGCCAAGTCCCAATCACTCTCATTGGGTACACTTCTATATTGAGGCTCTCTTTGCCTTAGACGAGGAAAATGTTCTTTGTAAAGCAAAGCAGTATGAATCATTAGATATGTGGAGTTCCATTGAGTCTTGCAATCCAGCACTATTTTTTTTTTTCACAATGGATTTTCATTTGTCGTGCAACTGCCTCAAATGTTTCAACTCTTTTTGGTGTTGCTGACCAATATGAAACACTATCGCGGATTCTCTCGACACTCGAGCTAATGATATACAAACCATCATTTACAATTAGGGTCAAGATGTGTACACAACACCGCAAGTGGAAAACTCACCATTCAACAACAAAAAACTAAGAGAAAGCTTATCTAACATAATGTTAAATCATAATGTCATTCATAGTGCAATTATCAACATTCAATGTGGACAATTCTTGATCAATATTCCAGTTAAATAGACATTCCATTAACACAGTAGACATTGAATCAGCGGTGTGGGGGCAAAGGACGTATATAAATCTGTATCAATAGTGAAAAAAGTTCGTAAGATAACATAAAATTTAGTAGATATACAAGAGTAGCTTAAAGTCTATTTTATAAAACTATTGTACCTCAAAAGTCGGCTTTGAAGCCTCAAAGAATCGTCTATGTAATGTGCAGAGATAGCCATAAATCCTTTTTTGATTGGATGTCCACATATCAGTAGTGACTGCTATTCTATATTGGTCCACTCTAATAAGCCCATTATTTTCGTTCTCTCGTAATCATAAATTTTCAAGATATCAGCCTGATGGTATTACGTGAAACAATTTTAAATAATGGTTGAATTGTATTACAAAATTTTCTAAATCCAGAATGTTCAACCATTGAAATAGGATATTCATGTAGGATGATCATATTTAAAATTTCGTTCCTACCTTTCTCTTAATTAAAATTAAATGCCCACATTACAGTCCTACCATTATGTTCTTTAAATTAATTAGAAAACATCTGTTTGACATCCTTCTGACTTCGAATGAGACATCTGCCCAAATGAGCATGTAAATGACGTGTCCCAATTTTTGGCTCAACACCTAACTATTTCTTGTATTGTTTACAAATTGCTTTGGGCACATTATTAATTCTCTGTAGCTGGAAATGCTGCCACACTGTAGAGGTCAATTTTCCTTTTCTAACTTCCTCAGCCAGTTCATAATCACCTAAATCTATATAAGTAGGACTTGCATTTACCTCACTGGGATTTTGTGAAGTACACAATGTACTTCGTGTGTCCTCTTGAATGCTAGTAGCGGTATCTTCAATTTCAACTGAAGCACTTCCAACTGAAACGGGAGGAGTCGGAACAGAAGACGTCGACCAATGGCAAGACATCTAGGTCACCAATCAATACATTTTTATTAAATAAATCTATATGCAATTCTCTTCTTTCAACAATCAATAAATTTTTATTAAATAAATCTATATGCTAGAAAAAAATCCAGATAGAGAAAGTAAAGGTGTAGGGGAATATGGTCCTCGTGAGACGTGTGTGCAAGGCTATACTCGTGGGCCGAAATTCTGGGCTTTGATACGGGCAATCTTTGTTTATACTAGTCAGGTTTCATATAGTCAATCGTCTAGTTATTGGACTGAATAGTGGGACTAGATTTGTTGGACTGGTTTATAAATTGGGGTACTTACAAAAATACCTTTCAAATTATGGATGTTTTGAAAAATCATATGAATTTTTTTTAGGATATAAAAAATACTGTGTAAAATGTTACCAAAATATTTATTATCTAGTTTATTCTGAATTTAACAATATATTATAGATATTGTGATTTGAACGATAAAATCTAAATTCAACAATTTAAACATAAATTACATATATAATTAAATTTTAAATACGAAGATGTTAAATCTGTAAAATTTAATCCAACATGGAATACCAAAATTCGAACATCAAAACTACTAAAATAACATGCATGGAAAATTTAATATAAAATTTATTCTTAAAATAAAATTTGCAATAATCCTTTCTAAATTTATTTATTTATTTTTACTTGGCGACCACATGAGCATTACTTGGTCAATCTTTCACGCGTCCTCACAACTCGTTCTAATCTGAAAGGTTATTGTAAGAGTGAGTATTTTGAAAACACTAAGTAAAATACGTGCATATTCTTATTAACATGATATAAATATAAAAATGCCATAATATACTAACATTCTAAAATTTAGAGCAAACTGGTCGCGATATCCAATAGCTCGAGAAATTTCTTAAGAATTCTCATATCCCGTAAGATTTAACATATTGACCTAACGGTCCATCCCGAAAGATTTAACGTATTGACCTAACGGTCCATCCCGAATGATTTAACATAGAAATTGACCCGAAGGTCTTAGAGTATTTCATGCCAAAATCTATAAAAATATCGAGGAAATAAGAATCCACTCGCACAAAGTATTCTTACCTCAATTGACACCCAAAATTCAAAAATGTGACTTGAATGGTAGGTATAAGAATGAACAATGAAAAATAAAATAGCAACTCGGGAAAAATTCGGAGACAAAACATGTTTACCTCAAGAGCATATATTTATAATTTTGAAAATTAACTTCCAATTAATTTCAAAAGAGGTTCCGGTTTAAAGAATTTAAAATCAAAACGTTTTTACGTTCCGGCTTAAAGAATTTAAAATCAAAACTTTTTGTGGTATATTAAGAATTTATAATCTTAATAAATTTAATCATTACCAATATTATATTAAATTCTAATACGACCTTTTAAACTTCCAAGGTAAACGTGATTCTCTACATTATTTTTATAAATAAAATATTATAAGAACATACTTTGTTTCCTACTAAAATAACTCGGACACAATTAGTTCAAAAATATTTTTTCTTGATTCCTAATTATTTTATTTAATAGCAATTACAAAATGAGTATAATATCGATATATTTTTTTCAATATCTGAAATACTTAAATATTCGATCCAAATAACTTACGATAAATTCTAAAAATTACACATAAGCAAACAAGTCATTTATGTAAATAAGTGGGTCGAGTTTATCGTTTTCGACTTTTGGACTTTAATGTGACGACCAATCTAGACATGGACTATTCATCTTCTAAATGTCCAACCTTAATTTAGCATATAGGAAAAAAAAAATATAATTAAAATTTGAGGTGTTACATTCCTACCCCCTTAAAATAATTTCGTCATCGAAATTACCTTATTTAGTCGAAGAGCTCTGTATACTTGGTTTTTATTTCATCTTCTTTCTCCCAGGTAGCCTCTTCACTTCCATGATTTTTCCATCGAACATTAACCAATGCAACTTCCTTATTTCTTAATAATGTACTTTTCTTTCGATAATTTCCAAAGGAGCCTCTTCATACGTTAGATCTTTCTGTACTTCCAATGAATCATAATTTATTACATGTTCTGGATCATGTACATACTTCCTAAGAATTGATACGTGAAATACATTATGTATTGCCGATAGCTTAGGTGGCAATACTAGACGGTAAGCTACATTCCCAATTCTGTCTAGAAGTTCGAAAGGATCTATAAATCGAGGTCTCAACTTTTTTTTAGCACTAATTCCTAATTTTAGTGTGTTCCGTTGAATAATTTTTAATCACGCTAGATGAAAAAAATTCTTTTTGGATAGTGACTAAAGAAAAAATGGTCGTGACTGATTCTAGAAAAAAAGTGTCAACTTGCTCTTTTATATACATTATGAGATTTTTATCAAACGAGTGTTAAAATAAGACACATGTCATTTAACACTCGTCAATCTACACCGTCCGATGAACCCAAGGTATGGATGAAATGATATATTTCATTTTATTTCAAGCATGATTTATGTATCATTTAATCTTGAATTCATGAAATTGATTATAACTTAATGTCTAGAATAAAATGTGTTATGCATGTTATTATTTTGTTTTAATATACAAGAAGGTATGCGATTAGCCTTTATTTTAAAACCACATAAGCATAATGTGTTATTTGATATCACTATTAAAGATAAAACATAATTGGACACTTATGTGACAGACATGGTTAGAACATATCAGATCGCTAGAAAGACCACAACTTGTAGAGCGGCGTTGAATCATAGGTTCATCGTATAGTCCTATGAGAATTTTGTGATTGACCCGACTCGTTCGCTTGCCGAACACGGGCAAGACATCTATGAGAGATGTATGGCAACCGTGAATGCAGGATTGGAGATCACGCATATTGAGGCTGTGAATAACCTCATACACTCACTTTCACCTCAATAGGAGACATGAGAATTATGTTTAGGGATGAGATATGTAACTCTCCAGCGCATCCATATACGATTAAGTTCGGTATTTATTGTCGACCCTTCTAGATAGGTAGAGTGAGAGCTTAGAACCTCAACCGGAGATAGTAAATGAGCCCGAACTCAAGCCAGAACCACAGATTGAAACAGACCCAGAGGAAGATCCCAAATGAGAACATGAGAATGACTTTGGGTTAGAGTTAGAGAATAATCATGAGTATGAACTTGAGCCTGAGTTGAAATAGACATAGAGTTCGAGCCTGATGCAGAAGACTCCTCCGAAGATGAAGCTCTACCATGAAGATTCACAGGATTCATAAGAATTAGAAACTTAGATTCTATTCATTTGTTCTGTGATGTTTTTCCTTTTTGTTATTGGAATTTAAATTAGTCAAACTATTGCATATCCTGATTCCAATGAGTATTATTAATAAGATTCACACTTCCCTTAAAACATATTGAGCTATTGAGTTGTCCCATATTCTTAAAACAAAATTTAAATTTTGTTGATTCAAATGAAATGAAAGGACAACAAAACCAAACAACTATGCTCCAAGATCTGATGAGAACGCTGCATGATCTTAGTAGGCATCAAGCACTAATACCTACTTAGAATGGACCAGCAAATGCCAACAACACGAGTTTAATTGTTTATAAAAATAGTCACTTTTTTACTTTTTTTAAAAAAGTAACACAAACTCATAAAAAGTGACAATACTAAAATAACATCATCCATTTGTGCAGCACTTGTAATCACGTTCTTGAAATAATCAGCACGTCCAGACCAATCTACATGCTGATTATGTTAGAAAAATATAATATATTATTTCATTTTTTTATCTTCTTAAAAAGTGACAAAAATTAAAAGGTAACAAAAAACTAAAAAAAGTGACAAAATTTTAAAAAGTGACACAATGTCACCTTAATAAAATTGACGAGCAACTTTGACATCCCTATATGGTAATGCATAAAACTAAGTGACAATGTGATACAATCTCACTTTTATAAAAAAAAAATGATCTTATTAGTAAAAAAAAGTGACCAAAAAGTCAAAAAAATAATAGAAAATAGTGACAAATACTATAAAAGGTAACTGAAACTCAAAAAAAGTGTCAGAACTTAAAAAAAGCAGTAGCTAGTTAATAATCAAGAACATGAGGTGAAAATGGAAAGCAAATATTTCCCCATTTAGATTCATAACTTGTGCGGAAAATGGAAAGCAAGTTGTGAAGTATCAAAACACAAATATAATTCATAACCAAAAAAATCCTATAAAACGTTCTACAGGTGGATTTTCTATCCGATATTACAAGTTCTGTATAACTCCAAAGCTAGAAAAAGTAAGGACCAGCATACTGTAAAACTTTGCAGTAAAAATGCAGAAAATGGCGTATCTATATAAGCTGAAACATCCTGCTCATCCATAGAAGTTGTTTACCTTCCCTAGAAACATTCTATTATAACCTAGAGGTGGTGGTGGATTTTCTCACGATAATCATTCACAACTTTCTCCCAATTCCATCTCTAGGTTATAATTGAAAATAAAGCGTAAAAGGTTCTTTCTGTTCTAGATTTGAATTTCAGGGAAACCATTGGATGCATTTCCTTCTTCTTAATCTTGTCTTGCTCTGGTCTTCCTCTTTCCTTTCTTCTCCACTTCAATTGACCTCTTTGCTTCTCCTCATAACAAGTCAACATGGTTGAACGACCATTAGTTACTCATATATGATATAGCAATCTTAAATAAGCAATACGCAAAAAACTGGGACTGCAAGTAAGGACTCAAATAGGGACGCATGAGACATATGGGGGAACGTAGGTATGAATATACTTCCCCCTAAATTGTCATTCAATTCATGCAAATGGATAGATACAATGACATGTGAGTGTTTATGTGTGTATATTCTATGTATCATACAAAAATCATGGCATAATTTACACAAAAATATAGTTGGAGCAATTAATCGAACACTTGATATGCATAGTAATTGAAAGGAGTAAAATTTTCTCATGATTCTACGCTAAATCCAAATATTCTACAACCAATCCACAAAACCAACATCAACTACGCTCATACTCCCAACAAAACTCAAAAAATTCCAACCATGAGCATGAATTTAAGATAGAAGAAAAAACTTGAAACTCATAAAGTTGAGCCAATTTACCTTTGATTTCTTGAAATTTTTATGGATGGAAGTATGAATTCGTGGATGAATGATGTTGAATATAATTAATCTTCAAAGCCCACCGAAATTTGGAGAAAAACGGGATGACGATGAAAATGTTGAAAAAATTGTGAGCGAAGCTAGGTCTTCGTGTCTATGTGTGTATGTAATTGAATGGGGTGAGTTTTAGGACGTATAAATTACTGTGATTAGATGTTTAAATTTATGTTATGTGCATTAATCTCATTGATTTATTTTTTAGAGTAGTAGGCCTAATTTTCCCTAAATTATAATGGGTGAATTAGGCCGAATACACTAAAAATATTAATTAATATCCTATTAACTAATTAAACCATTTAAAATTATAATTAATATGTTATAAAAACCCTCAAATCCCAAACCCCTAAACACATGCACACAAAGGAATATAGCCATTTCAGATGTTGGAAGGCTTCATCGACGAGATAATAAGAAGCAATTATTCAGCGTGTGCAGATTATCCATAATTGGAAGGTCGCAGGGGCGGACCCACGAAGGGCCCAGCGGGGGCGGCCGCCCCCACTGAAAAAAAAAAAACCAAAAAAATTTTTTTTTATTTTTTTTTTTTCAATTTTTTTAGCTTATTTTCTATCTCGAATGTAGCAAGAATCTGATGAAACTCATATTTTGTATGTAATCTTTTTCTCTTTAAACTTGTTACATGTTCTTCAATCTCATAGAGTTGGATGGTTAAATTTCCTTCTCACTTGAATACAGCTTGCCGAAGGGCTTGAAGATGATTTGACAATTGAAGTCCACGATTCGAAAGGAAAGTATTTTGGCCACGTAGTAGTTCAGGTGGCTAATATTGCTGAAGAATTGGTATATTATGTAAATCTCATTTTGACCACCTGTGATTGCAAAAAGTGTTGCATGGTAAGAGTGAATATATTTGTAGGTTTGATACAGGGTGAGAGGTTTCGTTCATGGCCTATATAGCATGAACTAGTTGGGAAAATGCAACTAAATCTAAACTATTCAACAACTCAAAAAAAAAAAAAAATTTCGGGGGCGCTGCCTCCGAACCCCCGTAAGCCCCCACCCCTTCAACTTTAGCGGGTTGGCTCCATCCCTAATATCGCCCCCACTCAAAAAATAATCTAGGTCCGCCCCTGGAAGGTCGAGCGTAACGGTGGAGATGTACAATACTTCCTGCGAAGAGTACCGATAGAAGGCTCCTTGTGAATCAGAGCTGCATCATTTTCAATGCCAAAAAGGAGGTTGTAGCGGAGATCCAAAGCAAAGTGGATTCTTCCACCAATGTCGTCGTTGGGAAGAGATGAGATGTTTCGCTGTAACTGTTGGTAGAATTATTTAATGGCTATGAAATAGATTCTTCATACGCAGTGACCAATTCAACCTCTAATGAGTTGCAAAATATAATGTGTAATGTTAGAGAGTTAAATGTAAATATTTATTGTTCGCAGGGCGACGTAGATAATATTAAAGGTAGAAATAAAGTTAAAATATTTTCTATTAATATTACCAACATATAATCGACAAACGTAAATTTGTTTGTCACCAACATATCTCTCTCTAGCATTACACCTTTTCGATTTTACCAAATGTAAAATTATCTATTTTTTTAATTTCTAACACTTTTTTTGAATTTACGTCGCTCCCAACTTATAGGTTGTTGTGTTCCAAAAATTAAGTTATGTTCATGTTTAAATAATGCAAGTGAAGTATAATCACAAAAAGATAATACGTAGAAGAAAATCAACTATCATGTGGATCTAATCTAATGTTTTGATTGGTGTTTGTCACTTTTTTTAGTATTTGCCATTTTTTCGAATTTTTTTATCACTTTTTTCAGTGTTTGTCACCTTTTTTTTATTTATTTTCTATCACTATTTTGCAGAATTCCTGTAACTTCTTTTGTTGTTTGTTACTTTTTTTTATAAAATTTTTTTTTTGTCACTTTTTGAATTACAAACATAGGTTTTAGTTGGTGTTTTGCCACTTTATTTTGAATTTCTTCACTTTTTTGTCACTTCTTTTACTATTTGCTACTTTTTTTTAAAAAAAAATTTGTAACTTTTGTGATTGTTGTTTTGTCACTTTTTTGATTTTTTGTCATTTTTTCTGTCACTTTTTTTTTTTTTATTTGTGTCGCTTTTTTATTTTCCATCACTATTTTTATTGCGTGTTACTATTTTTGAATTCTTATCACTTTTTGGAATAAAAAATATCGCTTTTTAATAAAAGTGACGTACTTTTTAATATAAAAAAATGGCACTTAAATTTACAAAGTGTTTCTTACTCCAAAAATACTTTTCATATGATTTTTTCAAAAGACATCTAATTTTATAGGTATTTTTGTAAGTTTTCTAATTATAATTATGAAAGTCGAAATCACACACGTGAATTTTAGGTTACCAATTCAAAAATCATGTTTAAAATCTTTTTATTCAAAAATCAGGTGGTAATTCAAATTTTTAATATTAATTATAATATTATAAAATAAAATTAATCTACCCATCCACCTAACCCCAAACCCAGCGCGGCGCTGGGTCAAGTCAAGCCGTGTATCAGCAAGTTAAGAGCCACACGCAGCGGCAATGTGAGTATCGTACATAGTGGATGATGCCATTGCGCGTGGCTCTGCAAATAGATGGTGACGTCACTCTAGCAATGATGAAGTTTTTGGTTGGTTTTCAACTGGTGGTGTTAGTGATGGTGTAGATAGTGAGGTGGCGATGGTGCTCGCAGTTGTGGTAAATTTAGGATTTAGATGTTGGAGTGATTTGGTGAATTGGAATTGGATCTAGGGTTTTGGTGGTGGTGGTGGTGGTGGTGGTGGGGCAAGATGGGTGGTGGTGGTGGTGCAGGTGGTGGTGGTGGTGGAGTGGCCTAATGGGTTAGGGGATGTGATGTGATGGAGAGTGTTTTGTGACCAATAAATAATATGTGATCTAAAAAATATGAGACTACGACTAAATTTGTAATCGTGACTTACAACATGTTACGTTGTGATTAATTAATTTGATAATTTGTGATCTTGAAATAAGTCATGACATATTAAGATGATAATTTTTTATTGTGAAATAAGTCGTGACCTATAAAATTCGTGATTTGTGATTGAAAAATAATATGTGATCTTATAATTTGATAAATTGTGATTGATAAATAAATTGATTTGTGATTGCAACGTTCTGTGATTGTGACTATTACGTAACTGTGTAAAAGAATTTTCTTAATTTTGAAATTGTATCTCTTAACCACCTTAAATATGTAATCTTCCCATTGTAAAGTTACACACGTCCCTATTTTTTATCTTTCCATTTTAAAATCAGAATTTAATTTTTTTTTTTTAAAATCAGGTACATGCTACACCCTACCCTACCTCACACCACCCCAACCTATCACTTAATTCAATTCTTCCCAAATTCACCACATTCCTCATAACCACACTGTCGAGAGCCCACTGATGCCTACCTTTTTTGCCGAAGATGTCCACTGTCTCCATTGCCTGCATCGAAATTGCCGTCCAACCATCAGATCCACCTATCACCGAGGACGGAATCACCTCCCTTATAACCTAACCAACTTAACCACCTCCAATCTACCAACATTATCGCCATTCCACCACGGTCACAAGCACCGCCTCTACGAAGGAACCATTGACGACAAATTCCAGCAAGTATGAATGAGATATTTTCTAAATAATACACCTGTACTTTTATAAAAAAAGCCAAAGCCCTTTATCGGATTTGACCCAATGACTTACGCCTTAACATGGTGTTACTCTACCACTAAGTTAAAGGGCTTATTTAATTTAATTCCTGAATGAGTCACTATGTAGATTAAATCTCTATATGTACATATATTATATACACAAGTACATGTAGTAGACTTGTGGTGGCTAATTATTGAATGTCCAGGGTAAAATAAAGCGAAGTCAAGACCAACCCTAACTTCTTTTATTGAATTGATTCCCATCAAAACAAATTCACTTGATTGATACATAACATATGTGTACACTTATTAATTTAACAAAAAAGTTCAAGAAATTTCATGTGATGAAGAGATTCTACTTGTCCCTGAACTAAATTCTTAGAGAGAATTCTCGATAACTTATTATTCTTGATCTCTTTTACTAGATTGGTTGGTTGTTAGTTTCTCATTTTAGTGTGATAAGGATATATAATCTTAACAGTGAATGAAAGCAAAAAATCGAACTTACCTTTCATTTTCTTTTCTCACACACCAATCATTCTCTGAACAAATCCTACCTCTCATATTATTTATAGGGATGTCAATTCGGCTCACCAGCTCAAGCGATCGTGACCCGGCTCAGGAAAAGCCCTAGTCGGATCAGTTCAAGGCTCGATGGGACTGAGTCGAGGCTCGGGCCGAGCTTCATTTTCAAATGTCGACTTGAGCCTAAGCCGCCCCATTAACACAGGCTAAAACGACTCATATCTATATAGCTGCCTGTTTGCATTTTCATTAAAAGATCTCATCAAATTTTATTCTATTGTGTAATTTTAAATTTATTTATTTAAAAACACAAAATATTTTATTAGTGCAAAATTTAATTCTATCTATGTTGATTGTAGCCAATCACAAACTCCGAAAAAGAGGAGTTGTAACTTTTATTTAATCTACAAATAGCATAAATTGTACAAAATTTATATTGTTAAAAAAGAAATAGAATTTCATGAATTATAAACAAAATAACTGATCTATCTGAGCCAAGCCTCGATTTCCTAGATAAGCTCGGCTCGGGCCAAAGGCCATAGCCATTTTTTACCCAAGCCATGCTCAAGTTGTGATCTTGAGCTCAGTTCGTTTACATCCATAATTATTTATAGTTGTTTGTATTTCATTTTTTTTTAAATGAAATTATTCTAAAGAATATAGATTTATATAGTCTACTTATATAAAGTGTGGTGATTCTAATATTCTAACGAACGATTCATCAATATGAATGACGAATTAAGAAATTCTATACAATTATGAAAAACGTAAAGATCTCGCGAGTCTAATCGTACAATTCCATTATATTGATAATTTCAAAAAACTATTCATACTATGATAATAGTATGAGGACGGATGGGCAAGTCAGCCCCCATCGTCTAGTAGTTTAGAACATCTCTCTTTCAAGTAGGCAACATGGATTTGATTTCCCCTGGGGGTAGGATACTAAGAAGGAAAGTTGATCATGGATTACCATAAACCTAAAATGGATTCTTTGTGGGTAGATGCTCGAGCAGTTAATGGGATGTATTTTAAATTTGCTGGCAATATGTCTACACTGGTTCAAATCTAGCTCGGCCAAATAATTTGTCAATCTACCATAAGATGGTTTAACTCCCTTGTCTTTCGAAATACCCTACACAAAATACGATGATAAATAAATAATCAAATTTTATGCTAAATCTCTTATTTTCGTGGGATTGTAGTTCAATTGGTGAGAGCCCTACTATGTCATGGGGGAAGGTGCAGGTTCTAGCACCACTAGTCCTGACACATCTAGTAAATAGATGAAAGGATGTGAGGGAGCAAAATTAAATTTCCAAAACAAAGGAGATTTTTTTTCTTTCCTATTTTTCCCTTTTTTTTGGTCCCATCAAAGAAATAACAAACCCTAAAATAGTAGTATTAGATCTTTTATACCAACCTCATCTTTATCAAACTTCTTTGTCTTCATCTTGCAAAAAATCACAAGGAGTTTAGAACTTAAATCTTTTTTTCCCCATTTCGCTTTTCTTATTTGTTTGGGTTTGTAACTATGTGACTAATTGAAGTGGAAGGGCAATCTAATGATACTTCAACAGATGATTGTACAAGGAATACGTAAGGTAGGTTATAAAAAGAATAAGGATAACAAATGATAAATATAGGAAATTTGGATTGATTGGGTCACGATTCCAAGTTTGGATTCGGTATGGATAAAAGAATCTCCTATATTATACTATTCAAGTCTCAACGACGAATTGATTTGATAGCTCAGATATTGTTATTCATGATATTGATTCATTCATTCATTGAATTCAAGGTGAAAGATTTATCATCTCTATGGGATAAAATTCCGAGTTATTGTGAAGTAAAAAAATCGATGAGATTATGGAAGAAAATATTCTTGCATTTATTGCTATTGCACTATTCATTCTAGTTCCTACAACTTTTTTACTTATCATTTACATAAAAACAGTCGGTCAAAATGATTAATTCAATTAAATTTTCAAATGAATTTGAATGAAACTTTCCTTTTATGTTCTTATAAAAAATGAACAAAGTCAAAGAAAAAGGATCCCAATTTTGCATCTTAAATAAAATGACCAGGCTATAATCAGCAGTATTTTATGAATTCGATATTGTGGTAAGAAATAAAGTTTCATCTATTTCTTTTTTACCGCACTATCTATTTCTTAGTCTATAAAGTTTTACTCTAGAATAAAGATAGATGCTTCATTTTATATAGATTAATCTACAATGTTCTCTTCATATTTATGTATATCAGTTCCTAATATTATGGAATTGACATAGTACCCAATTCTATTCTGGATCCCTTCAATGGCCACCTTCATCTCCACCTGTGTCTGGATTGGTTGAATCGACTCCACCGTCCCTTTTTGTCTTTCCATCTTCAACATTCAGCCCTAACTTTGCTGGATCAAGCCTCCCATTATCGGCGAAAGTGCGTGTGGGTGGTGGTCAACACTAACTTTATAGATTTGGGCACCCTTGTTGTGGATGGAAGGGTGTGGGTTGTGAATATAAGGTGGCGGTGGTTGTGGTGTGCTAAATGTGGACGAGATAGTGGATTTGAGAAGACGGTGGTGTTGGGAACCTACTTAATCAATGCGCAGCGGAAGTAAAAAGCAAATTTCGATTCCCAAACAAGGATCTGCTTTATGTTTAGATAGAAATTGTGATAGAAATAATACCTTGATGAATTCTGCAAACTCTTTTGCTGATTCACGAACTCCAATGATCACGATCTACAATCCAACCTGTCCAATTGTCCAGCCTCCAATGGTGATCCACACAGAGAATAAGAATGACGGCTAGGGTTTTCTTTTCTCGTGCTAGCAAGAATAATGAATAATCCGTATCTTTTTCAAACCATAACAGCTTATTAATATGAGTCCAAACGGGCTGGCCCATCTCTTAACTTAACCCGGTCCAACATTTAATTAATCAAATTAATTAAATTCAGTCCATGAATTAATTAATCCAATTAATTAATTCGGGTCTATTAATAAGCAACCCAATTAATTAATTATCCAACATTTGTCAATTAATTAATTGGTAAATCTCATTCTTCTGATTCTCTTTTGTGTGTGACCCATTAGGTTCTCGATCACGATGTCTAACGACGTAAATTATTATTTTGATCTAATCAAAACTGATAAATTAAAATACCATTTTAATTTATCATCAATTTACATTCGTTGTCCCAGATTGACATCTAGCAATGTGTCAGGGCAATACATGTGACGGGAAATGTCACGTGACATGACAAAACCAAACTTGTTCGTTTATCGTGAAACTATAATCCCTTCGTCAATATGATCCGATCAATTACGAGATATGGACTTGTGTCAAACTCAATTATCGATCATATCTTTTATCCTACTGTTAAGTCAATGTAAGTCGAAAACTCTTTTCCGACTTATGAGTTCACCTTGGCCAAGGATTTCATTATCAACTTAACTGGATGAAATGTAGATCATAATCTCTTACTATCTAAGAGTGACGAATCCTCTATTGATCATTCACAACCTTCATATGATTCTTGACATACCCGAACGATGCCGTATTAGCGACCCTTGACAGAGCAACATCCGACATCACCAAAGCATGACTGTCCTCACATAAGGCACTATGATGACCTCAAGTCAAAGGACCAATTCCACTACCGAACGTTAGAGATTAACCATTGACACTCAGATAGTTTTCCATGTGGAATCTCTCAGCGGGTCTCCAATGTTTTGTTCTATAACAAAACATTCACGTGTTCATTCAAGTGTCTCCACACTTCAGCTTGTAAGATCAACTACTTACTTCATAAGTAAGAAATGACACACGTGATGGTCTATCTATAATAACGATATCCGTATCTCGTTATTACATTCGACCAAGGACGGTTTAAGATTCAGTCATATGTAATTTGTATCTCACAATCACAACTCTTTGTGATTAACAAATCACCAAAACTTGAATCTACGAATTCTATTATTTAATTAATTAGAATATTAATTCAATAATAGATCTTGCCATAAATGTGCATCGGTTATATATATACATTAAAAGTGCTTATGTCCAAAGTTGATTGGACCTAGGGCATAACACTTACAAACTCCCACTTGCACTAGATCCAATCCCTTATGTATCTTATATCATAAGAGTCTACATGACAATCATGTTTATACTGCGACAACTCTTTGTCAATGGATCTGTAATTTAATAACTTATGGGAATTCGTTCTTTCTTTACGTCGTTTCATTGTATTATCTTTCCAATGAGATAATACTGCCTTAACACATGCTTAGATCAATGATGAGACCTTAGTTCCCTCGTTTACACGATGACTCCACTATTATCACAATACAGAAGCATGTGATCAACAATGTTAGGAACTACTCCAAGTTCATTAATGAACACTTTGACCCAGACAACAACTTTTGTTGCTTTCTAAAGCAGTGATGTATAAGGCTTTTATTATTGAATCAACGATGATTTTCGATTTGGAACCTTTCCAACATATCGTTTAAGAGTAAACCAATATCCTAATTGAAATATGCTATCATTCTAGTTCGACTAGAAGTTAGCATCAATGTATCCATGAACTCCCAGGTCATTTTCTCCATATAAAATCTTCTTAAGATTTTATCTATATAGATCTGGATGAGTTAAGCAATCTTATAGATCTATCTCTATAGATCAAGCTATTTCTCACATATCTATTATGAAGAAATTATTTAACAACCATAATTTCAACAATTGAAATATAAAGACGTCGTTTCATGTTAATATGTCTCATACATATAATATTAGGAATACGACATTGCTCCCACTATCTTCTTTTAAACACACAATTCATTTTTAATAAAATCAAACATTTTGACTTTTATATCAAATCGAATATTTCAGCTCCAAAAGACTTATTTTAATCCATATTGAACTTTTCTTGTAAACTCATTTACAACCTATGGGTTCAATCCATTAGGGGCGTTGACAGAAATGGTCCAAACCATTGGTTAATATTATAGTTCATATAGGTCTTATCATGCCTTATGTCATGTCCAGCGAGTCAACACACTTTGACTATGGCTTATGATTATTTCTGTAGGTTCATCCGATCACTCGTTTAGAAGTGAATGCTAGATTAATAATCATGGATTCTTACCTTCCAGAAGGTCGAATGATCCTACAAGATTTACATAGAGCTGTCGTGTCCTCAGGAGTCTCCACTATCTGATCAAGAGTATGTCTCTCAACACTTTGGGATCAGACTCAGGTTATCTACTTGGTTAACTATATCTGTGAATCCTTGAACTCTTTCAAGATTTACTCTACTCCCACTGTCCTCTCCTAGAACAAACATTTTCTCTAGGAGTTTGACACGTCTTGAGATGAACTCCTTCTTCTCAATGAGATTATAGAATTGATATTCAATTGTCTCTTGAATATCCCACAAATATATATTTATCGGATTTAGTTTCAAACTTATCCGATTCAGCGCGCTTCACATAAGCGTCACAACCCCAATCTTTCATATGAGAAAAGTGGGGCATTCTGTCTTTCCATAACTCGTATGGAGTTTTGTTAACCGATTTAGATGGGACACGATTAGTGCGTGGCACGTGGCAATCAGTGCATGATCTCAAAACGATTTTGAAGCATTTGCATGGCTTGTCCTTATTGCACTATATCTAATAGTACATGGTTCCTCATTGCAAATACACCATTATGTTGCAATGCATGTAGATGAATCTACTGCGAGAGAATCACATTCTCTTTTAGATAATCTAAGATTCTACATTTTAGATATTCTCCACATCGATCAAATCTTAGTGTGAGAATTTATTCACCTATTTGTTTCTCAATTCTAGTTTGAATCCCTTGAACATTTCAAAAGTTTCATACTTGAATTTCATCAAATATACATGACCATTTCTGAAATAGCCGTCTAGTAAATGTGATGAGATAAGAGAAACTTTATCTAGCATTGATTGATATGTGTCCACATACATAACTATGTATTAGACTCAGTAATTATGCAGATCTTTCTCATTTTCAAGTAAAAGGAGATATGGTCATTATGCCTAACAGACATATTTTGCATTTGTCAAATAATTCAAAATCATTTGACCCAGATGTACATCTCCATGTAAATTTGGAATTACATGACCAAATCTGCAATGCCAGATATAGGTGTTATTCAGATTATCATTTTTATGCCTTTAGTTATCTATACTCATTATAGAATACTCAATATTTAGAATATAAATGTCATTTTGTAATTTACCATAACCATTAAGATCTTATCAAGATAAAAGGAACAACAATTGTCCTTAACGTTAAAATAATTCATGTCCAAACATGAAATTTATTTAACGCTCTTGGTAATGGAAAGAACAAAACAATATTTCTCTAATTCTAATATTGAGCCTAAGGCAAAGGCAAGAAGTAGCTCCTATAGGCAATGCGGCAACTTTTGCTCATTTTCAACGTACAGGTCAACTTCTCCCTTTTTGCAGTGATCTACTTCTGTTTAGTTTCTGCATATTTATACAAATATGAGATCCATATCTAGTATCCAATACCCATGAAACTAATGAAATAGATATATGCCTTGCAATTTTCTTTCGAATGACCTATCATTCCAAAATGATAATAATGGTCATTAGATTTGGTATTGTCCTTATTTGCTTTAACTGTCTTAGTCATCTTAGATGTTTTCTTAAAACATCCTTTAGACTTCACTGGATGAATCTATGACTAACATTTGCCCATTATAAACATAGATATCGGACTTAACAGTCTTAAGCATGTTCAACAACTCAATAAGTGTGCATTCGAATTTATCCATGTTAAATTCATAATTAGTCATGAATAAGCTACTGGCAAAGATTGTAGAACCAAGTCATACTTAGTTCATTGTTCATGATTGAACTCAATTGAGACAACTTCTCAAAGTAGTTAACGTCTTCAGCACATCAGAACTAGCCGGAGACTCTTTTGCCATTATACACTGGTATAGTTGCTAAGAAATCTCATATCTTTCCACACGTGATTATTTATCATTCAACACTTTGAGATGAAAATCATGTGTTAGCATCTATACTCTTATGTTGCTTTTGTAACTTAGGTGACATAGTCGCAAACATCATACATGTTGCAGTACTATCGTCATCATTGTGTTCATTATAGCAGCCACCTCTTCCTTTATCGAGTCATCAACGAGTGTCTTTGGAAAGGGCTACTCAAGGACATAATCAATTATCATGCATGAGAACAATTCTCAGATTGCGGTGTCAATCAAGAAATTTGGTTTGGTTGTTGGCATACAGTATGCCGCTCAAATACATATGGTTACTCAAGATTCAATAAATGTAAACGACGAAAAGTAAAAGAATAATATATAAAATGCATCGATTAATTTAACATGGTCTTTTATTAAATTAATTTCGCTCCACTGTTTAACTCAAATTTATGACCCTCTCACATAAATTTATGGAATCCATACTTGATTTCCAGTGGGCTGGGATCCCATTTATTATATTAAAACCTTGAGTGTACTCAACAAATCTTAATAAAACATTTGGGTAGATACTATTATCAATTGTATCTCCATACAACTCCCAGATTATTAAGCTGACAACTATTTGTCTTCACACATCTTATGTGTTAGCTTAACATGCCTCCAAAATTCATCTCCTTGAGTGTACTCAACAAAAGATAAATTTTAGTTAAGTCAAACCCATCATTCAAAAATATCTAATATTTATAGTGTCAAACATATCCCTAATAGACCAGCATTGAGTGTACTCAACAAGTTGAGATCGATTTAGGACTCTCGGTTGTGCTATATGAATGAAGGGATAGACTAATTTTTTATTGGTCTTAATATTTAACTTGACTCTAAAAGTCTGCTCCTTGTCGTGATTCTCAATCAAAAAGTAGTTATTATTTTAGTGATTGTCCATTTACACTTATGGATGTTTTCGTGAGCTTGTGGGAAGTGGGACATTTCTGTTCCATGACATAAAAATGGAAATAAATAGACCAGCCTTGAGTGTACTCAACAAGCTGAGATCGAGTTAGGATTCTAGTTTTTCACTATAATGATGGAAGGCGAATAAGAAAATGACTTAATATTTTCAACGAGGGGTTTTTGCATGCAAAGGTCTCATCGTAATAATTATATATATTTTATTATACATCTAACATGCAAATAAACATACATATAATAGTGTGGATGATTATGGACTTATACTATCTAGTCCTCCCGAGCCATTAGGAAGACTAGTTGGTCAGTTCCTAGGGGGTATATCATTGATTCATACAATGCTCCATCTCTATGGTCTCCTCCTCTTCTTGTATCTTCAATTAGTCGAGCTGCAACTTGTATCCTGTACTAGTTGGCACGCAGGCCTAAATAATATTGGACGCGCATGCCCATAATAATAACGGACTCGCAGGTCCAAAATAAATTAGAGCTCACGGGCCCATAAAACAATAAGAATAAAACTAACCATTCAACACATCCACATGGTCGAGTCCATAATCATCCACTAATAAAACATTCATCATATAAATGCATTCCTATATAATATCTAATATTATATGCAAACATGTTTCAAGTTTCTAGTTTCTAGCAATAAAGTCGTCTAAACTAATTTAGACAAATGGATCGGAACAATTAAATAATCAAATTAATCAATTAATTTAATTAGTGGGTATATTTAATTAAAATCAAATTTTAATTTTATATACCAAATTAGAATCTCATTCTAATTCCACTATTAAGGGGCGGAACTATTTTAATTAAAATCAAATTTTAATTAAATATCAAATTAGAGTCCAACTCTAATTTCCAAGTTTTAAAATAAGATAATTTAATTAAAATCGAATTCTAATTAAATATCAAATAAGAGTCCAACTCTAATTTCAAAACTTAAGGCGATTAAATTTAATTTAAAATCAAATTTTAATTAAATATAAAATTAGAGTCAAACTCTAATTCCAAGATATTAGTGTGAACTTATTTAATTAAAATCAAATTTTAATTAAATATAAAATTAGAGTCCAACTCTAGTGCTAAGAAAAATTATAGGGTGTGACAATTTAATTAAAATCAAATTTCAATTAAATGTCAAATTAGAGTCCAACTCTAATTCCAAGAACATATTAGGGTGAGATAATTTAATTAAAATCGAATTTTAATTAAATACAATATTAGAGTCCAACTCTAATTGCAATTGAATTAACATTTTAATTTAGGATAAAACTCCTAAATAAAATAAAATTCAATTTAGGGTCAAATTTAATATTTAAGTTAAAATCTAATTTTAACGAAAATATAAAAGGTCGTCAATTTAAAATAAAATTTTAATCGGATCAAAATTGAGATTTTAGGTCAAATCTATTTTAAAATCAAATTTAAAACCATTTTAATATTTAAATTCAAAATTCTTTTGAAATTTGCAATTTGACCCATTTATAATTGTCAACAGAGACCCCAGATTTCATAATTGCAGAAAGGACCCTCCTTTTAAAATTGCAAATTGAACCCCATTATCATAATTTCATGCGGGGGCCTGCAATTTCGAAAATTGCATGAGAAGCCCCCGTCTCCAACACGAACTCTCGTATGTGAAACCCTAATGTCTGACCCTAATTTTTTTTTTATTTTAATTAGCGGCGCCGGTGATGGCGCCGCAACAACAACCTGCGGCAGATCGTCGCCGCTGTCATACAGCGGCGACATCCGCCGCACGCAGGCAGCGTTCGCGCTGCTGCTAGACTGCAGCGCGAACGCTGCAGTTTTCTGTGCAGCGGCGACAATCGCCGCTGCTTCTGCTAGCAGCAGCGTGCGACAGCACGCTGCTTTGAGCATAGGCAGCACGCTGCCTTGTCGCCGCTGCTTCTGCTAGCATCGCACGCAGCCTGTCGCCGGCGGCGGTGTTGCCGCCATGGGCACCGCCGCCAACCTTGTTCCGATTCGATTTTCGACCCTAAAATTATTTTCTTTTTCAAAATCAGATTTTGATTATAAAAAATAATTATCTAAATCGCCAGATTCAAGAAACAAATATAAACAATCAACTTTTGACTGTTTAATCACGCAAAACAATTTCTAACAAACACAAAGTAGGCTCTGATACCACTGTTGGGAACCTACTTAGTCATGCGCAGCGGAAGTAAAGCAATTTCGATTCCCAAACAAGGATCTGCTTTATGTTTAGATAGAAACTGTGATAGAAATAATACCTTGATGAATTCTGCAAACTCTTTTGCTGATTCACGAACTCCAATGATCACGATCTACAATCCAAGCTGTCCAATTGTCCAGCCTCCAATTGTGATCCACACAGAGAATAAGAATGACGGCTAGGGTTTTCTTTTCTCGTGCTAGCAAGAATAATGAATAATCCGTATCTTTTTCAAACCATAACAGCTTATTAATATGAGTCCAAACGGGCTGGCCCATCTCTTAACTTAACCCGGTCCAACATTTAATTAATCAAATTAATTAAATTCAGTCCATGAATTAATTAATCCAATTAATTAATTCGGGTCTATTAATAAGCAACCCAATTAATTAATTATCCAACACTTGTCAATTAATTAATTGGTAAATCTCATTCTTCTGATTCTCTTTTGTGTGTGACCCATTAGGTTTCCGATCACGATGTCTAACGACGTGAATTATTATTTTGATCTAATCAAAACTGATAAATTAAAATACCCATTTTAATTTATTATCAATTTACATTCGTTATCCCAGATTGACATCTAGCAATGTGTCAGGGCAATACATGTGACGGGAAATGTCACGTGACATGACAAAACCAAACTTGTTCGTTTATCGTGAAACTATAATCCCTTCGTCAATATGATCCGATCAATTACGAGATATGGACTTGTGTCAAACTCAATTATCGATCATATCTTTTATCCTACTGTTAAGTCAATGTAAGTCGAAAACTCTTTTCCGACTTATGAGTTCACCTTGGCCAAGGATTTCATTATCAACTTAACTGGATGAAATGCAGATCATAATTTCTTACTATCTAAGAGTGACGAATCCTCTATTGATCATTCACAACCTTCATATGATTCTTGATATACCCGAACGATGCCGTATTAGCGACCCTTGACAGAGCAACATCCGACATCACCAAAGTATGGCTGTCCTCATATAAGGCACTATGATGACCTCAAGTCAAAGGACCAATTCCACTACCGAACGTTAGAGATTAACCATTGACACTCAGATAGTTTTCCATGTGAAATCTCTCAGCGGGTCTCCAATGTTTTGTTCTATAACAAAACATTCACGTGTTCATTCAGGTGTCTCCACACTTTAGCTTGTAAGATCAACTACTTACTTCATAAGTAAGAAATGACATACGTGATGGTCTATCCATAATAACGATATCCGTATCTCGTTATTACATACGACCAAGGACGGTTTAAGATTCAGTCATATGTAATTTGTATCTCACAATCACAACTCTTTGTGATTAACAAATCACCAAAACTTGAATCTACGAATTCTATTATTTAATTAATTAGAATATTAATTCAATAATAGATCTTGCCATAAATGTGCATCGGTTATATATATATACATTAAAAGTGCTTATGTCCAAAGTTGATTGGACCTAGGGCATAACACTTACATTCCAGCTATGAGAAAATCCAACTAAGAAAATGAGAGAAAATTCTGAAGAACCGGCTCTGATACCATGTCAGATATGCACAATAATATTCAATAAGACTTGATGCCCTCTATGTGAGAAGTTCTCTTATTATATAGAACCAAAATCATAACTAAATATGGTAAAAATAATCTATCTATATATAATACAATTATAATGATAATGTAATCGTAACCTTCGATGATTTCCGTAATCTTATTCAATTTCATTGACACTTGAGATTAACGATGTTAGGGTGCCCAGAAAGCCTAGTCATTATTTTAATCTCAAGATTGATGATGCACACATCTTCTTTAGTGACTAGCCTATCTTTAGCAACCGATTTGCACGCTAGAACCCTTCCGGTTAACTTATCCATGCATTTCCTGATTACGATAAATTGCCCCCACCCCAACTGTTTTCCTAGAACATAATGATCATTTCATAGGACTAACTAAATAATTCAATTGAATGAATTTTTTCCGACAAGATCCTTTTTGTGTTGATACTGAATCAAATGATCTTACTAAATAGAACAAAAATGGTTGAGAGAAATGATAACATTGGTAGGATGAATAAACAACAATATTGTATTTTATTTTTCATTTTTAGTTTTTTATTGTATTGGGAGTATAATTGTAAATTTGTTGTGGTGTATTTTTTGAAAATATATTTAAATTGTAGTGTGATTATAATATGGTGTAGTAATTAAATTTTTACCCTTAAATTAACCTAGAACAAAATCTGAATGCCAAATATACCCCTGTAATAAAAATGTTCATGGTTGAGAGGATAAGTGAACACTATAGTTAGGTTCCATGTTGTCCAACGTTTCTCCATTATGAAGTCGCTTATGGTATTTTGGATGACACTAATGATTTTTTACCAGATTTTCTCTTTTGGCCTTTTATCTGCAAAGTAGTACTCACAATGTCAATATTTATTTGTTATTGTTCTGAAAGGGATGTCCAAGCCATCAGCATCCTCCTTGACGATAAGTATAAAGTAAGATTTGGAGCTTGAGTGAGGTATGCCTTCAAGAAGGAGACACTCATCAAAATAGGTTCAAAAAGTTTTTGCGGCTACTACAGTGAGTATTTTCATTGTGAGTATTTTCATTTATATCACACATACTGACCTTTTTGGTGGATGTACTTGTTCAGGGGCGGAGCCAAGTAAGGCCCAGGGTGGGCACATGCCGACCCTGAACTTCTGGGCTCAAAATTTATTTTGGGCTCAATTTTTTTTTTTGGTAAATCCCACAGTCCCAGCCCAAAAGAAAAAGCCCAAAACCAATTCCAAAAATTTAAACATCGAACACAAATCACAACTTCATGTCTCCAGAATCTACTTCTGTGCTCCGCCTCCATCGCAGCTTGAAGCCAGTTCGCACCTCAACTCCGGCATCTTCGCAGCCTCCGCTCAACAACTGTCGTTCAGAACTTCCACCCCATTTTCGCAGCCTTCGACTCGCTTGCAATCGCACGCAGAAGGTAGAAGATTTTACTTCTTTTCTTTTCTTTTCTTTTTCTCCCTTGAGTTTTTTTGTGTTGGTCGAGAAAAATGAAATCTTTACTTTATGCAATTTGGCTTTTTATAATGGCTAAAAAGTTACCAGTTAAGAGATTCAAGGATAGTTTATACAATTTGTTCTTTGAAGCAATATGTAATCGATAATGATTTAGGGTTGGTAAATTAGGCCTTTGCATTTCTATATACTGTTCAAAAATCCTGTTCTCATTGGATTTAAATTCTAATGTGTCCATGTCATTTTAGTTTTTGCTTAATTAAGGGTTGAATCTTTGTGATTTATTAACTCTTATTGAATTGAATATTTCTATTGTTTAGTCTATTGACTTTTTTCTAATTTGAATTGGGTCTAATGCATAGGATGTTGTCCCTAAAGAAGGTCGGCCAACTCAAACTGAACAACACTTCTTTCTTCCCTATAGCGGATTTTGTGCTCGAAAGGGGGTAACTCCAGAACCTTTCAAACTTACTTTATGTGTACCAATTACAAGTAAAATATAGAGCAACAGAGTTCTATTGCTCATCGCGAATTTATACGAATTGGCTTGGTTGGATGATCACTTGTATTAATAAAAAGTTTTAAATGGACCTGATGATATTGACTATAAAGTACATACTATGAAACTTGTCAATTTTTCCATGTAGATAGATTACCTGTGCTTAATTCCACAATTTTAATGAATTTAGATTCGTGCAAAGGAGGTGATTCTCAATTCCGTAGATGTTGCAAATGCACTTGTCCAGTATATCAGCAACAACTTTATAGCTGACATTGTCCTTGGAGCTTTTAGCCGAAGTGCAATAGCAATGTATTCTTCATTGTATCTGTCTCCTCTTTGTCAAACTCGGCTAGTTATTTTAGAAGTATCATAAACTAGATTTTTCATTAGAATATAATTTTCTGAGTTTCATGCAGAGAGTTCAACCTGCTAGATTAATGGTCACATGGGAGACAATATACTTGATCACAAATAGATGGGAACTAGAAACTTAGATAGCTTTGTTGATCCACTATGACAGATTTAGGCATACATTTTTAGGATATATCCTATATGGTGTCTGATGAGGACTAAGACCTATTTGATTTCTCTTTTCACACATTTCTCAATATTTCTTTGTCGTTTGTTATCAGGGCATTTAAAAATATAGACGTTGCCAGCTATTTCGGAAAATCTGCACCTGATACCTATTCAGTATATGCTATATGTAGAGATATATATTTTTGAAGCTCGATAATGAAATTATTGTACAAAGTTATTAAAATATGAAAACTAGAAAGGAATAAGTGTAATTTATAAACTATGTTATTTTTAGTATTGTCGTAATATTGTTTTATATTTTTATTATCATTACATCCGTGATAAAAACTCGACGTTCAACATTAATAAATTGTACGTGCCCACCCTGAATTACTTTCCTGGCTCCGCCCCTGCTTGTTCTAGCTTTTCAAGTACTAGCTTGAAAAAGATCACAACGAGTCACTACACCCGAGTGTATGACAAGGGAAATAAATATTCGAGTGCAACTTGAACTCCATTTATTCTGATATACACTTGTTAAGGCAGTTTAGTTACTAATAAGAATGATGATGTTGACGTTATAAAGTTCATCTGTGTCAGTCTCTGGGCCTCCCATTAGTGTCAGCTAAATTCAGATTTATAGAGGTTAATACTGTCTTTGGGCTTTGTGATTCATGTTTAGTTATTGTTGTATAGTTCATTCCAGTTGCTCCGTTGAGGCTGTGACAAATTTATTGGGCAAAGCCCCTTTCCCGGGCAGCACGGTTCAAATTTATTTGTTGTGTGCCGGTGACATCAGACCATGGTACTTCAGGTTTGTGCAGTCTCTTTAATTGTAGTTGTTGGGTTTTTTCGATATCCAATAAATTCAGGCGATGATGTAAAATCGATGTTGGATAAGTATTGTATCGACACCTAAGATTGATGACCCGACACTAAAACTATTTGGGGCCATTGGAAGCTGTCTAATTAATTAGAGTTGTTCATGGCCTGGTTCCTCATTTAGTGAATGGCTTATTTGGCACACTTATTATCTTCTTGTTGGGTTGGCCCATTACTATACCCTAAGTGATCATATATATTTTGCTTCTTCATGGCTTTCTCATTTTAAGTGTGTTTTGCCCCTTTATTGAGAGAGACACGACCGTCTCCTTTGTGGTTTTGTACTTCTGGCTAGTAATTTGTATCGTTCATCTTCTCATTGTTCTTCAGCCTTTGTGGCTCCGACTTTTGGGGCTGCAAAACACCTTCCCTTTGTGTCCTAAGTGGGTACAATTGAAAGCAATCGAAGAGAGGAATAGTTTGAAGGTTTTAGGTTGATCAATTGGGTGTTGATTTGATTGGTAAACTGAGCTCGGTTATTGGTTATTGGAAATCATTGTTCAACAATTGGTATCAGAGCAGGGTTGGTGGTGAATTTTCTGCCCAAAATCATCTAGAAATCGCCAAGAATTGAGCAGAAAATCTGTCCATTTTTTAATTTTTTGACAGACTTACAAACGTGATTTTTGGCCAAATCAATGGCCGGTTGGATGAACGGAGACCACTAATGGACTGTGCAGGCAGAGGCGCTGCTGGAGGTCCGGCGGGTGAGGTTGACAACCGACGGTGGAGCATGGCATCTTCGACGACCACGCGTGGGGGTTCTTCGGCGACAGTTTCTTCAGACAAAATCTTTCTAAGGATTTTATGTTGTTAGTTTTGTGTTTCAGGTTATACACTGAAATATGGATGATTTTGCCCTTACGTGTTTGTGATTCAATTTTTTCTCGGTTGGTTGATGTAATTTGTTGGAGACTTTAGGGCGAATAGTGGTAGCTCTAAAGTGATAAATCCACATCTCTCGTAATTTACGGAGTTGGATAGGTCCACACTGGTAAATTGACTTATCCCGTTTAAATTTCAGCATTGGAACGTCATCGTGTGGGGGGTGAAATTAGGATTGGGGTTACCGTGAAGAGGTAACCATTGCTTGTGCTAGAAATTTAGAAATTAATTGCTCTAGTTGAAGTGCTGGTTTTAACTGCAAGTTAATAATTGCTTCTGTGTTTAATTGCGTGAGAATTTGAATTTTAGTTGATACACCTTTGAGTTGCATTAACTATTCTGTTAGAACATATAGACTTGGCCCATTTGAATATTCCCGTGATCTAAGATCTTGAGTATCACGAAACTCCGTGAATCTAGAATGGGATATATTGTTGTTTTAGGATTATTTGTGTGACCTATTTGTGCACTTTGGTTATTTTGTTTTTCAAAATGTCTTCATATTTCGAATTGGAATTTTCAATGGGAAATGAAACTTTTAGATTTGGCAACAAAAGATGAATGAGATTTTGATTCTGAAAAAAGTTTTAAAGGCCATAGATGACAAATATCCTGCGAATTTAACAAAAGCACAAAAAAAGAATATGATGAATTTGCTTACACTTCAATTATTTTACACCTATTCGACACCGTTTTGAGAAAAGTTGAAAAACTTGATTCTACTAAAGAACTTTGGTAAAAGTTGGAGGACTTATATTTGCTTAAGCCTAGTCCTATTAAGTTGTACTTGCTTGAAATATTTTTAGCTTTAAAATGGATCCTTCAAAGGATCTTGATGACAATTTAGATGTTTTTAACAAGTTGGTTCAAAATATCTTTAATTGTGATGAGAAAGTGTTTGATACGTATAAGGCCATTATTTTGCTGAATTTTATGCCTTACTCATATAGAGAGGTTAAGAATGCAATTAAGTAAAGTAGGGACACTTTAATATTCTAGATTGTTATAGATTCCTTTAGGAGTAAAGAGATGAAGATTAAAGGTGAAAAGGAAGATAATAGAAGCGGTGAGTTGCATATGATGAGGAGTAGAATAAAGTTTAAGAAAATGACTTTTGGTAGAGCTCAAGACAATGGTGATTCGAGTAGTGACTCGAGTGGTAAGAAGAAAGGCAAAAGATGGGACGAGTTTAGTGGTAGACGGTGTTACAGTTGTGGTAAGGCTGGACACTTTTATTAGGGATTGTCCCAAGAAGGAAAATGATAAACAGAATGGTAAGGTGAGAGGTGATGCGAATTTGGCCATAGGGTCGAGTGATGACCCTAGTGAGGTTTATTGAGTGTAAACCTAGTTACTGCATGTGTATCCGTGTGTAATCTTTTTCTTCATGTGTGTGATTGCTCAATTTCGTTACATGATTATATGTTGCAATTCAATGTATTTGATATGTGCATTGCCATGAATTGGAGTAATCTTATTACTTGGTGTAATTGTTTGCATGCATAGTGATTTGAGATGCATTAATAGTGTGTAATATGTCTTTTGATAAGGTGAAGTATATATACTTAGGAGTACATTGGTGGTTTTGTACCGGGGATATGTAGTATAGAATTTTGATCACGAGTGGAGAGGTGATCAAATGTTGAAATCATTTATCTAAGAAGAGACTCTAATCAGGTGAAGTGTGAGAGATCACTTCTATTACTTCTGTTAGGTGGAGACCTATTATCCATTTAGGTTAGAAGAAGTGATGTGGTGATAGATGATTATCCCAAAAACTTAGGATCTATTGTGGTTTACTAATTTGACATGTGTTGAGTAATTAGTCTAGTGAGCAAGGTGGATGATAAAGTAAGATATGTGTTCTCGAGGTGGGAGTAACACAGAGAGGGATATGATTAGTGTGGTGAGATCTTCTCTGTGGGGTTATTTTTGCATTTGTTGCATATGTGTTGGCCTGTTGATTAACTTGGTGTTGATCTGTTGTTCTGTGTGAACGTGTTTTCTGAGAAGATCTGTGTTATCTTATAAGATATCTTCATCACATGTTTATTTGCTCTTGATTGATTGTTGTGATTATCTGCTTCTAATTGGATGTTCTTGATCTTAGCCTTGGTGAGTACATGGAGCAGGTATTGTATGTGTTTTAGGTTCGAAACACGAGATAAGGTCAGTGATACCAATTTTATTAGTTACTTTGATTATGCAAGTATAAATTGTGTGTTTTGGTTACTTGCGGATTGATTGGGTATCAAGGTGAAGATTTGTTGGGTTTTTTGATACCTAATAAATTCGGACGATGATGTAAAATCGATGTTGGATAAGTATTGTATCGACACCTAAGATCGATGACCTGACCCTAAAACTATTTGGGGCCATTGGAAGCAGTCTAGCTATGTCAATGAGCCAAGCCGGAAAAAAAAAAAGCTAGGGCTCAGCTCGAGCTTTTTTGGACAGAGCTTTTTTGGCTTCGAGCCGAGCCGAGCCCGCTCGGTCTTTTGTTTCTTTTTCTTTTTTAATTCGAAATATTATCTTAGCTATCGTAAATTTTACGATTTTCATTTAATGGTATACTAATTTTTATTGGTTTCTATGTGTTGTGTTAATTACTTTTTGAATTATTTACCTTTTAATTAATAGTATGATACAAGGGTAAAAATGCTATTTTGGCCGTTGATTAAATATAATATCGGTTTTATATTTTCACTGTCCAATTTTCAGATTAATTTCTTAATGGGGTGATTTTGGATTGATAAAAATCGTTCCTTAATTGTATTTATTGAAGTTGGTATACTAAAAAATCTCTTCACTATTAATCTTTAAAATATAGGTAATTAAGGTACACTGAACTCCGACCATATAATTTTGAGCTCTAGCTCAATTTTTTTTTTTTTTTAATTTTATTTACAACACGCAGGCAACTATAGGCTGTTAGCTATACCTACTGTAGTAGGCAGATTTTCTAATTTATATATATTTTTATTTTTTAAAAATATGCTGCTACACGGGCCGGCCCGATTCGGGCTGATGCCAAAAAATGGGGCTCGGCTTGGTTCCACCGAGCCCGAGCCGGGCCCGGCTCGGGCTTTTTAAGGGCCGAGCACGAGTCGTTCAAGCCGATGAGCTTTTTTGTCATCCTTAAAGCAGTCTAATTAATTATAGTTGCTCATGGCCCGATTCCTCACTTGGTGGATGATTTAGTTGGCACATTTATTGTCTTCTTGTTGGGCTGGCACATTATTGTACCCTAAGTGATCCTATATATTTTGCTTCTTCACAGCTTTGTTATTTTAAGTGTGTTTTGCTCCTTTATTGAGAGAGATACACGGCTGCCTCCTTTGTGGTTTTGTGCTTCCGGCTAGTAATTTCTCTCGTTCATATTCTCATTGTTCTTCAGCCTTTGTGGCTCTGACTTTGGGACTGCAAAACACCCTCCCTTTGTGTCATAAGTGAGTACAATTGAAAGCAACCGAAGAGAGGAATAGTTTGAAGGTTTTGGGTCGATCGATTGGGTGTTGATTTGGTTGGTAAACTGAGCCCAGTTCTTGGAAATCATTGTTCAACAATAGTTTTGTTTCCATCATTGTTACTTCTTGTCTGCATATTCTCCTATGTAAATGATGCCAGCTAGATGCTTCTTTAGTGTTTGTTCTTATCACGTAGTTGATTGCAATGCATATGGGTCTGAAGAGAACTAACATCTATGGGCAGTTTGGTTAAATTATATACTGTGATATAAAAGGCCATTGAATACTTTTCCTTACCTAGCCATTGCTAAAACATAGATCGCAAGGAATTTTTAAACAAGAACGTTTCCATTTCGTGCACATTTCAGAAACTGAAACACTTCAGAAACTCTAAGAAATGTTTTGGAGACTTGAAAAGGTTTTCCTCATTTTTTTTTAACTTTTGTATAAAATTTGAAAACTTAAAAGAAAACCTTTAATCAATATATAAACTTCAATTTCAACTAAGAATTAACTTAGTTTCGGGTTTAACCCTTCTACTTAAGGCTATTAAGAAGTGATTAGAGTTTGACCGAATTAGATTAATGGTTCTTCCGACCTAATTACCTTATGCAAATAAAAGTTGTATCTGGAGAGACTTTTGCTATGTGTTTGATAGATGGAGAATTCCTTTCCTAGCCTAGTTAAGTAACTAGTCATTGACTCAAGTGCTTATAATAGGAATGTGCATATATGAATATGAATGGACAATTGCTTTATTTTTTATGGTCGGTAATTAACTAACTTGCGAATTTCTTACTCATAAACACCCTTTAAATGGCTATACTTTGTATTTTTTAACCATCCCTTTCCTTAATGTTTTAAAATTTAAATGTTACAGCTCACATGTCACTAACTGGCTTCTTACTCTGAGCGAATTGTCCAAATAGACACTAAACTTTAAGTCATGCTTCCAAAGGGTCATCGAACTTTAAAAATCACCAAGGTGATCACTGAACTTTGCAAAAGGTTTTTACGAGGTCACTGAACTTTAAAAATCACTCCATTCATTACTAAACTTTGCAAAAGGTTTCTACGGGATCACTAAACTTTCCAAAAGGTTTCCTAGGAGATCACTGAATTAGTTATCCATGAAAAACTTTTTACAAAATTCAGTGATGAATGAGGTGATTTTTAAAGTTTAGTGATCTCGTAGAAACCTTTTACAAAGTTCAGTGACGATTTGAGTGATTTTGAAAGTTCAATGGCCTCTTAGAAGTATGGTGTAAAGTTCAGTGACTATTTGGACAATTCACTCTTCTTACTCTCATGCTGTTAAAGATTTAAGCTCATCATTCGTAGAGCATTTTTGGCTAAGCTTAAAATAATTTTTGATGTAAGTCTTAAAATATTTTTTTTATTGGATAGTTGAAAACATTTTGACATGATGTAAGAGTTACTTTCAAAATAAGAAACATTTTTTTACTAAAAAGTTAGAAAAAGTAAGTTATCCAAACTTTTTCTAAGCTTATCCAAACATGTTTTATATGTTACGTTTTGAGCATCACTCACCAGAACTCTCTGAAAACTCCTTTAATAATAAGAAAAAAGAATGTTGTGACTTGGTGCAGTTTATCATAAAGGCAGGCACTAAGTGTAAGTTTCGTGAGCAGGAGTGTAGGAACACTTTGATCATAGTCTTTATGGTTAAGAGCGATCACATGGGATAGTTCTAACTTCTAATTATGCACATTTTATATGGAGTTGCTAATGTTTGTCAAACCTTGGGACTGCTTCGTTCAAATCAAATGAACAAATTTCTTTCTTAATAAAGCATTCAACTTAAAAGCCACTTTATACATTCATTACAAATTATCATGTTTCAAACGAATATTATACTAGGTCAAATGACTCTATATGATAGTTGATATTTGGAGCCAAATGACTTAACTTCTGGAATAGAAAAATAAATATAAGCACACACAGTGGCCGTTTGACATCAGAAGTTCTTGGGGGGAATTATAAGAAGGAAATAAATATACGATTCATAGTTTTGTTTGTTTATTTATTATGATTTTCTAGTTTGGCTAAAGATCATAAAGCTGAAAGTTCTTTTAACTTTGACTCAGATTATTAATTGCAGCTTGTGCATCATAATTTCTTTTTTCCATATTTTAAAATGCCCAGGTGTGCATAATGAAACATGTGCTTATAATGTTTATTGCTTCGGAGAGGTATTACTTGAGCTCGTTACAGGCAAGCTGGGTATCAGTTCTTCAACTGATGCCACCACGAAGGAGTGGTTGGAAGCATCCTTTCCTTACTTCAGTATATACGACAAGGAACTACTCAAAAACATTGTCGATCCGTCATTAATTATAGACGACGATCTTCTCGAGGAAGTGTGGGCAATGGCAACAGTTTCTAGGTCTTACCTTAGTCCCAAGTCTATAAGCAGCCTCTAATGAGATACATTCTTAAAGCTTTGGAAAATCCATTGAAAGTGGTACGAGAAGAAAATTCGGGTTCTGTCCGCCTTAGAACGACGTCCTCCAGTGGATCATGGAATGCCGCTTTTTTTTTTTTTTTGCAAAGGTGGCGCAGCTCTTCCAATGTGGTGGTCATCCCAGCCGCTTCTAATGAAGTGGAAGGAATATTAAGTAGTTTTTAATAGTAGGGAACAACGGTCCCAAGGATGTGATGGGCAAAAAATTGTTTGTGAGATTCCGCAAGTGTACGGATCATGACAAGTAATAAAATGGATTTATTAAGTCCGAATATCATCACACAGAGACTATTATCTCCTATAAAGTTTTAAACCAATCTAGTTTCAATTTAAATTAAAATGGTAACTAATGATTAAATTCGAATTTTATTTTCTAAGCAAAATTCTAATAAATAACGAACTATTTCATAAAATAACGAACTCAAATTAAACTTGCAAATAAAATTATGTGATGAGGTAGTTAGAATTTCTGATTTCACTTAGGTTGTTTATCATACATTTAATTCCAATTTAATCAGCAATTTTTCATACATGCCAACAATCAAATTAACCTATTTAGTTAGTGATCTCTCTCAAGCAACACTAATCATATTTATATGCCCGAAATTACTATATCTCTATGTAAATCCACACACATACGAACACATTAATTTATAGGAATTCAATAAAGATCGTATATATTATAATTATCTCTCGACCTCTTATAATTTCTATGTCAATTATTGTACGAGCTAGAATTATCTATCACCTATCGGTCTCAATATTATTCCCTAAATCAATTAATTATTGTGCAAACAATCAAAGTATTAAACACACAATAATTAATTAACAAATATGAAAATAGTATGAAAATCTTGAAGTTAAACATATAATAAAAATCTAAGCTACATCATCAATCCTAATATAAAAATATTTAACCATTCATAATGTTGAATTTAAATATGGGAAAGTGGAAAGAAATCACCAAAAACTGTCGAATCGTGAATATTATCCAATTACGCGTTGCCGACTTCGTGCGTGTGTATATAAAATATTGCAGCTTCAAGCTTTTTCCTTTCCCAGAATAGTGTATATATTTTAATCAAAGAATCCACTTTCAGCAGCTTTATGTGCGTCTTCTTTTGTCCAACAATTCAGCCGCTATGGTTGACTTCTTGCCGAATTCTTTTGTGTGTTGCTTCCTTCTGTCGCTTTTTCCCTGTGCGTGTATCTCCTCTATATTGCAACTGTCTGTAATATTTTTTTTTATGGCAGCCCCTCTTTAGATATATATATATATATATATATATATATATATATATATATATATATATATATATGACCTAAACGACCATGATTTGGTCCATTCAGAAATCTAATTTGAGGTTCAATTAACTTTGTGTTTCTACAAGTCATTTAATTCTTTTGAATTAACGCAGTTTAGTCCCCGTATTTTGAATTTTGCCATTTTTCTGCTATTTTGCATTCTTTTTTTTTTTTTTTAAATTTTTCATTAAACATAAATCTTTATCTACAAAATATAATATAACTTAAATTAGATAGAATTTACTCTAAAAGACAATAAAATATCATGATTTAGGATAACAAATAAGTATAAAAACTACACTTATCACACCCCCAAACTTGACTTTTTGTTTGTCCTTGAACAAAACTAAAACCTAATAAAAACACAAACACACAATTTTAATTACCTAATTGATGGTCTATCAATCAAGCAAAATAAAAAAATTTAGCTCGCCAACCAGGCTTTTTATTTCAAGATTGAAATCATAATATTAATCTAATCACAGCTTCAAAATCACAATACAAAAATTAAAATCTACATTTTCAATGTAAATTCGACGTGTGTGTGTGAAGAATTAAGTATCGCATTATAAATTTCTAAGTTATTTCAATTTTCGACCCTTAGTGATCAAATATAATCTTTAATCACTCGTAAGATTCACATACTCCAAACTTATTCTTTTCGCTCTTTTCAAGTGTGTGAACTAATGTTGAATTTTTTACTATCCCCACCTCTTTAGTTTAGGTAAATCTCACTAATTGTTAGTCAATATGTCAACAAACAAGGGTTCTCTATAATTTGATTGTTTCAATCTCTAAAACTTAACTAAGCTAATAGTCTCTTATCAAAAGTCAAATTTATCAAATAAGTGTTTGGGACATAACCAAAGCATTTGGTGTGTCTTCTATTTAATACACCCGCTTTTTCTGATTTTTTATAAATGCTTTTTTTTTTTTGAATTTTTTTTATTCGAAACATTCTCACTCTTAAGCTTTTTAAATGACCAATGTAACAAGCTTTCGATCGATTACTCTCAAATCAGATGATCATAGGACACTGATTTTAAAGACCTTTGCAGGCTTAATTGCTCGAGTCATAAAGGTTATGAAGAGAAATTCTCAAATAATAAAATTTATTTTATGCATTGATTAGTGTAATGTCCCTCATTAAACACTAATTTAAGAAAAACGATATCTAACTTGAGATTTTCATCCAATTTCATTCTATTGACCTTAGATAATCCACACAAGATTTTTTTTTTTACACATGGAATCTCCATTTATCTCAATATCTTCCAACAATAGTGAAATCCCCCAAACTATTCTAAATTTGGTCCAATGATGTGAAATTTTGTGGTTTTGAGTTTAGCATTTATGGTCCACTATTTCAACATATTCAATTATGAATTCAACTAATTCATACACAATGCTTAACTTAATTCATGTGCTCAATATATATCAATTTTCACATGAAAAAGTAAAAATTAATTTGAGCATGCAACTTATTCACCATTCATAGATCAATTCATGATTCAATACATTCATTATTGACAATCAGGCCAACTAACTCACACAAGCACACAAAAAGAAATATATTGAGATTTTTGAATTTTTTTTATCAAATCACACAAAAACACATAAAAAAATGAAAACTCGTATTTTTCACCCCCAAACTTAAACTAGACATTGTCCTCAATGTCTTAAATGCTACATCCGCATATAAAAGGGGTGGGGAAGAAAGTGAAGAAAAGACTCCCCTGATATGGCGTGTTCTTCAACGGATAGCTTTCGTTGAACTCTCGTTGGCTCCTTGGTCAAAATTAGTTTAAATGTTTCGCGACGTCATGTTCCTAAAAAATCAAATAAATCATTAAGATCAAATAAATGGAACAAGTGTTACTTAGCTCTAACATCTTAGAAACAATATAACAAAGACTGAAGGGGAAAGTGGGATATGGATGATGAGTCTTAAATAAACATAAATAAAAATTAAACTATCCTAAAATGTAGAACATACTAAATAAAAATGAAAAACGCTTAGATTGCCTCCCAAGAAGCGCTTCTTTAACGTCATTAGCTTGATTGTAGTGATGATTATTCTGGCTCATCCAATAGGATGGAAGATTTTTCTTTCGAGAATTCTCCTTCCAAATACCGCTTCAACGTTTGACCGTTAACCTTGAAATTACTATTTTCTGGATGTTGTAACTCAATTGTACCATAAGAATATACTTTTACCACCGTAAAAGGTCTAGCCTATCGAGATTTTAATTTTCCAGGGAAGAGCCTTAGTCGAAAATTATAGAGTAGCACTTTCTCTCTCACTCGAAATTCTTTTCCTTGAATGAATTTGTCATACCATTGCTTTATTCGTTCCTTGTAGATACAGGCGTTTTCATAAGCATCATTCCTGAACTCATCCATCTCATTGAGTTGTAGAAGTCTTTTTTCCCCAGCTTGTTGCCTATCAAAGTTTAATTTTTTCAGTGCCCAGTATGCTTTATGCTCCAACTCCACAGGTAAGTGACAAGCTTTCTCATACACCAATTGATATGGAGACATTCCAATATGTGTTTTAAACGCTGTTTTGTATGCCCAGAGAGTGTCATCTAATGTCTTTGCCCAATCTTTTCATGATACATTAACTGTAGTTTCTAATATTCATTTGATCTCCCGATTGGATATTTTCACTTGACCGCTTGTTTGTGGGTGATATGCTGTAGCAATGCGATGCTTCACTCCATATTTTGATAAAACATAGTCTAACACCCTATTGTAGAAGTGTTTCCCACCATCAGTAATGAGTGCCCTTAGTGTTCTAAATCGGTTGAAAATGTTTTTTCTTCAAGAAATTTATGACTACCTAAGAATCACTTGTTGGTGTGGAAATTGCTTCAACCCACTTAGATACATAATCTACTGCCACCAAGATGTACTGACATGAATAAGAGGATGGGAATGGACCCATGAAATCTATACCCCAAAAATAAAAAAGTTCTACTTCAAGAATGGAGTTCAGAGGCATCTCATTTCTCCGAGAGATGTTTTCAGTTCTTTGACATCGATCATATGCCTTAACTATACTATGTGCATATTTAAATTGAGTTGGCCAATAGAAATCTGACTGGAGACCTTAGCAATTGTTTTCGTTTTCCCAAAATGCCCTCCATATGGTGCCGAGTGACATTGCCTTAAGATTTCAACCATTTCTGCTTCAGGTACACATCTTCGAATGATTTGATCTGAACCACGCCTGTATAGATATGGATCTTCCCAAAAGTAGTATTTAAATCTGAAAAGAATTTCTTCCTCTGTTTGTGGGTGGTGTCGGGAGGTAAAATGTTGTCAGCAAAATAGTTGACTATATCTGCATACCATGGGACCTCAATTAGAGCGAGCAACTGTTCTTCTGAAAAGAATTCATTGATTTGATCATCCCCTGATAGTGTGATCTTCTCAGATCTAGATAAGTGATCTGCCACTACATTTTTTGTTCCTTTTTTATCCTGAATTTCTAAGTCAAACTCTTGTAACATTAATACCCATCTAATAAGCCTATGCTTAACGTCTTTCTTTGCCAGTATATATCTAAGGGCTGCATGATTAGTGTAAACTATAACTTTCGACCCAATAAGATATGATCGAAATTTGTCAAATGCATGATTAGTGTAAACTATAACTTTCGACCCAATAAGATATGATCGAAAATTTTAAAATGCAAATACCACTGCCAGCAGCTTTTTTCAGTAGTGGCATAGTTTATTTGAGCATCATTGAGACCTCGACTGGCATAGTAGATCACGTGAAGTATCTTATTTATTCTCTAACCTAGTACTGCTCCAACTACAAAGTCACTTGCATCACACATGAATTCGAACGGTAAATCCTAATTTGGTACTACAATAATAAGTGCAGTTATCAATTTTTCTTTAAGTGTGTTGAATGCTATCAAACATTCCTCGGTAAACTGAAATTTGACAACTTTCTCAAGCAAATTACATAATAGTTTAGTAATCTTTGAGAAATCCTTGATAAACTTTCTGTAGAACCACGCATGACCTAGGAAACTTCTGATTCCCTTTACTAAAGTAGGTGGAGCCAGTTTTTCAATTACTGAAATTTTTGCCTTGTCAACCTTAATACCTTTATTTGATACTCGATAATCCAATACAATATCCTCCTAAACCATGAAGTGACACTTCTCCCAATTCAACACAGGATTGCTCTCTTCACACCTTTTTCGAACTAAGGCCAGATTTTTGAGACACGTGTCAAATGAAGACCCAAAAATTGAGAAATCATCTATAAACACCTCGATAAACTTTTCAAACATGTCTAAAAAGATTGCCATCATACATCTCTTAAATGTGGCAGGTGCATTACATAAACCAAATGGCATCCTCCTGAAAGCAGAGGTTCCATATTGACATGTAAATATTGTCTTTTCTTGATCTTCAAGAGAAATTGGGATCTGGTTATATGTGGAAATAGAATGGGGGTTACATATTCTCTAACAGGAACGGCCACCTTGGCCCGTGGTTTGTCTGAATTCTGTTTCAATTTTTTCTCAGTTGACTGTTCGGATCCCTCCACTTGCTCCTCATCTAAAGTGGGCACTTTAATTATCTCTACTGCTGGTCTTTTTACTGTAATTTCAAGCAGTTGTACCCTACTCCTTGTTGTAATTGCTTGCACATGTCCCTTTGGATTAGTTTCTGTGTTGCTATGTCGGGCTCCTTGTAATCTTTCTGAGATAGTGCAAGCCAACTGACCTATTTGAGTTTACAACCCCTTTATGGATGATGAATGATTTTACAAGGTTGTTTCAATTTTTGCCATGTACTGGTACGTCTTCTGTATAAATTTACCTAAAATATCTTCCAGAGATGATTTTTTCTCTTGCTGTTGAAAACCAGAGAATGATGCTGCTGATTATTTTAGTTGTTGCTCCAGGAAAAGTTAGGATGATTACACCAACCTGGGTTATATATATTGTTGAATGCATTGTTTTGTTGGCATTGAAAATTCGGTGCATATTTAACTTCCTCCATCTCTTGAGATGACATATGGCACTCTCCACTATTGTGAGCTCCACCACATATACTACAAACCAAATATTTTGTTTGCACTGCTCTTGCTAAACCTCTCGTAGTCAAGTGGTCTATCACCTTCTTCTCCAAAGCTAACATCTGTGCTGATAGTGCCGAGAAAGTATCCACTTCATGTAGACTTGTGTGCTTCTTATGTATAGATCTTTTAGAAGGCCATAAGGCATTGTTGGTAGCCATCGTTTCATATAATTCCTCAACATCATTGGGTGACTTTAATGTGATCGATCCATTTGAGGCTGCATCCACCAATATACGACATGCCGGGTTTAAACCAGTGTAGAAATATTGAACTTGCAGATTTTTCTTAATACCGTGGTTAGGACACTTCCTGATCAAATCTTTAAACCTTTTCCATGCTTCCTGAAAACTCTCTAATTCGTCATGCTGAAAAGTAGATATCTCGTGTCTTATTTTTGTTACTTTTGACAGTGGAACGTATTTCGTGACAAATTTTTGTACGAAATCATTCCAAGTCCTAATGCTTCCAGTGGGTAGGGCATCCAACCATTCTCTTGCTCCGTCTCTGAGTGTATGTGGAAATAGTCTCAACTTGATTGCTTTATCAGATACTCCATGGAAATTATAATTTTGGTAGATGTCCAAAAAGCATGACATGTGATTGTGTGGATTCTCATGAGATTTCCCATATAATGATACTCCATTCTAGAATAATAAAATGATGTCTCTCCTTAGTAGAAAGTTTGGTTGCCCAAATGGAGGATAAACAATACTTGATTGATTTGGGGGAACAAGTGATGCAATGAATTGTCCAAGTGGCAAATCATCTTCATCAATGTCGACGGGTTGTTCAACGTGTGCTGGTTGCACTTCTATGTTTTGTTCTGCCATGATATTCTCTCGTTGTTGTCTAATTCTATAGTTAAAAATACGTTCGATTCTTGGATCAAATAGTACTAGATTACCTACTCTCGAACTTCGCATCCAATGACACTAGCAACGAGAATGATAACAATAACACACAAAAATAAAAACAAAAAAATAAATCTAAATCAAAACTAGAATTAATCAAAAATTTAAAGCAAATAAACTAGTCCACGGCAACGACGTCAAAAACTTGTTCATGAGATTCTACAAGTGTACTGATCGTGACAAGTAATAAAGTGAATTTATTAAGTCCAAATATCGTTCCACAGAGACTATTATCTCCTATGAAGTTTTAAACTAATCTAGTTTCAATTTAAATTAAAATGGTAACTAATGATCATATCGAATTTTATTTTCTAAACGAAATTCTAGTAAATAAAGTAACAAACTATTTCATAAAATAACGAACTCAAATTAAACTTGCAAATAAAATTATGTGATGAGGTAGTTAGAATTTCTGATTTCACTTAGGTTGTTTATCATACATTTAATTCCAATTTAATCAGCAATTTTTCATACATGCCAACGATCGAATTAACCTAATGTAGTTAGTGATATCTCTCTAGCAAATCTAATCCTATTCATATGCCCGAACTTACTATATCTCTATGTAAATCCACACACATACGAACACATTAATTTATAGGAATTCAATAAAGATCGCATAGATTATAATTATCTTTCGACCTCTTATAATGTCTATGTCAATTATTGTACAAGCTAGAATTATATATCACCTCTCGGTCTCAATATGATTCCCTAAGTCAATTAATTGTTGCGCAAACAATTAAAGTATTAAACACACAATAATTAATTAATAAGTATTAAAATGGTATGAAAATCTTGAAGTTAAACATATAATAAAAACCTAATCTACATCATCAATCCTAATATAAAAATATTTAATCACTCATAATATTGAATTTAAACATGAAAAAGTGTAAAGAAATCACCAAAAATTACCTAAACATGAATATTATCCAATTACGCGTTGCCGACTTCGTGCGTGTGTATATTAGATATTGCAGCTTCAAGCTTGTTTTCCTTTCCCAGAATAGTGTGTTGTATATATATTTTAATCAAAGAATCCACTTTCAATTAACTTTGTGTTTCTACAAGTCATTTAATTCTTTCGAATTAATGCAGTTTAGTTCTCGTACTTTGGATTTTGCCATTTTTTTGCTATTTTGCATTCTCTTTTTCAATTTTTCATTAAACATAAATTTTTACCTACAAAATGCAATATAACATAAATTAGATAGAATTTACTCTAAAAGACAATAAAATATCATGATTTAGGACAACAAATAAGTATAAATACTACACTTTTCACAAACGGTCATTCGTCCTCAACCAAACGAATACCAAGGAGATTTTCCTCGAACCTATGGATGCACGAGATGGAGAGAGAGTGAATGGAATGTGATTTTTTTCTCAATTCTTCGTCAATAACAGAGTAGTCTCCGAATTAGGATTTTCTTGTTTGTTGTTTTCATGTACCTTGTCCTCGATTTTGGAGTTCTTCCATTGCAAGTCAGTTTTGTTCTTAAAAGTTGCACATTACTTGGTTTTAGCTAGTGGGTTGTTCTTCCGGTGGTATTTTTTGAAGGCTTGTTTTTGGTTAAAACAAGCTACAAATTTTATTTTGTTTTTCTATAACTTATCTTTATAATTGTTTCTATTGTAAAATGTAAATTTATGATATTGACTATGCTTCTTTTAGAGGTGGAACAAGAAAAGAACAAGCAAGACTACACGTTTTCTTTATTTAAATTGATTTAGTTGTTAGAATGAAAAAGGGAGGTCCTGTCGTTTGTGCCCAATGTTTATTCTAAATTTATGCCAACAATACTAATCAACAACATTTGACATAGCAATGGTCACTACCACATTCTTCAATAAATTAAAATGATTCAATTTCATAAGAGAATGTGACAGATAGAGGTGGGCAAAACCCGACCGAACCCGCCCAAACCGAACCAACCCGACTAGTTTGAGTTGGTTTTTTTGTTATTTTTACATGAGTTGGGTGGGTTGGCTGTGTAGGCGTGGTCGGGTCGGGTCGGGTTATGGATTAACTCATGAAAACCGAAACCCGCCCAACCCGACTCGCCTCTTTTTTAAAAAAAAAAAGAAAAAGAAAAAGAAAAGAAAAATGCCTAAAAAGTATGGGTGGATTGTATAACTGTAATTACTTTGGTTCATTTTAGAGGAGAAGCTTAGTGTTCTTCCCACAATAAATGTAGTATAAGTTTTCCATATTATGTTAAATGCACTCTTTTATTTGTAAGTTCAGCTAATGATAATTGAATAAGATAATAGATAATTTTATTTATTTATTTATTTACTTACTATTTAATCTTGTCTATCTGAATTAGTATGATAGAAAATTGGGTGACTTTAATTTTTGCTGACAAGTCGTTACAAACCGACCAACTCAACCCACCGCGATCGATACTTGATTGGGTTATGTTGGGTTCGGTTAAATTTTGATCAAATCGGTCATATTGGGTTGAGTTTGGATTGAAGCAAAAATCGATCCAACCCAACCTATGCCCACCCCTAGACCGACAGATATCGCACTGCCATATAGATTGTTGTTTGTAGTACAATGCTACAAATATCATTACTCCAAATTTATTAGAAAATGTAGCGGTTACTTTATTTCTAGACTCTGACAAGTAAATACTTCATACAAATAATATTACTCTTTTTTAACATATATCTTCCGTGGACCCTGCTTCCTTCACAGGGGATTTGTGCCCGGGTCAAACCCGGGCACCCCCCTATTGGTGGGGGATTTGTGCCCGGGTCAAACCCGGGCACCCCCCTATTGGTGGGGTTGTGAGTGTCAGGCCCCCCACCAATAAGGGGGTGCTCGGGTTTGACCCGGGCACAAATCCCCTGTGAAGGGGGATTTACTCATCTTCCATAGACATGTATACGTAAATAAGTGCACACGTGCAGACATGTGAATCTGCACATCACAATAAGAGCCTATTAGGCTATCACTATATCAATGACAATGACAACCTACTTGATTATCCATTAAGAAAAAAAGAAAGGAAATTCCTTCGATTATGTATTGTAGAATTTTACATCTACAATGTTCCTTGGAGGGTTCGAAATGGCTAGCAGTCACATAATACTTCAGATGATCTTTACTCAAATGTGAACATGATCATCCTCAATCATCATAATCTTTTTGTTTTCTTCAGTAGAGTGTTGGCTTCACTTGACAAATATAGTTTCCTGGATTGCTCTTAAAAATGTGTAGCTAAATGATGGTTCAATTTGGCCTCTTCCTCTAACTCTTTTAACAACAGAAACTATGTGCAAGTCAAATTTGGTGTCAAAAACACACCATGGAGCTTTCAACAAAATCTATAATATATTAAATATCACATTAAGAGAATCATTTTTTGACGATTATGGCCCTACTATAATCATTTATTTTAATAATATTTTATTTTTCATTTTTCAATATATATTTTATTTACAAATTGTAATAAATACTATTATTAATTTTCAATTACTTAACATTTATATCCATTTAATTAATATTAATTAAAATTTCACTTTCAAATTCACATTCATTTCATTAATATTAATTAGAATTTCACATTCAATGATACAATTCATTATTCACGTCCATGTATGATAATTAGCATTTGGTTTCACTTAATTTGAAATTAAAATATAATCATTTAATATAAATGATTTAACATTCATTGTATATATTTCTTGGTATAATTAATTCCAAATTAACTAACATTCACGTAATTCATGTATCGTATTTGTCATTCATCTTCATTATATTAGTTGTAATTCTAATACTCACATTACAAGTTTGCATTTCACTATTTACATACGTGTATAATAATTAACATTTTTTTTCAGGACTTGTATTTATCTTATATTTAGATCAACAAAGTAAATGAATGGTCAAATATTACTTTCACTACACTTATAAAGTATTTCAAAATAACGTGCAATGCACGTTCACTTTGACTAATATATACAAAGCAGGCCATGTAGATGATTGGCCTACATGCTTATAGTGACTGCCTTAATTAACAACTTTCTCGACTTGGTAGATGACTGAGATATGAGTCTCTAATTGAACTCTGAACCCCCGACTTGTATTGAAAATGGATGATCAGATGAAAATCTGCAAAATAAAAATATCATCCCCATCAAAATTATACATGGGGATGATACGAATCTACTTGCAACTAAGAGGCGCTTTGAAGATACGAATAAATTAATGTTTTTATCTCTAACATTTATAACTTTAATGATCAAAAAAGGAAGGAGCTTTAACAATTTAACAATATATGAGTTGCTTGCTTAACACATTATATATTTATCAAACTAGTTCTTGGGATGTGTGTGTGTTGTAATAGAGTACTAATAGATTGAATTACCAAATATTTGTTGTAGTTTGCCATTTTTTGCTTGTTGGTCTGCAAACGCTCAACCTCCTCTCCTTCTATTCCTTCTCTCAAAATAAGTCTGTATACCAAAAAGGAAAACTAAGACATGTTTCCCCCCTCTCTTTTTGCCTGAGTTAATGGAAGGGAAGAGAAGCTTGTTTCCCCACTGAAAATTAGAACAAACGCCTTAACAGCTTATACAACAATCAAAAAAGGAGGAAAATCGTATTATTGATAATTACTTTCGATTAATTTTAATAAAATTCACATGAAGTCCAGTTTTTGTGCTTCTTGAAATCCTAATTTTGCCAATTCGATTAACTCACTCTAAATTCAATTTTTTTTAAAAAAATGTGAAGCCACAAACACAAATTAATGAAGATTGTTTGTTGGTTCTCACCTTGAATCTAGAATCTAGTTTTCCGTGATAATGCTTACTCGTCGTCTTCCTCCTACATTAATCAAAATAAAATAATAAGTCAACATAGTTGCCAAGTTTAAGTACATAAAAGTTGTATAGCTTAATCCCAATCAACATCTCCACCGCTCTCGTAGTCCTCATCACCAATAACCTCAGACTTTGGCTTGTCGGACTCATCATCAGCACCACCAACCTATAAAAATAGGTCGGCCAAATTTCTGAGTATTGCAATCTAAACTAAACAATGCATAAGTCTATGCTTCTCATAGATGGATTACCAAATTCTTATTGTAGTATTGCATTTTTGCTCATATTCCTCCTTTCATTTATCTGTCTTCTGCACAAAGGGAGCTTTTTCCTTATTTTCATGACATTAGGAAATTTCTTGAGAAGAAGAATAAAATATAAACAATATCTTAGACTGCATATAATTACCTTATCACTCATGGACTTCCACATATATCCACCAGCTTTTCCAACCTATATTATTATTTATTCCCAAAAGGAAAACCAGAAATCATAAAGAAAATTATCATTAACGCTCCAAGTGAAAATTAGCATTAAAAAAAAAATGACGAACTCGCAACAACTGATTTGTTGTTCCGATATTTTTTCCTTGTAATGTTTCCTAAACCCTTCCTTGAAAAATGAAAACACAAACAACATTGAACAAATTAATTGTCTAATTAACCTTAGCCAAACGACATAAAAAGATAATCAAAAAGAAAATTAGAAAGAAAAGATAGAGACAACAAAAATGCAAATGAAACATACATGAAAACAAAAAGGCACTTGGAGGCCTCTTTGGCTTGTGTGGATCCTTCATTTTCTTCGCCTCCTTTGCCTTCCTCACAGCAAGCCTAATATTACCATTGCAAGAAAAATCAATCACATATAACTATAGCATAAACAAAATGTGATAAACAAAATAGAAATAAAAATGTGCGCGTGCGTGCGTGCGTGCGTACACACACAAAATAAAATATAAAATAAAAAGTTAACCAATAAATACAAGGCTAACTGTTGAAGTAATTTGAAGTAATTTTCTTGGTAAAAATTCAATAAAAAACACTACACTCAATCTGACGAACAAATACTGATTTAAGGGGGGAAAATAAAATCCTAAACCATAATGAGGATTATACTTTTGTCATCCCAGACAATGCTACACTGGTCAAATGAACAATATCGTATGACAAGGATGGAAATGGGAGCTGTCTTGGAATGAAGTCGTCAATGATTGCCGGAATATCTCTCTCAAGGGCTTGTCTACCTGTTGGCTCATATGATGCCATATAGGGAGACATCAACTTAAGTGATAGCAGAAGAGCGTTAAAGCTACCAAATCCGCAACAAATATCTAGTGCGCACCTGCAATTCAGTAGAAGAAAATCTTCATATAGAAGACAACTCTGTTGTGATGTAGCTTCCTGAAAAAAAGAAGAGGAAACATATATTTGTTGCAATTGTAAAATAAATTAAGTGCATTGATGCTGTTAAGAAAATAAAATTTGGCTCAATGAACTTAATATAGTTTAGAAAGGCAACAGAATGTAGCTTCGGTCACATATTCTGCTATATAATTTCACTGTGGCCGGTACACAAACGCTTAAAGTGAAAATGCAGAAAGTAAATCAAAAAAGAAACTTACTCGAAGATCTAATAGAAGAGGCACCTTCATTCCATCTTGCGGTCTTACAAGTAATCAGAAAATGCCTACATATTAGTTTCATTCAAATGGTGTAAGAACTTCCAATTTTAAAAAATGCACACCGCATATGAAACTCAAAAATGCCATATAGTAAGTCGAATCAGTGCATTTCCAATTTGCTAAAGCAGATCGAAGCAAAATATTAATAATTTAACCACATATTCTATCGAAGTTGAAGATGATTAATTGAATAAACAACTATCACTCCAATTTTATCTATTTGATAGAATTTTACTGCTAATACAACACCTACAAGGTGAGAATAGAGACTGATTTTAGCGCCATCGCCAATCAGTTACTTGATTGTTGGTACATTAGCTCTGACATTGATTTATACTGCAAAGAAGAAACACACATATAAGATACAGAGTAGCATGAACACTTGAATAGCTGTTACAGAAAGTGTAGATTTACTATTTGCTACAGAAAATTCACATTCTGATTTGAAAAATAATTGACGAAATGTCGAAAAGTGTTGTGCTTAAAATGATGTTGAGATTCACAGGTATCAAATTAAATCTGTTACCTTGTGTATTGAATTCATGTACATGGATCACAGTTCACACATGGAACAGAAATCAATTTGGACGGTGGGAATGTCAACAATGATGTGCCAGTAGTCTCCTTTGTTCTTCAAACACCGTTTATTAAGAAGTGGGCAGCCTACAACGTAAAGGCTCGAAAGATTTTTAAGGTGGTCTTCCACAGGCAACGCCTCAAGCTTTGGGCAATTGTAGATGTATAATTGTTGAAGAGAGGTGAGGTTTTGGAAGCCTTTCGATAGGGTTTCCAGATTCGGCAGGTCAATCAAATCCAACGAAGTTAGAGATGAAGGAAGCACACAGTGTTCTTCGTCTGCATTGTTAGTGAAGGAAACCAGCTGTGGACATCCACCAAAACTCAAGTATGTAAGAGAGATGAGTTTGTGTAGGCCCCACTCCCCCAGGGGCTTTAGTTTCCCACAAGATATGATTGAGAGGTCAGACAGATTTGGGGGAATATTCTCTTGGGGAAGGAGTTCCATTAATGAAGCACAATTAGACAGGCTCAAGGATGAAAGGGACGAAAGTAGATCCATTCGATCGGGAAAGGACTTGAGATGTTTACAATTCATTATCCCTAAATATCTTAAATTTGGTGTGGGCAAGCCTCCATGGGGAAACGACTCTAGACCATCACAAGACCAAATGTATAGTTTAGTCAAACTTGGGTAAATGTGGCCAGTGCCTAGTAAATTTGTCAAATTCAAATTCACCCAACTATTCATAATAAACAGATAATTGAGCGAGGTGCTGCAATCCTGTAGCTTCATCATCATCCTTAATGATGGACATTCACTGATATTCAACTCCCCAAGACAAGATAATTTATTAGGCAACAACTCTAGAGCTCCACACTGTTTTATCTCAAATCCCCTAAGATTAGGAAGATCATCAATCTCTTGAAGGGACACGAGCTTAGGACAACTTTTAACATGCACTTTCTGTAGATTGACTAGATTTCGTACAGTATTATCACTTAGCCATAAAGTCACAAGGTCGTTACATTTATAAATTGAAAGACTTTCAAGTGTAAAAGGAAACTGTACAAATGCTTTGATAACTGAAGTTAATCCAAAGATTTTCTCTAATTGTATTTGGACTAAAGATTCCAAATTCTGCATATGATTTAGCACCACCTCATTACACTCTTTAACTTGTAATTCACGAAGGGATGGCAGTAAGAGATTTGGAAGTTCGACCAATTTTGAACAACTTCTTATGTTTAGTTCGTGTAGCCGAGGAAGTTTTATAACACCTTCTATTCCATGCCATTCCTCCCAGTTAGACATGTCCTCAAAAGTCAGACTAATGAGTGATGGAAAAGGTAATTCTCCATGGCCTCTATTTCCATAAAATTCAGCTCCAATCACTTTTACTTGATCAATGCCTCCAATGCTCAAGTCTCTTAGCAAAGGTAGTTGCCCTAATGGTGGCAAAGTCGTGCAATTTTTACAAAACTCGAAGCTTATCTTTGCTAACTGAAGGAATGCTGAATCTCCAATCCAATTAGAGAAATTCTCACCCTTGAAATACTTAATTTCAAGTGTTGATAAGTTTTCATGGGGCTTTAATGCATTAAGCACATCCAATTCAAACAAATTATTCCGGGAATCATCAAAGACATTATTCCATTGCAACCTTATTTTGTTAAGGCTTCGCTTATCCATTAGCCTCGCATCCATTGCTTCTTGAACATTCACAACGTTTTGCAATTCCTCAATAGAAACATCACCTTGTAGAAATGATAGATTGCCCAACTCCTTCAGCCTCATTCCTTTATTTTTACCTGCAATCATCTTAGTTAACGTTCGCAAACTTCTTAGTTTAGCAATTCCTTGAGGCATTTCATGTAATTCACCAGTACGAGAAATGTCCAGATGCCGAAGATTAATAAGATTTTCCATGCATGTGGGTAATTTGGTAAGATTCCAACAACCTTTTAGAATCAACACTTGTAAGTTGATAAGGGCGCACACGGATTCAGGCAACCACTTCAGCTTAGTTTGAGCTAGGCCTAGGTATCGTAAATGTCTTAAATCACCAATAGAATCTGGCAACTCGTATATCTCATAACCATTCAAGGATAGTACTCTTAAGCCGTATGAATTTGGTAGTAGGTGAAGCAAAATTCTTTGGGATAAGTGATAAGAAAACTCCTCAACCGGTAGTGGCAAAAAAGTTCTCAATTTTTGAACTTTGTCGAGAAAGTTAAATCTAGGGTAAGTTTCATACCGATTGCGCTTGAATGACAAGTGACGGACCTTTACATAAATCTTCCCGGGAAGATTTTCCTGCAGTGCATCATCAATCCTCAAACATTTATCACCAGCAATAGACATAGCTAGATCGTTAAAGAGGTCGTGCATCACAAAGCATGAAGCGTTCACACTTGATTGTTGGAAGAATGATCCATCCAACAGTTCATCAAAATATTGATTACCTACTTCTTCAATTAAAATATCTTTCTTTGATTCCTGCAAAAGACCTTCAGCCATCCAAAGGTACACGAGATGGGACTTTTCAAACTCATAGTCCTTGGGAAAGAGCGCACAATAAGAAAAGCATCTTTTCAATTGTGGAGGAAGATGGTGATAACTCAGTTTTAGAGCCGGAAGAATTTCACCCTTTTCTTCAGCCATCCAGATCTCATTTTTCAACACCTCTTCCCATCCTTTAGGACCTACTGTTCTGCGAAGAAGCCCTCCTATGGCCTTTACAGCCAGGGGCAAGTTCTTACATCTTCTTACCATAGATTTACCAATCTCTATTAAATCTGAACGTCCATCAAAAGTTTTAGCTCCAAATGCATGTTGAGCTAACAGTGATAAAGCATCGCCCTCTGATAACAAATTCAGGTGGTATGCTGGAAATTGAGACATGATTTTGGCCACCCCTTCTTGTCGAGTTGTAATGATGATTGTGCTTCCAGGTTTTCCATCCAGAAAAGGACGGCGTAGGATGTCCCAGTCTCCATAATTTTCATTCCAAATGTCATCTAAAACTACTAGAAATTTCTTGTTTGAAAGGCTTTCCTTAAGTGTGACCTGAAGCTTATCAAAATTATCATAATCACACTTTTCAGAAGAAATTGCCTCAAGAATGTTTTTTGTTACTCTTACAGCATTAAATTCATTTGAAACACAAGCCCATGCCTTCAGATCAAACTTGTCCTTCAATCTTTCATCATTATACACAAGTTGGACAAGAGTTGTTTTGCCGACACCTCCCATGCCCACGATTGGAATCACAGATATTTGACGATCATTTGATTCAACACCAAATAAGATTTGGAGTATTTCCTCTTTGTCCTCCTCTCTTCCATAAACTTCCGATTCTACCACAAGCGAAGTTGTTGGCAATCTTTCATAAGACCTCCCCCTCACATTCTCCACCAAATTGAGCATATTTTTCTGTTCTTTCAGATCTTCCAACCGGCCACTAATCTCTTTTAGCTTGGAAGAAATCCCGCGATCAGACATGAAATCAGTGGAAGAAAGATTAGTACAACAGGTGGGGATGAGCTTTTTTACCTTACTGGTGCTGCCTTTATTTTCCATTAATATGCGCTGCAAAGCTTCAGTATTCAACTCATCCACTAAGTCTTCAAGATCATAAGCCAAATCTTCCAGATCGTTCAGCCACTCTTTCACAGCTTCGCTTGTTGTTTGCTTGTTTTCAGCATCAGTAAGCACGGCCTGGATCATCAACAAAGTTCTACGCCATCCTTTCAGCTGGGCATCGATTCCTACACAATGCAGAAATTTCAGCAGCTCACCAGAGGCCAGCTTCTCAAGCAAAACAGTGAGAATTGCACCTAGAAAAACTTCGACGATAGCCATTGTTACCTTTTTTGTAAGACAAGAAGCAAGAGATCAGAGAGATGAATGCAAGAGAGAGTAACTTGTTGTGTATATGAATTTGACTACTGGTCAATTGACTCAATTATACAACAAAATGTGTGCATAGTTAGTTATTTCCGTCATATTCCATCCATTTCATTCTTAAGAAGTCAATTTTTTAATTTACAAAATTATTACACCCTCAGTTTTATATTCGATACAGTTAAGCAAATATTTTTATAAATAAAACTTTAAATATTTATAATATTTGGTATATTAAATTAGATTAAACTCAAAGGAACGACAGATTGATACATTTTAAACTTTAATCTTTTCTCATATATGTCGTTCTATAAAAATAATGAGTTACAATTAACCAAGATGCTTGTAAAAATTGGACGGCACCACATAAATTATAATGTTGGTTGATGACTATGCAAATAAGGGAAAGAAAAATAAAATGAAAAGAACGACTACATTGCAACTACTTGTATTGATTGTAGAAAAAAGGTGCAATTTTCTCAATTAATTTCATAAGTGGCCATCACTGCCGGCTATGCTGAGGAATCTGATTTGTTAGCCTTTCAAATTTTTCTATCCTCAATGAAATTAATTTAACATTATCTTAAGGCGCGCTATAAAATATTATAGTTATTACGACAACTCAGAGAAATCTAAAGTATAGTTGTCAGACTCGACTCGAACACACAGATCCGAACAATGCAACAGGTCAATGTGTTAATGGTTCAACCGACGGGTCATTATATAAAAACTTATAAAAAATATAAAGAACAAATCTTTTTTAGGGGCAAAATTAAAAATTTTAATTTATTTTTTATTAATTATTTTGGTCTATAAAATAAAGTAAAATGTTGGACCAATTTCAAAGAATATTTTTATAAAAGTTATAAATGATTCATTATATATATATATATATATATAAGTTATTGTACACAAGTAACACTAAATCACTTTATGTTCAAGTGGTGAGGTACTCATTATTTTTTTTTAGAAGTCCAATGTTCAATTCTCTTGGACTCAAAAATTTTGTAAAAGCATTTCAAAACCCAATCAAACAGGTCAACCGGGTCCGGTAAATCGCCGATTAACTCGATCAAAATTCGATTTTGATCGAGTCAAGTACGTTTCTATAAATTTAATATGTCCGGCCCGATCAAGGGTCCAGCCAATTGGCCGGGTTGGGTCGAGTTTTATAACTATGATAAGTGATCATTTGGACTCATTAATTTGTAGTCCAAGATGCATTTTTTTGGTATTCTAGATTAATTATTGAAATGGACATGCAAGTGCTAAGAATCCTAAAGGAATGAGCCATGATATGAGTAGAGTACTGATTGGAATGTGTCAAGGTAGTATGGTAGCACTCATCAATATCGTCGACCAGTCCATTCGAGAAATATAAACACCACTTTTCTAAACTTTCTGATAAGTGTATTTTGTACACTTATTTGTGGTCTTAAATCATAATATTTTATTATCTTTTGGATTAAATTCTAATTAATTTGTGTTTTCTAGGTAAAATTTTAAGTTTAATAAAGAATTGGAAAAAAGAATGCAAAAGTGACTAAAAATAGCAAAACTCAAAGATGGAACCTTGAAGAGAAATATTAAATTAAATGGATTCGAGTTTAATGGCTTCAATAGATTGTCATTAAAAATTTTAATTGGAGGCCCAAAATTAAATCTTATTTAATCCTATATATATATATATATATATATATATATATATATATATAGAAAGGAAAGATACGCACAAAAGGGAGGCGGACGGATTCGCGTGAAGAAGACCGCATAAGAAAACAGGAAGAAAATGGCAAAATTTGAAACAGAAAACAAAAGGAGAAAACAAAAGAGAAAAAGAAAGAAGAAAGAGAGAGAAGAAGCAAAAAGTCAACACTTGAGGAAAAAAAAAAACACCAGAGAAGGAGGAAAGAAAAAGGAGGGAAAAAAGAAAGGAGATTGCACATATCAGAAATTTTCACGTTTCGTCAATTTTTGGTGATATCTTTTTACTTTTTCTTGTTTTTATTCTTTCAGCATGAATAATTAATTTTTATATTAGGGAAAACAATTAATCGACTTGTGATCCTTTATTTTTATATTCAAGATTTATGTGGTTTATTTATTATGAGTTTAATGCATTAAATTATCTGATTAATAATTTGATGATTGTGTGAGTCTCTTACGAATCGAGAAGTTTTGAGATTTAGACCATATAATAAAATTCGGTAAATTAGTATAACGTGTAGAGATATATATACTAATTATTGCGATCATAATTTGAATTCTTAAAACTAGTGTTTCGTTTAACTAAAATTAATTCGCATAGAGATATGTAATTGAATAAGTTAAATAGGTTCAATGAGAACTCGAGAGGGGTAAATTGAATACAATAGAAGAATTTGATCGAACACTACATTAGGTTATGAATCTTGAATTAAGCATAAATGTGATCAATAAAAGAAATTGTTATGCCATAATATTCATCGTATGTTTGTTTCTCCAATTATCTATTGTTCGCAACATTTTTATATTTTCAACTTGTTAAAAGTAGTTAGTCAAAATCATCATAATTATTTATTTGTTTTTGTCAAATAAGAGTCATAAAAATCTAATTAAGACTAAAGTATAGTTTTCATAGGCACAATAATCTGGACTCAAAGGTCCACTATATTACTTGTTATGATATCGTACACTTACAATATAAAAAAACGAAACAAATTTTTTTTTTGCGCCGCTGCCGGGGATAATTTACTTTTAGTCTTAGTTTATTTTGTTTTTAACTGTTATTTGATTTTACTTTCATAAAAAAAGTGTTCGTTATATGCTCCGTACCCAAAGCGAAGATCTTAAGTCGTTTGACTAGGAAATAAAACGTACTTTCAGACGAAGACGCAAAGAACACAAATAAAAACAACATCAAATGGCCGATGGTCAAAATATTCATATTCCTATTCAGCCAGATTAGCAGCAGGAGCGAAGGGAAATAAACGAAGGATACTTGCCAGTTTCAATGTTTTTAACGCTAATAACCGCGCATGCACGCTCCAGTATTGTGTATCCAGATTTTGGGGTAAATAATTTTTAGATAAGGGCAGGGTGGATTAATCTGATGAGCAACACTCTTCAATTTTACGGGTTACCTCATGAAAATTCGAACACACATATCTCTAGGTTTCTCAGAAATTGTCAAAACTTCCATGCTCCGGGTTTAATGAAGATGCTATTAAGTTGCTACTATTTCCATATACACTCAGGGATTATGCATTGGAGTGGTTAGACGCTGATACTCAAGGAAGTATCACTAAATGGGAAGAACTGACCAGAAAATTCTGCAATAAACTCTTCCCACTGGCGAAAGTAATTAAAATCAGATTGGAAATTCAAACTTTCCAATAGAAAGACGGAGAGAGCAATCATGAGGCATGAAATAGATTCAAAGAGCTGATGCGAAAGTGTCCAAATCATGGAATCACAATTGGTAATCAAGTGCAGTAATTCTACACCGGACTTTCACCAGTGTCAAAATCTGAGGTGGATTCCTCTGCAGGTGGATCGATCATAGGAAAATTAGTACAACAAACATTGGATCTATTTGAGCTGATTGCCGCTACACACTCAAAGTTTTCATCAGAAAGAGTAGTGCCGCCAAGAGCACCAGAGGTGTATGAATTGGATAGTATCGCATCTACGAACGCACAGATAACAGCTTTGACGAAGCAGGTAGAGGTGTTGGTGAAATGAAAAACAAGAGGAGTACATGCAGTGATGAGTGGTCCATCATGTGAAAACTGTGGAGCTAACCAATCAACAGAAAATTGTATGTCTACGAGCTTTCTTGAGGAAAATGTCAATTTCATTCAGAATGGCTCCCACAATTTTAACACATATTCACAAACTTATAACTCAGGATAAAAACATCACCTGAACTTCAGATGGTCTGATAATCAGCAAGGGAATGGTTCAATTAATGTCTATCAGGAGAACAAACCAAGTTTGGGGAGATGTTTTATCAATTCGTGCAGAAGACAGACAAAGTATTCCAATAGATTGATATTAATTTTCAAAATCAGCAAGCATCTATCAAAAAGTTGGAGATATAGATTGGTCAAATAGACAATCAATACAATGACAAATCTTAAAGAGCAAGTGATGACAATAAATATAGTGGAAGACGATCCACCCAGGGCTCCTATAAAAGTTAAAGCATATGTACATCTACTTCCATTCTGCCAAAAACTTCGAAAAAAGTCAATGAGGGAAAATATTCATGCTATAACTACAAGGAGTGGGGTGTAATTACCAGAGATTACTGTGAAGCAACCAGAAAGAAAAGAGGATCGGGAAAGTGTTGATGAAGCTATAATGGAGAAAAAATTTGCACCCGCTTCATTTCAGAATGAAGAAAGTACAGAAGAATCCACTGCCAAGGCAGCAAGTCCAATTAAGGCTTACGTGACTCCCATTTTTTCTTTAAAAGCTCAAGAAGAACAAACAAGATACAAAATTTAAAAAATTTCTCCATATTTTCAAGAAGCTCCAGATCAATATTCTGTTGATCGATGCGATATTACAAATTCTAAGCTACACAAAATTTTTGAAAGAGATGTTGACAAAGAAAAGAAAGCTTTCGGAGTTTGAAATTGTGGCATTAACAGAGGAAAGTAGTGCAAGAGTGCAAAACAAATTGCCTCCCAAGTTAAAAGATCTAGGGAGTTTTACTTTTCCGATTTCAATTGGAAATTCTTATGCTATTAATGCATTGTGATACGGATGCTAGTATAAATCTAATGTCATATTCGATTTATAGGAAATTGGGATTAGGTGAAGTTAAATTAATATCAATAAAGCTACAACTAACAGATATAACAATTTCAAAGTCATGCGGCAAAGTTGAGGATGTGCTCATAAAAGTAGAAAAATTAATATTTTTGGTGGACTTCATTGTGCTAGACATACCAAAAGATTGAGACATTCCAATTATATTGGGTGACCATTCTTAGCAACGGGTCGAACTATAATTAGCATGGAAAAGGGCGAGCTAATATTGAGGGTGGAGGACAAGCAAGAGATTTTTAATATTTATACCTCACTTGAGAAACCTTGCAACAATAAGAATTGATATGGAATCAACGAAGAAGAACCATATCAACGAAGCTGTCAGAATAGAAAATCAAACTTTTGTGGACTTCTTGGCAGAGATGAAAAGGGAAATATCAAAATATAGAAAGTAAAAAAGGGGTGCATAAATAAAAATTGCAGAAAGTGCAACGATGACATAACTTGGTTCGAGCCACCATAATCAAATATGGCACAAAGTCGAGTTAAAGACTATAAAAAAAGCGCTTCTTGGGAGAGAACCCAAGATTTTTTCATTTTAATTTAATTTTTTTTTTTTTTTAGTTTTAGAAAATTTAGTTTATTTTAAGTTATTTGTGACTCCTTATCCTTATTCATCTTCTCGTTAGATCTTCGATATGTTAGTTGGTTTATTAGAGATTAAAGCTGAGTAACACTTGTTCCAATTATTTGATTTTAATGCCTTATTTGATTTTTCAGGAACATGACGTCGCGGAACGTTTAAACCAAAATTGACCAAAGAGCCAACATGAGTAATAGGAAAGCTAGCCATTGAATTACCTGCTATATCAGGGGAGTATTTTCTTCCCCGCCCATTTATATAAGGTTTAGGGTTAAAGACGTTGAGGACAATGTCTAGTTTAAGTTTGAGGGTGGAAAACACGAGTTCTCATTTTCTTTATATGTTTTTGTATGCTTTTATTGCTTAAAGAAATTTGAAAATTTGAAAAAAAAAAATGTCAAATATTTCAAAAAATATATATATAATAAAAACATTTTATTTTTGTGTGTTTGTGTGAGTTACTTAGCCTAACTGGCAATGTCGATATATTGAATCATGAATTGATCTATGAATTGGTTAATAAGTTGCATGCTTAGATTAATTCTTACTTTTCCATGTGAAATTTGATATTTAATGAGCACATGAATTAAGTTAAGTATTGTGTAGGAATAAGTTAATTTCATAATTGGACTTGTTGATATAGTGAACCACATATGTTAAACCTAAAACAACTAAATTTTACATTTTTGAACCAAATTTAGAATAGTTTGGGGGAATTTCGCCATTGTAGGAAGATGTTGATATAAATATGGATTCCATGTATGAAATTTAAAATCTTGTGTGGATTGTTTAAGGTCAACATGATGTAATTGAGTGAAAATCTCAAGTTAGATGTCGTTTTACTTGAATTGGTGTTAAATGAAGGACATTGCACTAATCAAGGCATAAAAAAAGATTTTATTAGAAAAATTATCTTCGCAGCCTCTATGACTCGAGCAATTAAAGCTTGCAAGGGTCTTTAAAACCTGATGCCCTATGGTCATCTTACTTTGGAATAATCGATCGAAAGCTTGTTACATGGGTCATTTAGAAAGCTTAATAGAGATAGTGCTTCAAATAAAGAAAAAAAATTATTATAAAAAATTGAAAAAAAGAAAAAAAATCAGGAAAAGCAAGTGTATGAAACAGAAAATGCACCAAATACCTTGATTATGTCCCAAACATCTTTTTAATAAAATTTGACTTTTGATAAGAGATTGTTAGTCAAGTTAAGTCCTAGAGATTGAAGCAATCAAACTTAATGGAAAATATTTGTTTATTGAAATGTTGAACTGCCATTGGTGAAATTTTGTCAAACTAGAGAGATGATGATGATAGTAAAAAAAAATATAGATGTAGTTCACACACTGGAAAAGAGTGAAAAGAATAAGTTTGGATATGTGTGAATCTCCCAAGTGATGAAAGAACATATTTAACTATTGAGGGTTGAGAATTGAAACAACTTATAAATTCATAGTGCTATATTAATTTTTCACACACACACACTTCATTTTACATTGGAAAAGTGAATTTTAATTTATATATTGTGATTTTGAAACTTTGCATAGATTTATATTATGATTTCAATTCCAAGATAAAAAAAAAATCAGGTTAACTAGCTAAATTTTATTGCTTTATTTGATTGATTGACCACCAATTAGGTAATTAACATTGCTTGTTTGTGTGCTTGCTTAATTTTAATTTTGTTTGAAGGCAAACAAAGATTCAAGTTTGGGGGTGTGATAAGTGTATTTTATACACTTATTTGTGGCCCTAAATCATGACATTTTATTGTCTTTTGGATTAAATCTAATTAATTTGTGTTTTCTAGGTAAAATTTTATGTTTAATAAAGAATTGGAAAAAATAATGCAAAAGTGATGAAAAATGGCAAAACTCAAAGACGGAACATTGAAGAGAAATATTAAATTAAATGGATTCGTGTTTGATGGGCCTCAATAAATTGACATTAAAGATTTTAATTGGAGGCCCAAAATTAAATCTTATTTAAACCTATATATATATATATATATATATATATATATATATATATATATATATATATCGTGAAGAAGACGACAGAAGAAAATAGAAAGAAAACGGCAGAAATTGAAACAGAAAACAAAAAGAGAAAAAGAAAGAAGAAAGAGAAAGAGAAGAAGCAAAAAGTCAACAGTTGAAGAAAAAAACACGTATAGAGAGAAAGAGGAAAGAAAAATGATGGGAAAAAAAAGTGTTGACACACTAAAATGCAGCCCAAAATCAAAGGGAAGTCCAATTGAGAAATCCAAGATGAAGACCCAATGGAAATCAATTAAAAGGCCCAAGAGGAAAAGCCCAATCTGGAAGCCCGAGAGCATAGAAGTAGTTTATCCAATGTAGTGCTGAACGAATGTAGTGCTGCTCAAGACAGCAGGACGCCCAGAGGCTGAACGAATGTAGTGCTGCTCAATCGCCCAGAGCGACAGCCTCATTATCGCCCAGATTCTCGAGTCGCCCAGAATAAAACAAATCTAAAAGGTATAGTTTATCCAATTTAGCAATTATGGAAGCGGTTGGCAAGTGAACCCGGCACGTCCCCACGATCCAGAAACAGCAAAGGTAGTGGCAACAGTTACTAAGCAACTACTCCCCAAACAAGCAGTTTCTCACTAAAGGAGTGGACGGTTACGAAGGTAATGGAGCAAGTCCGAGCAGTTTCGACAACCAAGAGATGCTCAGGAAGTATAAAAGGAAGTAATGTCGTAGAAGCAAGGCCGAATCAAAAACTCTCGACAAGAGAATATGTAATTTTTATTTCTTTAGTTTAAATTTAATCCTTTCTCAGTACTCGTGTGCTTGCGCCTCTTGGAAGCGTTTTGTCTATTTTTCAATTGTAACTCTTCACTAGTAAACGCACCCCTTTTTGGGACTTTGTCTCAAGAGGTTTGTTCCTTACACAATCATCTGATCCTTTTTCTCGTAATTGTTGGCGGGTTGCAAAACGCGCGAAAACAATTTGGCACGCCCAGTGGGACGGTTGATGTTTTGTAAGTGAAGATACAAAAAAGAAAAGATATCATGCCTCATAAAAATTCCGATAAGGAACCAGCAAGTCAAGGAGTAGTCCAGTCTGTAGTTGAGCGATACGAGGAGCAACAACATTCTCCACAGACAGATGGACAAAGTCAAAGCAGTCACAGTCGCTACGAACCAATGGCAGAATTGAGCCCTCGCACGATGCGTGCATTGTTGGGAGAACTCACGCAGGATGTCGTTGAACAGGTAAATTTACGAAGTATTCATAATATGGAGAAGTTTACCCAAAATGAGAATAGACATTTTGATAATATGGCTAAACAACTGAATACATTGAATGAAATCATGAATAAGTTGGTAAGCCAAATGTGTCAACCTGCTATGCCTATAGATAATCACTTCCAGTCTAGGACTATCGTGGGGCATACTTCGCCGTATAATTCCCTTGGTATGAACTCCGGTCCAAGTCTAGAGCCACCTTTTGGCCCTTCTACTTCGAACCCAGGGGGGAACGGGACCTTGAACTTGAACAATAATAACACTACGTCCAACCTGGGGGGTAATACAAACGTGAGAGATAATGTCCCGAACAACGGACAGAATGGTATACGTATGAATGAGAGTTTAAACACTCAATTTAACAATCATAACAGCCCGAACAATGGCACTTTTATTGCCAATCAAGGGCAAACTACCAGGCCTCCCACGAATCAGCCAGTAAATCAACCCATAAGAAACCCATATGACCCTAATGCCGTGCTGAGAAACCAAATTATGGAAATAGTGCAAGATCAAATAGCAGTTGGGGTGCGTCCGGTGGTTAGGCCAATTTTTACCAAGCCGTACCCTGATTGGATAGATCAGGCATATCCATGGCCTAGAGGATACAAAGTACCGGAATTCTCACTATTCACTGGTCTAGGAGAAGTGTCTACACTAGAACACGTAGGGCGATTCACGTTGCAAAGTGGTGAGGTGAATGAATACCATAAGTTGAGGTTGTTCCCAAGTTCTTTAACAGGGGTAGCTTTTTCTTGGTTTATTAATTTGCCAGCAAACTCCGTCCAAACTTGCCAGCAAATGGAGCAATTATTCCATGCTCAATTTTATAAAACTGAGTCTGAAGTTACACTGGCCGATTTGGCGAATTTACGTCAACTGCCTAACGAATGGGCAGAAAATTTCCTACAAAGGTTCAAAACGGCCAGAAGTAAATGTTTTGTGCCTTTGTCAGAAAAGGAATTTGTTAAAATCGCACAAAGTTGTTTAAGCTTTGATTTAAAGAAGAAATTCCAGGATAGGGAATTCCCAGATTTATTCCAACTTAGTGCAAACGTTGTCAGGTATGAGCGATTGGTAAGAGAGGAAGAACATATGAAAAATTCCAGTAAGGGGACTTATTACAAAGACTCGAATTTCAACGTTCATACTGTCGATGATAGTTATTATGACCAAACGGAAATATGTTTGGCTGAGTTAGTAAAGGGAGAAGCATATACATGTCCCATACTAGTTAAGCCAAAAATAGTGGGCAAAGACGATCTTGCAAAGGGTGAAAACAGAAAGGCGCGAACGTTCTCATTCGACGTAACTAAAGCTGACTTTATATTCGACAAGTTATATAAGGATAAGCAGATAAAGCTGAGCGACAAGCACAAATTGCCAGACCCTGAACAAATTAAGGGTAAAAAATACTGTAAATGGCATAATGCATGGTCACATGCGACTAATTATTGTGTGGTTTTTCGCCATGTGTTGCAGGATGCTATTGAATCAGGACGAATCACGTTCGAAGAAAAGAAAAAGATGGCAGTGGATGAATATCCTTTCCCACGGCCACTGGCAATGAACATGTTAACAACTGGTTTGAAGAACAAATTGCTAAGGTTTAAATTGGTGATTGATGAGGAAGAAGAAGAACCCAAACCACATCCCAGCGTTTTTGAACGCATCAAAGGGAAAGAACCCGAACATGACGAAGATGTTTTATGCGACAAATGTAAACACGAGTTGAAAGCGAATACAGGGCCACCCGTGACGCAGCCACTCCACCGTCGCTCTGATTTCATGCCGGTCGCTCAGCCTGTCAGGGGGCAAAGGGTGCCGTTTTATAAAGGACTCCCTAGAGAAAGGGGGTTTGGATCGGCCAGTCAAGGAAGAACGTTTAGGCCGCAGCCTTGCCAACCCAATGTATGGCATTCATTCCAATATAATGCAGGAAGAGTGGTGCCTTTCAATGAAATGACTAGAACCCAACAAAAGCGTTACCAACGTAATTACGGACGGATGATGAGGCAACAGCATGGAGAATCACGCCCTAGAGCGCCCAAACCGCTCAGAATGGCCAACGAAAATGTTTTTGAAGATAGTGAAGAAACAGGCACTGGCGAATCAATGGGAGAATTGCCGGAAAGCTCGTCTGGGAGATCAAAGTTTGAACGAAACAGGAAAGACGAGGATGATCCTGACCAACCTCTAACTATCCAGTTTGGTACATTACCTCCTGTCCTGGCTAATAATTACTTGTTGACCGACGAATTCAAAAGCAAAGAGAAAGAGGATAGTGAGGAAGAAACTTGTGTACTAGTCTGCGATGAAGGCCAAATAGCTGGAGAAATGGGTAATGAAGAAGAGGATGATGGTATGACAGATGTCGAAGAAGAAATTGATTTAGAAGCTGAGAGACAGAAAAGGAGAGTGTCGCGCAACACCCTGTTGAAGCAACTGCATCAGAAGGAGTCCGCGAAGTAGATCTTTTGGGAGAACCATCTGGCTGATCGTTTGATTTCTATGTGTTGTATGGGGCACCAAAAAGGAAAAAGAGGGTACCTCGCTCTGAAAAATATGGGTCACCCCCCAGAATAACGCCATCTCCTACAAATTGGGTAACTGAGGAAGAAATACTGGGAAAAGAGAAAGAAAAAACCCAAAAAAAGAAGGCTCAGTGCGATGTGCTGCACGTCGATCTATCACCAAAAGATAGCCCGCCAGAAAGTAGGCAGGAAGTGGAGATAGATGCTGCTGAAAAGGTTATCTTCAACAAACCAGCTGTGAGGTTAACCAAACACTTAAGACCACTGTACGTCAAAGCCTTGGTTAATGGGGTACCAGTAGTAAAAGTACTTATTGATAATGGAGCGGCTATAAACACCATTCCAGCTAGGATGATGAGGAAATTTGCTAAGACAGAGAGCGACATGATCCCAACAGAAGTCATTCTTACCAGTTTTAACGGCGGGGCAACTTCAGCAAAAGGAGTTTTGCCATTGGATATAACTGTAGGGACAACCACCAGGACTACTGTTTTCTTCGTGATAGACGGCCCCACCAGTTACAACGTGCTACTAGGAAGAGACTGGATCCATGGCAGTGGCTGTATTCCCTTATCACTCCATCAATGCCTAGTCTTCTGGAATGACAAAGGCGAAACAGAGGTAGTGCAAGCCGATCATAGACCCTTTGTGGCAGAGGCAAATTCAGTAGAGAGGTTTATGTACGAAGGAAATTATGGGCATGTCAGAGTGGTTCAAGATGGGGAAGGAACTCAAATTACTGCCCAAAGCGAAGAACCGTTTTTAGTGGATGCACTCACTGAAATGTTTAATCAAATGAGGCCAAACATAGTGGCCTTGGAAGAGCCAGTAATTGGCCAAAAAGAAGCCAAACAACCTTAAATGAGTTTTCAACACCAAAGGCAAGAGGCCGAGATTCAGGCCCTCAAAGCCAAGCTGATAGCTTTCAATAAAGAATGTGAACGTGCGAAGAAAGAAGAAGCGGCGTTAAAGATGCTGAAGGATAAATTAATAGTGTCCGAGATGGAGCAGAGCTTTGACTGGGAAGTTCATAAAGTGGATTGTCTGGAAGAGCAAACTCCTCTGAGCGATGTGGATGATGAAGCGACGAAGATCCCCAAGCCAGGATATACACAAGCTCAAGACCCCTTGGTCAATGTTGACATTGGTGAGGAAGGAGAGGATCGCCCAACGTTTGTCAGCCGATGCTCCCTCATGAGGTTAGTATTAGATTAATCGCTTTATTAAAAGAATATAAGGATTGTTTTGCTTGGGAGTATGAACATATGCCTGGTTTGGATAAAAGCTTAGTAGAACATAGGTTGCCGACTAAATCAAATTTTAAGCCTCATAAGCAACCTCCTAGGCGTTTCGCTCCCAATGTATTACCGGAGATCAAAAAAGAAATAGAGTGATTACTAAAAGCAGGTTTTATTAGAACAACTAGATATGTGGAATGGTTATCTAACATAGTGCCAGTATTAAAAAAGAATGGCAAGTTGAAGGTATGCATAGATTTCAGAAATTTGAACTTGGCTACACCCAAGGACGAATATCCAATGCCTACGGTAGATTCTCTAGTAGACTCCACTGTAGGGCATGTGATGTACTCTTTTATGGATGGGTATTCGGGATACAATCAAATCTACATAGCTGACGAAGATGTACACAAAACTGCCTTTAGATGCCCTGGGTCTTTAGGATGCTTTGAATGGGTAGTAATGCCGTTTGGACTAAAAAATGCAGGGGCAACTTATCAAAGAGCAATGAATCTAATTTTTCATGATATGATAGGCAAATTTGTGAAAGTTTATGTAGATGATATAGTGGTCAAATCTGTTAAGGAAGAAGATCATTTTGAACAACTGCGATGTTCATTTGAACGAATGAGGCAGCATAAACTAAGATTGAACCCTTTGAAATGTGCGCTTGGCGTGAATGCAGGAAATTTCCTTGGATTCCTAGTACATAAAAGAGGGATTGAACTTGATAAGAATAAAGCGAAAGCCATCATAGAAGCCAAGGCCCCTAGTAATAAAAAAGAACTGCAAAGGTTCTTAGGTCAAATAAATTTTCTAAGACGCTTATATCTAATTGTGCAGGGCGAACGAAAGCGTTTTCGCCTCTCTTAAAGCTGAAAAATCAAGACGAATTCGTCTGGAAAGAAGAACATCAAAAGGCTTTTGAAAGCCTGAAAACATACTTAACAAGTCCACCAGTGTTGGTGTCACCAATCCAAGGACGGCCGATGAAGTTGTATGTGTCGGCTGAACAAGAATCGATAGCTGGGATGGTCGCACAAGAAGACCAATTTGGTGAAGAAAGGGCGATTTATTATTTAAGTAGACGGTTAACCAAATGTGAATGCAATTATTCTGCTATCGAGAAGTTGTGTCTCGCATTATACTTCACGTGTACAAAATTAAGGGCCTATTTACGGCCTGTGACAGTCTATTTAATTTCCAAAGTTAATTTGTTCAAATACATGTTTTCTCGCCCTATTTTACACCAACGAGTGGGTCTTTGGACTTTAGCACTGTCAGAATTCGAAATAAGGTATGTGCCCCAAAAGGCAGTTAAAAATCAGGCCTTGGCTAATTTTCTGGCCGACCATCCATGCCTTGGTGTGCCTAACGAAATAGAACTTGAGGTTGATTCATTTGAATTAAAACCATAGGTTTTATACTTTGATGGATCGAAAGCTTCTAAAGGAGCAGGAGTAGGAGTGGCTTTGATAAATTCTTTAGGGGTTTGCTATAAGTTCGCATTTACCTTGGACAGAATCTGTACTAATAATCAAGCCGAATATGAAGCCTTAATTGTAGGTTTGGAGTTGATGGTAGATATGAAAATAAAGAATGTAATCATCAGGGGCGATTCTCAATTGGTGATTCATCAATTGACTGGTGATTTCAAATGCCAAAGTAATTCTATTATAAGTTTATACGAAATCGCCCAAGAGTTGTTGGAGAATTCGACCAAGTAGAACTTCAATGTGTTAATAGGATGTACAATGACATGGCCAACGAGTTAGCCCAGTTGGCTTCTGGCTATTTAAAGGCGATAAGTTGGGAATCTACTTACGAATACCGAACTATATTGCCCGTTATTCAGCGGAGGGCAAGGAAAACCGAAATTCAATGCATAGAAGATGGGGTCGTGCTGGATTGGACAGATGAGATTAAAGAATCCTTCAAGGAACTTGATGGGGGAGTTGATAGAAGAACGAAATTACGTCTGTTAAACTATGCATTAATAGACGAAGAATTGTTCAAAAAACGTTCTGATGGTGTGTTATTAAAATGCGTGAACTTACAAGAGGCTAAGACAATTATGGCTGAAGTGCATGAAGGGATATGTGGAGCCCATCAAGCCGGCCAAAAAATGAGATGGCTAATTATTAGAAGTGGTTATTTTTAGCCAAAGATGGGTGAATCGTGTGTTCAATATGCAAAAAGTTGTTTAGCATGCCAAAAACATGGTCCAATATAGAGGGCACCAGCAAGCAACATGGCACCCATTATCAAACCTTGGCCGTTCAAAGGTTGGGCGATAGACTTGATAGGGAAGATTTACCCTCCATCGTCCAAACAACACACCTTTATTATAGTCGCTACGATTTTTTTCACCAAGTGGATCGAAGCAGTGCCTCTAAAGGAAATCACCCAGAAAAGCATCATAGAGTTTATCCGGGACCATATCATCTACAGATTCGGAATTCCGCAAACTTTAATGACAGATCATGGGACTTCCCTAAATGGAGATCAGGTGAAGGAATTCTTGAGTGAATTTGGAATTAAACTGGTAAATTCTACACTATACTACGCTCAATCAAACGGTCAGGCAGAATCATCTAACAAGATTCTGAAATCTATCATAAGAAAGATGATAGATGAAAATGCCAGAAATTGGCACGAATGCTTGAACAAAGCTTTATGGGCTTATAGAACATCGTCCCGTTCAAGCACCAACATTACGCCTTTCCAACTCACTTATGGGCAGGAAGCTGTATTGCCCGTGGAAATCAACGTGCAATCCATAAGGGTACGTCGGCAGCACGAATTAAGCGAGTATGAGTACAAGGAATTGTTGACTCAAAATTTATTAGAATTGGACGAATTGAAGTTAGACGTGCTAGACAGGTTGCAAGTCCAGAAACAAAGGGTGGCTAGGTTTTACAACAAAAAGGTTATAGCCAAGTTGTTTAGTGCGAACGAATTAGTTTGGAGGGTAATGCTTCCTCTAGATAGTAAAGACCCAAAATATGGCAAATGTTCGCCAAATTGGGAAGGGCCATATAGAGTAAAGAGTGTATTGCCTAATGGAGCTTACCACTTGGAGGATTTAGATGGTACTAGGCATATAAGATTTATTAACGACAAGTACTTGAAGAAATATGTTCCTTCCCTTTGGAAAAGTGAACGGATAGGTACGTAAGTGATGAAATTGCAATTATGATGTAATCATGCCAAGCGATGGTAGTTAATAAATTGGACGATCACGTTCTAAATAGGATAGGTGCATAAGTGATAAAATTGTAATTGCGATATAATCATGCAGAGCGATAGCAGTAAATTGGACGATCACGTTCTGAATAAAGAAAGAACAAGGCATATTCAAAAATAAAGTTCTTTATTACCAAATGTTCCTTACAAACCATTCTTCATAAGAATTAAAAGACACAGTCAAAATACAAGACGAAACATGCTACAAATTATCTTCTGTTTGGTGGGAATAGAAAGAGTGAAACCAGTACGGCCAGCCCTTCTGCCTATGGCCGAGTGAGAGGGTGGACAGCTCCCACAACCTTCCTAAATGCATTGCTGCAATGGTAGGCAACGAGAAGCAACCCTTCAGTCTATGGCCGAGTAAGAGGGTGAACTGCCCCTTAACCTTTCCTAAAGCGCATTGCTGCAATGGTAGGCGGGGAGAAGCACTCTCAACAAGCAAAAGGATGGCAAGAATCTTGCTTCAGTCTCAACAAGTAAACTGATGGCAAGAATCTTGCTTCCGGTTGCAAGAACATTTCCTATACCTCCCATACCAAAAGTGATATCAAGGCAAAAGGGACGAGTCAAGAAACCCATCCCTGTAGAAGAGGAAAGCGTTAGTAAACGATCGGAATGCCATGCGGTGGCAGGAGGTTTTGATGGCAAGAGATCGAATTTGAAAAGGCATGAGGATGAAAATGACGAGTGTAAACATGCATACTTATAGAGACTGGAAGGTGAAAAGCCAGAACGTGGAAGGTCATATTTATGACCGGTGAGTGAAATCAATATGACCCAAAGATTTAGGGAAGAAAATTTAAAGGCCCAAAAGAATATGCATGGATGTTGGCATAAAGATTAAGTACGAGGAAGATTGACGATCAAAGGTAAATGCCACTTCAAAGTAATTGTTCATTAATGATGATGAATGACATCAGGTCACAAAAAACCAAGGCAGTCAGCGCGGAAAAATTACAAAGATTAAAACAGTAAATGTTTAATTACAATTCGCCCCAAGCTGAGCACATCTGCTGCCTAAGCCTATCCCACTCTTCATTCTGTCTAGAGGAAAGGATACCTAACTCTTTCACTAAGTCATCATCAACCTCCAACTTTTGGTACTGCTCCAATAGAGATTTTGTCTTAGCAATTCCTTGGGATGCAGTACGCTTCTTGGCAGCTATCCTCGCCCTCCAGTCGTTCATTTTCGATTGTAGCTCTTTCATTTCAGCAGCCAAGCCCAACATCAAGGAATCCTCCACCACCAACTCTGAAGAGACCTCAGTCAAATCGGCCTGATTCTTGTCAATTTCCTGGAGTAAGGATTCTTTTTCAGAAGAAGCGCGGAGATATTGGACACTTCTGGCCTTCAACTCTGCGTTCTTGGCCAACAAAGAAACAACGTCGGCATGAAGAACCCTCAACTTCACCTTAAAGTCAGTAGAAATGCTGGGCGATGGGAGCGAAAGTGCTTGCAGTAGGTTCGCGCTCAATGTATCTAGCTTGGCCTGTTGATGAGCAGCGCTGGCATGACCGACCTCCATGTCCATAAAGGAGACATACTCAAACAATGCATGTTTGAGAAATGTCATGTTCTTGTTCGCAGGAGTGGAAGATGACGCAGAGGATGTTTTCATGCGTGCCCAGGAGGTGAGTAAGTCTTGGATGGAATTAAGAATGCTATCAGATTCTGCAAAGGAAGTTACCAGTATTGAAGGTTTTCGATACAACAAAGCAAAATCAAAAAATAAGAGCGAAGTAAAAAGACCTGATCGGCAGTGGTGGGAAATTCAGGCATTCCCCTTATTTCTTCCACTACCTGGGGAGATTTCCCTTTAGCTGGGCAGGAAGGACCTTCCCCACCAGACGAAGCTGCAGGAGTCTCTGCATGTTTCACATCGTAGTAAATCAACGAGACAGCAACAATAAGGAATGGCCAAAGCACCAAAAGTAAGCATTACCTTCTAGTTCCACGCTTGCGGGGTCGACACCCTGAGGAAGAGGATTTGTTGGTGATAAAGATGTTGGAGCTTGACGCCTGGGCGACACAGCCTCGACAGGAAGGGATGAAGAAGAATCTGCCAAAACTATAGCCTTGGAAGGAGAGGTTGAATCCTTCTAAAAAAAATTTCAAAGCAAATCATTACCGCATGAAAAGAAACAACTTATGAAGTAGGTGAAATTCAGTTACCTTTCTCCTGACAATGAGGGGAGCTTCATCATCATCATCATCATCCTGCAGAGATATTACAGTTGCAGCTGGCCGTTTGCGACTGGGAGCACCTTTAGAAACGGCAGACTTCGAGGTTGGGGATGAAAGAGCAGAGCGTGTAGAACGAGAAGGGGACGCGGGGACCTTACTGGGCGAAGGGACAGCAGAAATGGGGGTAGTACCCTATCTATCCAGCAGATGGAAAGCGCGATTTGCATCAGTTGAAAACACTCTTTGTTTCACCGATGGCTACAATTAATCAAAAAGAGGATGAGTAACGGCAGTAGGATTAAAAGGAGCGAAAGTGAAGCCGGTTGCCAAAAGTTTATTACGGGCATCTATGGCTTGGGCTTCCGTTTTGTTGAGGATGTAGAAGCGATCCGTTAAGGTATTGGAATAGCAAAGAGGGATAGGCCACATTTGGCCAAAACCAAGTTGGCGAGCACAAAATTGGGGCGCATATATCTCTATCCCCGCTTTAGCATTGGTTCCCACCAGAATGTCATGAAATAATTCCCTCCCTACCAAAAATTGAACCCAAACAGGCAGAAATGCATCTGTCTCGACCAAAGTAGAAGGAGGCCGTACAAAAGGAGGAATTTGTTCAGAAAAAAAAGGGGAAGAACGAAAGGGTTGAATTCAAAGTATGAAAGAAAGTGAAAACATCTCTCATAGACATATTTACAGGGCTCAATTGATGAATGAAAAGCCCATAGCAGGTAACCTCACGAGGAGGAAAATGTGGAATACCCAGTTGAGGGAAATAAGATCTCAACCACAATTGAGCAAGCCATAAAGGCCCACTACCAGTGAGAGATGCGTTGTTTTTCAGTTGGAATTGGAGCATGGCCATGCCCCTATAAAGAGCAGCCAGGAGGAATGAACATAGGTTCAAAGGTCTACCCCGAGCCAATTCATGAGATAGAGGCAAGTAGCTCATGGAAGGTTTCAAACTGGGAACGCAAAGAACATATTTACAAAGCCAGACTTGGAGAAAAGCGACTCGCTCAGAATGGCAAAGTTCAGAGACAGCAGTGACATAACCGCCCTGCATGCTCGAATAAGATTCAGTAAGTTTCTTATCAAATTTCGGGGCAGCACCAGAAATTAGCATACCAGGAAAAATAGTATCGTCCAGAGGTGGGAGATTCAGCAAAGCCCCAACGTCCCTCAAAGTAATGGTCATGGGACCAAGAGGGAAAACAAAGGTATTAAACTCAGGGGACCAAAAACTCAGTGCGATTGGAAAAAGCACGGGGTCATACGTTGGGGGAAAAAGGGTAATCTCCAATAAGTCCAAAATTTTATCACGTTTAAAAATCAATCTAGTGGGACCATGAGCCACCATACGTGCATGCCACCTACGGAAAGATGCATCAGTTTTAGGCCAAGTGCGAATACCTCTATCATGGATCGGCCTCAATGGCAAAGATTGCGAGAAAGGAAGATCTTCAGAGCATGGGAATAAATGACCTACCGCAGCCCGTTCGACGGCTTCAGCATCATTAAACGACGGACCCAGATAAAACTCGTTGCAGTCAACATTGGATTGTGAAAGAAAAGACGGGTTCACATATGGTCTTGTGAGAAGGGTTTGGAAATCGTCAAAACTAAAAACATTGTCCGAAGGAGTTTGAGAAGTAGTCATTATGGTACATAAAGTAAGTTGCTCTCGAAGCTTGTCTGGTTTAAATCGAAGGTTGCAGCAATGGAGATGGTGAAATGGCGAGAGAGAAACGTAAAGCCGCAGAGACATAAATGAAGAATGCCGCGTACTTTTGGGGTTTTAAGGGTTTGTAACATCGCAATCCTTCAGGCAATAAAACGTAAGTGATGATTGAAATTCTGGGGAAGTTCAAATGTTGCGGGAAAGATACAGAATGAATATGGCAAAATTAATGATTAGTATTAATCCTGCCATATTGGGGGTAATTGTTGACACACTAAAATGCAGCCCAAAATCAAAGGGAAGTCCAATTGAGAAATCCAAGATGAAGACCCAATGGAAATCAATTAAAAGGCCCAAGAGGAAAAGCCCAATCTGGAAGCCCGAGAAAAGGCCTGAATATTGGAAGCCCGAGAGCATAGAAGTATCATCGTCCAAGACAGCAGGACGCCCAGAGGCTGAACGAATGTAGTGCTGCTCAATCGCCCAGAGCGACAGCCTCATTATCGCCCAGATTCTCGAGTCGCCCAGAATAAAACAAATCTAAAAGGTATAGTTTATCCAATTTAGCAATTATGGAAGCGGTTGGCAAGTGAACCCGGCACGCCCCCACGATCCAGAAACAGCAAGGGTAGTGGCAACAGTTATTAAGTAACTACTCCCCAAACAAGCAGTTTCTCACTAAAGGAGTGGACGGTTACGAAGGTAATGGAGCAAGTCCGAGCAGTTTCGACAACCAAGAGATGCTCAGGAAGTATAAAAGGAAGTAATATCGTAGAAGCAAGGCCGAATCAAAAACTCTCGACAAGAGAATACGTAATTTTTATTTCTTTAGTTTAAATTTAATCCTTTCTCGTGTGCTTGCACCCCTTGGAGGCGTTTTGTCTATTTTCCAATTGTAACTCTTCACTAGTAAACGCACCCCTTTTTGGGACTTTGTCTCAAGAGGTTTGTTCCTTACACAATCGTCTGATCCTTTTTCTTGTAATTGTTGGCGGGTTGCAAAACGCGCGAAAACAAGAAGATTGCAAATACCAAAAATTTTCATGTTTTGTTAATTTTTGGTGACATCTTTCAACTTTTTCTTGTTTTTATTCTTCTAACGTGAATAACTAATTTTTATATTAGGGAAAACAATTTAATCGACTTGTGATCCTTTATTTTTATATTCAAGATTTATGTGTTTTATTTATTTATGTGTTGGTTTTATTATGAGTTTAATACATTAAATAACCCGATTCATAATTTGATAATTATGTGAGTCTTTTACGAATCGAGAGATGAGTTTGAGATTTAGACAATATAATAAAATTTGGTAAATTAGTATGACATGTAGAGATACTATGCTAATTATTGCGATCATAATTTGAATTCTTAAAACCAGTGTCTCGTTTAACTAAAATTGATTCGCATAGAGATATGAAATTGAATAAGTTAACTAGGCTCAGTGAGAACCCGAGAGAGGTAAATTGAATACAATAGAAGAATTCAATCAAATACTACATTCGGTTATGAACTTTGAATTAAGAATAAAGGTGATCAAAAGAAGAAATTTTTATGCCCTAATATTCATCATATGTTTGTTTCTCCAATTATCCATTGCTCGCAACATTTTTATATTTTTGACTTGTTAAAAGTAGTTAGTCAAAATCATTATAATTATTTACTTGTTTTGTCAAATAAGAGTTAGAAAAATCTAATTAAGACTAAAGTATAGTTTTCGTGGAAACGATAATCCGGACTCAAAGATCCACTATATTACTTGTTATGATATCGTACATTTACGATATAAAAAACGAGAGAAGTTTTTTTGGCGCCGATGTCGGGGATATTTTACTTTTAGTCTTAGTTAATTTTATTTTTAATTGTTATTTGATTTTACTTTCATAGAAAAAAGTGTTCGTTGTATGCTCCGTACCCGAGGCGAAAATCTTGAATCGTTTGACTAGGAAATAGAACGTACTTTCAGACGAAAACGCAAAGATCACAAACAAAAACAACATCAAATGGCCGATGGCCAAAATATTCATATTCCTATTCAGCCAATTGGACTAGTGGTCACAAGAGTAGCAGCGCTACCAGATCAGCAGCATGAGCAAAGGGAAATAACTGAAGTAGACTTGCCAGTTTCAATGTTTTTAACGCCAATAATCGCGCCTGCACGCTCCAGTATTGTGTATCCAGATTTCGAGGTAAATAATTTTCATATAAGGGTAGAGTGGATCAATTTGATGAGCAACACTCTTCAATTTTATGGGTTACCCCATGAAGATTCGAACACACATATCTCCAGGTTTATCAGAAATTGTCAAAACTTCCATGCTCCGGGGTTAATGAAGATGCTATTAAGTTGCGACTATTTCCATATACACTAGAGATTCTGCATTGGAGTGGTTAGATGCCGAACCTCATAGAAGTATCACTACATGGGAAAAACTAACCAGAAAATTTTGCAATAAATTCTTCCCACCGGCGAACGTAATTAAAATTAGATTGGGGATTCAAACTTTCCAACAGAAAGATGGAGAGAGCTATCATGAGGCATATAATAGATTCAAAGAGCTGATGCGAAAGTGTCCAAATCATGGAATCACAATTGGTAATCAAGTGTAGTACTTCTACACCGTACTCTCACCAGAGTCAAAATCTCAAGTGGATTCCTCTGTGGGTGGATCGATCATAGGAAAATTAGTACAACAAACATTGGATCTATTTGAGCTAATTGCCACTACATACTCAATGTTTTCATCAGAAAGAGTGGTGCCACCAAGAGCACCAGGGTGTATGAATTGGATAGCATCGCATCTACGAACGCACAGATAACAGCTTTGACGAAGCAGGTAGAGTTGTTCTTCCCAACAGAAAGACGTATAGAGCTATCATGAGGTATGGAATAGATTCAAAGAGCTGATGCGAAAGTGTCCAAATCATGGAATCACAATTGGTAATCAAGTGCAGTACTTCTACACCAGACTCTCACCAGTGTGAAAATCTCAAGTGGATTCCTCTGTGGGTGGACCGATCATAGGAAAATTAGTACAACAAACATTGGATCTATTTGAGCTAATTGCCACTACACACTCAATGTTTTCATCAGAAAGAGTGGTGCGCCAAGAGCACCAGGGTGTATGAATTGGATAGCATCGCATCTATGAAAGCACAGATAACAGCTTTGACGAAGCAAGTAGAGCTGTTGGTGAAAAAAAATGAGAGGATTACATTTAGTGATGAGTGGTCCATCATGTGAAAACTGTGGAGCTAACCATTCAATAGAAAACTTTATGTCTACGGGCCTTCTTGAGGAAAAAGTCAATTTCATTCAGAATGGCTCCCACAATTTTAACCCATATTCACAAACTTATAACCCAGGATGAAAACATCACCTGAACTTCAGATGGTCTGATAATCAGCAAGAAATGGTTCAATTAATGCCTGTCACGAGAACAAACCAAGTTTGGGAGAGATGTTTCATCTATTTATGCAGAAGACAGACAAAGCATACCAACAAATTGATACTAATTTTCAAAATCAACAATCATCTATCAAAAAGTTGGAGATACAGATTGATCAGATAGCTCAACAACTTGCAGAACGTCCACAAGGAACATTGCCAAGCAATACAATGACAAACCCTAAAGAGCAAATGATGGCAATAAATGTAGTGGAAGACAATCCACCTAGGGCTCTTATAAAATTTAAAGCATATGTACCTCCACTTCCATTCCGCTAAAAACTTCGAAAAAGTCAACGAGGGAAAATATTCATACTATAACTACAAGGAGTGGGGTACAATTACCAGAGATTACCGTGAAACGACCAGAAAGAAAAGATGATCGGAAAGGTCTTGATGAAGCTATAATGGAAGAAAAATATGTACCAGCTTCAATTGAGAATGAAGAAAGTACAGACGCATCCATTGCCAAGGCAGCAAGTCAAGTTAAGGCTTATGCGACTCTCATTTTTTTTCCTCAAAGGCTCAAGAAGAATAAACAAGATACAAAATTTGAGATCGATGCGATATTACAAATTCTAAGCTACACAAAATTTTTGAATGGGATGTTGACAACGAAAAGAAAGCTTTCAGAGTTTGAAATCGTGGCATTAACAGAGGAAAGTAGTGCAAGAGTGCAAAACAAATTGCCTTCCAAGTTAAAAGTCCAGAGAGTTTTACTTTGCCTATTTCAATTGGAAATTCTTGTGGTATTAATGCATTGTGATACAGATGCTAGTATAAATTTAATATCATATTCTGTTTATAGGAAATTGGGATTATGTGAAGTTAAACTAACATCAATAAAGCTACAATTAGCTGATACAACAATTTCAAAGCCATGTGGCAAAGTTGAGGATGTGCTCATAAAAGTAGAAAAATTAATATTTTCGGTGGACTTCATTGTGCTAGACATACCAAAAGATCGAGACATTCCAATTATATTGGGTTGACCATTCTTAGCAACGGGTCGAACTATAACTGGCATGGAGAAGGGCGAGCTAATATTGAGGGTGTAGGACAAGCAATAGATATTTAATATTTATACCCCACTTGAGAAACCTTCCAACAATAAGAATTGCTATGGAATCGACGAAGAAGAACCATCTGATCAACGAAGCTGTCAGAATAGAAAATCAAACTTTGGTGGACTTCTTGGCAGAGATGAAAATGGAAATATCAAAATATGGAAAGCAAAAAAAGGGTGCATATATGAAAATTACACAAAGTGCAACGATGTCATAATTTGGTTCGAGCCACCATAAATCAAACATGGCACAAAGTCGAGCTGAAGACTATAAAAAAGCGCTTCTTGGGAGGGAACCCAAGATTTTTTCATTTTAATTTATTTATTTATTTATTTTTTAGTTTTAGGAAAATTTAGTTTATTTTAAGTTATTTGTGACTCCTTATCCTTATCCCTCTTCTCTTAGATCTTCGACGTGTTAGTTGGTTTATTAGAGGTTAAAGCTAAGTAACACTTATTCCAATTATTTGATCTTAATGCTTTATTTAATTTTTCAGGAACATGACGCCGCAAAACGTTTAAACCAAAATTAACCAAGGAGCCAACATGAGTAATAGGAAAGCTAGCCATTGAATTACCTGCTATATTAGAGGAGTCTTTTCTTTATTATCTTTCCCACCCATTTATATGCAGATTTAGAATTAAAAACGCTGAGGACAATGTCTAGTTTAAGTTTGAGAGTGAAAAACACGAGTTCTTATTTTCTTTATATGTTTTTGTGTGATTTAATTACATAAAAAATTTGAAAAATTGAAAAAAAAAATGTCAACTATTTCAAAAAAAAAAATTATATATATATATATAATAAAAATATTTTATTTTTGTGTGCTTATGTGAGTTAGTTGTCCTAACTGACAATGTCGAATATATTGAATCATGAATTGATTTATGAATGGTTAATAAGTTGCATGCTTAGATTAATTTTTGTTTTTTATATGAAATTTGATATATAATGAGCATATGAATTAAGTTAAGCATTGCGTAGCAATAAGTTGATTTCATAATTGGATATGATGAAATAGTGGACCATAGATGTTAAACCCAAAACCACTAAATTTTACAGTTTCTGACCAAATTTAGAATAGTTTGGGGGATTTGGCCACTGTAGGAAGATGTTGATATAAATATGGATTCCATGTGTGAAATTAAAAATCTTGTGTGGATTGTCTAAGGTCAACATGATGTAATTGAGTGAACATATCAAGTTAGAGATCGGTTTACTTGAATTGGTGTTAAATGAGGGATATTACACTAATAAAGGCATAAAAAAATATTTTATTAGAAAAATTATCTTCATAGCCTCTATGATTCGAAGAATTAAGCTTGCAAATGTCTTTAAAATATGGTGCCCTATGGTCATCTTACTTTAGAGTTATCGGCCGAAAACTTATTACATGGGTCATTTAGAAAGCTTAATAGAGAGAGTGCTTCAAATAAAGAAAAAAATTTATTATCAAAAAAGAAATTGAAAACAAGAAAAAAAATCAGGAAAAGTAAGTGTATGAAATAGAAGATACACCAAACGCCTTGATTATGTACTAAACATCTGTTTTAAAAAATTTGACTTTTGATAAGAGATTGTTAATCTAGTTAAGTCGTAGAGATTAAAGCAATCAAACTTAATGGAAAATCCCTGTTTATTGAAACGTTGAACTGCCATTGGTGAAATTTTGCCAAACAGAGAGATGATGATAGTAAAAAAAAAAATATAAATGTAGTTCACACATTGGAAAAGAGTGAAAAGAATAAGTTTGGGTGTGTGTGAATCTCACGAGTGATAAAAGAACATATTTGACCATTGAGGACTGGGAATTGAAACCACTTATGAATTCATAATACTATATTAGTTTTTCACACACACTCATCGATTTTACATTGGAAAAGTGAATTTTAATTTATGTATTGTGATTTTGAAGCTGTGCATAGATTTATATTATGATTTTAATTCCGAGATAAAAAAATCAGGTTAGCTAGCTAAATTTTATTGTTTTAATTGATTGATTGGCCACTAATTAGGTAATTATCATTGCTTGTTTGTGTGCTTGTTTAGTTTTAATTTTGTTTGAGAACAAACAAATATTCAAGTTTGAGAGTGTGATAAGTTTATTTTGTATACTTATTTGTGGCCCTAAATCATAATATTTTATTGTCTTTTGGATTAAATTCTAATTAATTTGTGTTTTCTAGGTAAAATTTTATGTTAAATAAAGAATTAGAAAAAAATAATGCAAAAGTGATGAAAATGGTATATATATATATAGGGAGAGATACGCATAGAAAGGGGTTCTTGTTTTTATTCTTTCAGCATGAATAACTAATTTTTATATTAGGGAAAACAATTTAATCGACTTGTGGTCCTTTATTTTTATATTCAAGATTTATGTGGTTTATTTATTTATATGTTGGTTTTATTATGAGTTTAATGCATTAAATTACCTGATCAATAATTTTATGATTATGTAACTCTCTTACGAATCGAGAGGTGAGTTTGAGATTTAGACCATATAATAAATTTCGGTAAATTAGTATAACGTGTAAAGATACATATACTAATTATTGGGATCATAATTTGAATTCTTAAAACCAGTGTTTCATTTAACTAAAATCGATTCGCATAGAGATATGGAATTGAATAAGTTAAATAGGCTCAGTGAGAACTCGAGAGGGGTAAATTGAATACAATAGAAGAATTCGATCGAACACTACATTAGGTTATGAATCTTGAATTAAGAATAAATGTGATCAATAAAAGAAATTGTTATGCCCTAATATTCATCATATGTTTGTTTCTCCAATTATCCATTGTTCGCAACATTTTTATATTTTCAACTTATTAAAAGTAGTTAGTCAAAGACATCATAATTATTTACTTGTTTTTGTCAAATAAGAGTTAGAAAAATCTAATTAAGACTAAATTATAGTCGTCGTGAGAATGATAATTCGGACTCAAATGTCCACTATATTACTTGTTACGATATCGTATACTTACGATATAAAAAACGCGACCTTGCAATCAAAACAATTAGTGATAAATGAAATTCTGTATATGAAAGTGCATGGTGTTCTACAAACTTATTTGCAGCCAGTGAAAACATGAATATATATTAATAACTCAAACACCTAAACTTACAAGTTATTAATGGGTTACTTAGCATATTTCATCTTCAATCTTTCAAAGTAGTAACAAATCTACCCCTAACAAATTTTATTAGCAAAATTAATTCTTAATCTTTCAATTGATTAGCAAAGTCTGTCCTTCCATTGATTTTGGCCATTCAAGACACGTAAACCTTTTAGATAGATGTAAAATGATTGAAGTATAAGTAAATTCATTATATTTTTCTTTTTGTAATTCTATCAAATTTGTAGGAACTTTGCCATCTATGATTTTTGAACATTTTTATCGAACCACAATCTCCTTCATTTTTTGTTGCCAAATTGTAAAATCTTATTTTTAATTGAAAATTCCAACTTCGACTTGCGAAGACATTTTCAAAAATAGAACAACAAAATTGCACAAATAGGTCACCAAAATAATTATAAGGCTGCAATATACACCGTTCTTGATTCCCTAGGTTTCGTGAGATTCATGATCTCAAATCAAGAGAATGTTCAAACGGGTCAAGTCCGGTGTTCTAACAGAATAATCAATGCAACACGAAAATATGTCAATAAAATTTTAATTTCTCACATAATGCAATCTTACATAGTGACTTAATGGCAATTACACACAAAAATAATATCAACTTGCAGTTAAATTCATTACTTCAAATACAACAAATAATTCCAAAATTTCTAGTACAAGCAATGGTTACCCCCACAAATAACTTTAACCCTAATGTCGTCCCCACACGATAACTCGCTAATGCTAAAATTAAATAGGATAAGCCAGTATATAAGAGGGGGACCACGTTTAAAGGTCCATAAATATCGAGACATGTGAATTTACCAAACTTTAGGGACACCACTATTTTGCCCTAAAGCTCCAACAACTACAACAATTAATCAAACACGATTGAATCTCAAATGCAGAAAAGCTAAAATTGTCAAAATTTCACTGTATAACCTAAAACCAAAAACTAACAATGCCAAAATGTCATAAATGATGTTAGGACCAAACTGTCAGGAGACACTGTTGCCAAAAAACACTACATACGACTGCACGTGCAGCTTGGAGTCTCTATGCTTGTGCTTCACATGTCGCTGGATGCCTCAGCGCCTAAACGTTGGGACTGCCTCCTCTTGCACGTCACGCTAGTGGTCTACCTTTCACCAACCGGTAGCTACATTGGTCGAAAATCGGAATTACATGTGCAATTTTTTCGGATCTACTTTTCTGCTTCGATAATGCAATTTTTTCGGATCTACTTTTCTGCTTCGATAATGACTGTTTTTGGTTGGCTTTTTAACTAGAATTTCATCACATATTAACTTTGATGTCAGTTGTCGTGGAAACTCGCTCCAAGATCTTTGAAACGATGATTTTCAGGCTCAATTTTACATTACCTTTTCTACCAAAAAATCATTCCAAACGACTCCGACCTACAACTAATATATTTACCTCAGTTGCTTCTCAATTTCACTCACAAGGAATCTGATAACGGTGTTGATTCGCAAGCCACAAAGGCACAAGAAAACTAATGAATAAGGCACAAAGTAGAAGAGAAGTAACAAGAGAAAGTTGCTAGTTTTTGGAACACAAAGCACAACTGTTTTTCTCTCGAAGATGGGCAACCACATTTTTTTTTCTCTAATTTCACAAATCACACACACAAATGGCTAGGTCAAAGCAACATATATATAGGAATATGTAAGGATCTAGTTGGACAAGAAAGGGATTAAAATGGGCCAAGATCCAAGAACCGTCCAATAGGTAAATAATTTCCAACAGTCCACGTTATTTTCAGATCGACTTTAGACTTGGTTGTTAGTAATCAATTCACCATTATTCTGACATTTGCATCATCATTCAAGATTTATTGGGTATCAGAACCCAACACTTCTGATACCTAACTCACAAAATACAAGCTTTTTAGAAATTCCCTTTATGAATTAGTATTTCCCAAGCATGATATTAATTATCATTCTTGAATTCTAGACTAGTTTCAAGATACTCTATAGCACTTGGCAACACAATCAACAATAATTTAGTTTTTTTTTTCATTAATATTGGTCAATACTATCTTATCGAACATGCTTTCGATGTCATGAATGAACAACCACGGACTCTCAAAATGGTAAACATAGACATCGACATTCATTCTTTTCAAACAAACACTGTAAAATGAACAGGAAACTTGCAACAAAAGGTCAATCTGTTGCCAACGAAATATATGTTTGAATGATACGAAAAACAAAGGCCACATAACTATTTCAAAAATTGAAACATTTGGCCACAAAACTGAACAATCATCAGCTTATTAGATGAATAAACCACTTGTCAAGAACAAGTTCACTTACATCGTATGTCATTAAAAATGGAAAAAAGTTCAGAATCTTAGTCTTTGAAGATTGCAACACTTGAGAGCTTGCTTGGCAACCCTTTTGGTAGAAAAAATGAGAATTTTGAATAGTGTTTTTAGGAGAATGTATGGTTAAAAAGTAGGATTTTTTTTTTTTTTTTTATAAATGTGTAGAATATTTTATTGTATGAATGTGTGGTTGAAAATGTTCATGTAGCAACTCATAAAATAAATTAAAGTGTTAAACATGCACCAAGTAGACAGGTGAATATGTCTGAATCTTGAGAGATTGCAGCACTCAACGTGCACCCAATTACGCTTGATTAGCTTTTGATACTTAAACTTGACACAACCTTCCTATCAGGGCGATTTTGAGAATTTTGAAACCCTTTGCGACTATTTATTATGAGGCCGTAATACCTAAGTTTTTTTTTTTACAAACGTAACAACATTAATTATTTAAATAAATAGCATAATTATATTTAAATGAAGAGTTACGATCCAAAAAATAGAGTATCAAAATATAACATCTCTCGCAACCCGAGAGATTATGCTAACATAATATTTAGTCTTCTTACATTTTGAGATGCAAAATTAGTAATCAAATTTCTAAATCAAAATTTTCCAACGTCTTTTTCCATAGAAATTTTAGTTAAATCCATTCAATCCCTCTTGTGACATGGTTAATCGAAAATAAGACTTAATCAACTCCAACTTTGAAATTTTTTTCGGTGGAAGCAACGATGATAGGAATAGTCAATAGTACTTAGTAAACAACCCAATCATTTACAAAACAACAATTCATTCTCTTAATATAATCTAACACATCAATTGCTCCATTAGTTTCAGTAGGTATTGCTTCTCTTGAAACTTTCAACACAAAAATAATTATACCCCATCAACGTCAGAAACCATGTTATGCTTCAAGTAATTTTCAAGATTAATACCAGAACACTTCAAACTAATATCATGAATAGATTTAAGCTTTTCCAAGTTAAATAAGAATTCAATAATATCATTATATATCTGAAATTGTTTAAATCGATTAGGCTTTCAGAGTGAAGATTGGGGAAATCAACTATTTGATGGAGAAATGAAAAATAAAAAATGATTCTTCAATTTTCTCAAGAAAAAAGTTATTTTGAAATGGGTTTTATCCATCTGTCAATTTTTAACATTGCTATTGGCCATGTAGGAGTTTCGTCTGCCATGTGAATTTTTTTGACTAGGTGGATGGATGGAATTGAAATGTATGATGGATGGGTAATTTCTTTTAAAAGGTGGGTGAATAATGATTAACCCTTATTTTTTTGGTGAGTAAGTAGTAACCCAAGGTAAATGTGGGTGATGGATGATTTAATTAACTCGTTTGTAACCAATTAATTGGATGATTTGATACTAATAATTAATTGGATAATGATTTGAGAATACATATGTTATTGTGATTCACCAATTGTGTCTATTTGACCTGACTTTGTTTGATTTATTATTATTGTGTGATTGTAATAATAAATTGTGTTATTGTGATTGTAATATGTTTAATTAAATTATAGGTCACAAAATGTGACCACCTGATTTTTGAAAAATCTCACAATTTTTTTAATTTTTGAAATTGTATTTTGAAACATTTATAGTTAGTTATTTTTTCTTTATACTATATAAAATTAAACATGGGATGGATTAAGAGAGTAATCCGACCAATATCAAAAGCTTTGTTTGGATATAATTTATTTTTCTGTTAATTTTGATCTTGTGATAAAAATCTGGTCAAAAATTGTATAGGCCCTATTTGATTTAGATTTTTGTGAAAAGGGATTTAATTAGAATGTGTGTTTAAAAAATAAGAAAAAATTACGAGTCCACTTGTAAAAATTATTTTGTGATAGATATGCAAATCTATGGAAATCCTGAAGGAAGCATACCAACTTATCAAGGAAAAAGTTATTAGTAAGTAATAAGAATAACGAGTTATAAACCATATTGATAGATTAAGTCCCTATTTGAGACCCATTTTCGGGTTAAAATGTTTTTTGGAATAGAGATTTTTTTTTAAATTTTTTTTTTTAAAATGTGGTTAAAAAATAAGTTCAAAATTTTTGGTTTACGTGTAAAATTAGTTTATGGGAAAATGAGCAGTTAAAAATGATTCCTTTTTAAAAATTGAGTCCAAACAAGGGCTAAATTTATCTTCTTTTCTAGCAATGGGACTCAATTCAGATATAATTATTTGTATCTCAATCTCCTTTATGTTCTAAGATTTATTTTTACATTCTCTAATGTAAAAGTTACTGACCATCAAGTTATATGACATTCAATCCATTTAAAATTGAAGAAAGTGTGAAGAAAAAGGAGTCGCGATAGGAGTAGAAAATCAACTTGAGGATACTTGGTTACTTTTGCAGGGGGAATTGTCTCATAGCAGTCAAAACTATAGAAGTGTGTTGCCTTATCTACAAATGAGAGACTGAGTATATTGTAGCAACTGAAGAACGATAGAAATAATTTGGATGAAATAGTTTCTCCGAGATTTGGGTTTGAAGCAAGATGGGTATGTAGTTAATCGTGATAGTCAGAGCGCATTAGACTTGAGCAAGAATGCTGCTTATCATTCTCGGACAAAGCACATTTTAATGTGAGATATCATTGGCTAAGACAAGTAGTGGTAGAACAATTGATATTATTAGAGAAGAATCATGATGAGAAGAATCAAGCTGATATGATGACAAAGATTGTTACAAGAGAACTTGAACTTTGTGCAAGACTGATCAGCATGGACTCTAACTAATCTGTTAGAGAACAATCTCTTTCCTCAGTGGGCTGGAGGGGGAGATTGTTATATGGGCTTCCAGACCATGAGGAGATAAGTGGCTCAAATCCATCATTTATTGTATTTTAGGTCACATTATGGCTACATATAGTTAAAAGTCGTGGCTGCTCAACTAAAGATAAAAAATAAAAAAAAAAAAAAAAAGAGGCTGCTGCCTGCTATGTGAGGGAGGAAATAGTTGAAAATACCCGAGTCATCCGGCCCATTTTTCAAAATAGTCGTTGACCAATATTTAAAAAAAAAAGGAAAACTAATAAAACTTAAAAGTCAAGCATTTTCCCATTTTTACCCTCATACGTGACTTGGAAGAGGAGAAAAAAATTATTCACCAACGAAGAGCAAGATTGACAACAAAAAAACCAACCAAAATTCAGTAATTTTACATGTTATTTTACAAAATATGGTTGAAATCATTAAATAAATAAAACATGTTTTCAAATTACTGTTGATTATCTTTGAAGAAATTGTTGTAGATATTGTATTAAGAATGAAATGTGATTTTGGTGAGTTTTGGAAGGTGGAGATTGTCGCAAATGACATTTTTCGGCGATTCTATGAGGGAGATGACTCCCCAATTTGCATCTGGGCCCAGACAGCCCAAAATCTGGGGGCATCTAGACCCGAATGGCCCAGATGCCCAACCAACTGCCTAAATGTTTTTTTTTTTCATATTATTTGAAATAAATATTGTATATAATAAATATTTTATTTAAAATTAGTTTCTAATTTTATTGTTTAATATTAAGTATAGTTTAATTTTCTCGTGAATTTTTAATTAATTATTTAATATTTAATTTAAATAAATAATTAACTTATTTAACGATGAAAATAACAGATTTTAAATAAACAATTAAATTTATTTTGTAAACAACTTGAAAAATTCACGAAAAAAGAGTTCGTAACATATAAAACATTATTTAGTTATAAATAATAAACTATTAAATATTCGTTTGTTTATTTAATATTCTATTAATTATAATTAATATTTATAAACAATTATAAATTATTTTTTTTACAATGAAATATTAAGTAAAAAATTAAAAAATTTATTTTAAATTACTTATTTAATTTGTTTACAAAGAATAAAAATGAACAATTAAATAAACGATTTCATTTAATTTTTTATTTAATTTGTATATTTTAATAGTTTGTTTACTATTTAGTTATAAAAAAAGAGTTTATATAAAAATGAAGTATTATTTAATTACGAATAATAAAATATTAAATAAACAAAATAAATTGTTTATTAAAATTTTATATTTTGATTGTTTGTTTAATATTTTATTAATAATAATTAAATATTATATAAACAATTAAAATAAGGAATTTAATTATAAATTTTTCTTTTACAATGAAATATTAAGTGAACAACTAAAATATTTATTTTAAATTACTTATTGAAATTGTTTATAAAACATTAAATGAACAATTAAAATAAATTATTTCATTTAATAGTTTGATTACTATTTAGTTACAAGAAGTAATTTATTTCATAGTAAAATATTATTTACTTATAAATAATAAAATAATAAATAAACAAAATAAATTGTTTCTTTGAATTGTTTATTTAAATTTTATTTTTCAAGTATCTATTTAATATTCTATTAAGTATAATTAAATATTATATAAAATATTAAATAAATTAATATTCAATTAACAATTAAAATAATAAATAATGAAATATTCAATTAAAAATTAAAATCAAAATAATAAATTTTATTTAGTTGTAAATAAAAAAAATATTCAATATTCAATTGTTTATTAATATTATATTAAATATTAATAAAATATTCAATTAACGATTAAAATAAGAAATAATGAGATAATCAATTAACGATTAAAATAAAAATAATAAAATATTATTTAGTTGTAAATAATAAAATATTAATCACTCGATGGTTTATTTAATAATCTATTTATTAATTATTTAGTTTGTTTAGTATTCAATAGTTTGTTTAATATTTAGTTACAAAAAAGAGTGTAGTAATTAAATATTACTTAGTTATAAATAATAAATTATTAAATATTCGATTGTTTGTTTTATATTCTATTAAAATCAATTAACTATTACATAAACGATAAATTATTTAATTTTCAATTAAAAATTAAAATAAAAAATTAATCAATTAACAATTAAAATAATAAATAATTAAATATTATTTGGTTATAAATAATAAAATATTATTTAGTTATAAATAATAAATATTAAATATTCGATTGTTTATTTAATAATTTATTAATTTCAATAAACTATATTTCGATTGTTTATTTAATATTCTATTAATTATAATTAAGTATTATATAAATAATCAAAATAAGGAAATGAATTGTAAGTTCTTTTTTTACAATGATATATTAAGTGAACAATTAAAATATTTATTTTAAATTACTTATTTAATTTGTTTATAAAGCATTACATAAACGATTAAAGTAAACGATTTAAAGTAAACTAAGCCATTATAATTTTAAGAAAAGAACAATCAAGTCCTAAAAGAATTATAGAACTACAATTATGTAGTGAATATACTGTTGTAATAATAGAACTCCATTAGTGGAGTATGAGATAATGAATGATGTAAGATGCCAATAATCGAATATCATGTAGTTGTATAAATAGAAGTATTTGGGCTAAGATAGAGGCAGAATGAGTTAGAAAAATACTTGAGCTCTCAGACTGTGAGAAAATCAAAACATTTCTGTCTTTTGATATAATCCTTGTACCAATTTCAGAATATCAATAATATTCCATTTTTTTTATAGAAGAATGAGTTTTTAAATTTCAGTTCTCATAGATTCTTGATAGATTTAAGAAGAAACTTCTTCTTATTTTAACAACCAATACAGTTTTTCTTTAATCTAAATCTAGGGACTTGTCCTTGAAAATGATACAGTGAAGGCAAAAAGTTGAAATAGCAAAGATCCCGTTAAGACAAGAGGCCGTTGAAGGGAACAATTTGCATATTCGGAGTCTGAAGGTCACTCGATTCTAAGAATAAATATCCAAATCAATTATCACGTTTTTCATCCAATAATAATTGCATTTTCATAATTTATTGGAGTCTAAGTGTTCTAAGTACACTTGTATTTTGGTTTAGGATGCAATTGACGAACACGATAGAAATTAGAAGAAAGGAGCGAAAAAGATCAATATGGAGGAAAGTGATAGTTCAGGGACTAAATGAAAATATTATAAACTTGTTTCTAACATTGTAATGAAGATTCGAGAGTGTTGGAGATCAATTGGATGAAGAAATGAGTCAAATTGATGAAATATAGTCAAAACATTATCATATATCAACTTTCAAGCTGAAAAGTTTTGCACCGGTTTTCAGTTTCATATTGAAACCAATTTTTGACATGGAAAACAATCGAGTTTGAAGATGGTATCTGAATCAAAATTGTAGCCCTTTGAGTTAGCTTTTCAATGCATTTTGAATTACCTCAATCGGATATCAAGAGAGAAAGTTATGGCCTAAAAACGCTGTCAAGTGCGCCCTCCCCAAACTGCCCGGACGAGTGGGCCATCCGGACCCGGACGTCGGGGCCCGGACATCTGGCCCGGACATCTGGGTCATCCGGGCACGATTTTTTCCATCATTATGTCTTGACATTTTATATATCGTAAATTTGCGTGTAATTATACATGTAGATAAATTTTGTTTTCTCGTTTTTGTTAAAAATGATTTTAGATCCATTTAAAATTGTAAATTTCTTATATATCTATATCGAAATAAGATTTAAATATTAAAAAAATTTACTAATTTAACCGAAGCGAATTTAAAAATACGTAAACTGATTCCACTGATTGTTGTAAATAATATCTTCTTGTATAACGTTTGATAAATTTATCTGTTTTCAAATTTGAAGCAGATAAAAAATGAAACAATTTTTATCTATGTTGGAGTAAACGGACAAAGAAAGTGATTTTGTTTTAAAATTTAATTGGGAATGTTTGGAATTCTTTATAAGTTAAAAGGGTATTTTTGTCTTTTAAACAATACCACATTTATGTAATTGTATAACATTTTAGGGATATTTTTGTCTTTTAAGTCTTGGACGGCTATTGTGGTGAATGTCAAAAATTTTTGGATAAAGTGAAAAAACACATGTTTGACGAGGGTAATTTAAAAAGTACCCCCTATGTGAGTTGAAAACAGACGCTGCACATATTGAAAAACAGGGGCTGATTTTGTCTTGCACAAGAGGAAAGGCAAAGAATCAAAGGCTATTTTGTGGAGAGAAAGAAAAGGGAGAAAATGTTTTTTTCTTTCAATATTATTTAGGTGTGAATTCACGCATCACAATACAAATTAGGGACTTATATTTTGGGTACTCCAGGGTGTAGTATTCAAAGTGGGTATCTCACATGTTTAATCAAATCGGCGGTTTGTAGTGAGATTATTTGTTGCCTTAGAGATCAATTATCGTTGTATTCCCAATTTGTTGACAACTCAAGTTTTAGGCATAAACTTGAACATTGTAATCTCAATTTATCATAGTGGATTTGGCCAGAGTTGCCTTGGGGTTTTTTTCCCTCCACATTGGAGGGTTTTTTTCTACGTAAAAATTGGGTGTTTTGTTCTCTTGTTTTTGTTTTGATCTTTAACTTGCATATTTAATCACTCTAGTTAGTTGTTTGGATTGTTGAATTTATTCTTGCGAGTAGTAATTGCCCAACATGATTTTTCCATTCGCGGTAGTCTTACTAACAGCAAACTAAGACCACGTAATTTTTCTTTTTCACTTCGTCCGCTTAACTTTTAAATCCTTCTAGTAAGAACAGTTTCTTTGTATTCTTAGAGATGTACAAGCCAGCAGCATATTGCTTGATGTCAATTTTGAAGTGCGGTTAGGGAGCCTAAGCCAGGTCGGTGCTCAAGGAAGAGGGATTCCTACCGGTATGTACAATTTTTCTCTGTCTGTGCACCCACTACCCAAATATGAAAGTATTTTGGAATGAAAAGATCTTTGCAGATTTCCATGTTCAAATCTGGAGAGAAATCCAGCATATTTTTAGTAAATACTTCTAAAAACCTGATCGTTGGTAATACAGACGATATCGTTTTATAACTATTTGCAACTCTTTTCTTTGCATTATACAGACACAAAAGTAATACATTTTTTCTTATTTCTTCAAGTGTCAATGTCTCATTTACCTTTAGTTTTATGATTTCTAACATTCTAAATTCTATTTTGGGATTTTTTCATCATTTTATTTCAATGTTTCTTATTAACTTAAGATAGCTCTGTTCTTGCTGAAGTCTTCTAGGTTTCTTGACCGGTTGCTTCTTTTAGCTCATCTCTAGATCTACAGGAAGATCTAAATCTTACAAATAGACGACCGACTTTTAGGAATTTACTTCAATTCCATACTTTATCTTGGAATGTTATTATCTATGTAACTATGTTCGAATTTGCAAGGTACTGGTAATAAGACATGTACAGACGATGTTTATTGCTTTGGGAAGGTTTTGCTTAAGCTGGTAACAGGCAAACTGGGAATAAGTGCATCCAGTGATGCCAATCTTGTCTGGTTGCAAAGCACACTCCTTCAGATCAATATATATGATAAAGAACCGGTAATAAACATTGTGGATCCATCATTAATCATAGATGAGGATCTGTTGGAGGAAGTTTGGGTGGTGGCTATTGTTGCTAAATCTTGCCTCAATCCGAACCCTTCAAGGCAGCCAGTTATTCAACATGTACTTGAAGCTCCGGAAAATCCTTTAAAGGTGATAAGGGAGTGAAAGACCGGAAGAAATGCTGAGTTCCTAGATGGGAATTTGCCCGGCCAAATCTGTAGCTTCAACGAGGAAAAGGGATCGAGGTGTTAAGATTTGAAGTTCCATTTTAAAATGTCAACCTTATTAAAAGGAGTAGCTCAAACTCTTACAAATTGGTTTATATTTTTATCTCTATTCGATGTGTGATTATATCCTTTAACATGTCCCCGCAAGATGGTGGTTCGTTTGAGCAGTCCAATCTTGAAATTCGTGTTCTCATTTTTTTGAGTCTTAATTGGATCAAATTGCTAGTTAGAGCTTAATGAGCTCTGATACCATATTAAACTTTGGGATTCCATATTAAAAAATCAACATTATTAAGAAGAGTAACCCAAACTCTTATAAATTGATCTATATTTTCATCTTTATCGATACGAGATTCTATTAAAATGTTAACCTTATTAAGAGAAGTAGTACAAACTCTTATAAATTGATTTATATTTTCATTTTTATTCGATGTGGGATTCTATCCCTTAACATGCCCCCGCAAGATGATGGTTCGTTTGAGTAGATCAATCTTGAAATTCACGCGCTCATTTTTTTTTTAGTCTTAATCGGACCGAATTGCTCGTTGGAGCTTAATGAGCTTGATACCAAGTTAAGATTTAGAATTCTATCTTAAAAGATCAATCTTATTAAGAGGAGTAATTCAAACTCTTATAAATTGATCTATATTTTATCTTAATTCAATTTGGGATTCTATCGCTTAACCCAATGAACTAGTTTTATTGGGTTTACAAAATCTCTCAAGTACCTTGTCAATAAGTAGTGAATTAGGAAAGATTCCTTCGTAATGAATAACAAGTTGCGCATCAATCTTCATGATGGTCATTTCTCTATCCTTTGTTGATGGTTTTAACTATTTGCATTTTGTAATCTAAAAGTAATATATGAGCCTGCAGCATGCTTCTCAATAGATATTGCTTTTATTACATACTAAAATTAAAGCTCATTTAAAGAAAATAAGGCCATTTACACCAAACTAACCAAAATATTGAAATGACATTCTCAAGCCTCAAAACTAAACTTTGCATCATGGCATTAACTTCGAACAAAATCAGGAGCAGAAACAAGTTGAAGATCTACTGCATTTCCTTAAAAGTCGAAAACCATGCACGAAAAGGACGCAACAAATGTACTATGCCAACTACAAAATCGAATTTGGATTGTCTCACCCATAAGTGTAATTAAAATTTTAATAACGAACAATTTAAAAGAAAAAATATAATACATTTGCTAGAATTTATAATAAATTGCAACAAGCATCTGCATTTGTATTGCTAGATGATTAAGACGTGTAAACTAATATATTAACTACACTCTCAAATAAAAAAATTATGGGACAGATAAAAAAGGAAAACAAGACTATTTTTATGGAACGGAGGGCATTTTGTAAAAAGTGTTTTTTTTTAAATGTGATTAAAAATTAAGGAATTATTGTAATTAATGATTGTAATGTACCAAGAAAGGATTAGATCCCGGTCGGTCATTGTTCCATTGTGACTAAGATAGGATCATTAGTGACCCATGAAACTTGAAAAATCTCGTTGCTAATCAAGTTTAAACCCGTGATTATGAATCTAACCAGAACATTAATTGAAATTAAAATGTGGAAATCCACCTTTGATTTAAGTTTATGGAAATACAGATATATGTACAATAAATGGATATTATTAACAACATTAACAATGCATGGTGTGGTGTGGTTATAGAGTTAGCAATCTATTAAAATTTGAAATTAAAGGGAGTGGCATTGGCATGGACTTCATTCCTTATGCATGTATTTATTAATTAATAACTAAAAAGAGGCATTTTAAATAAATAAATAAAAAGGTATTATTGATATGCAATTTATAATTTTATAACTCGGTTTTATCTTGAATTTGTAATTATTTCCGTTCATCACCAAGCGCCCTTGTGACACTCGTCCGGTCAAGCTTACGTTAAACATTATTCCTTTTTTTTTTTTTTTTCCTTCATGCATAATTTATTCTTTGTTCTGATATTTATTGATAAATCCCTACAAACTCAATAGTCAATTCCATTATGAATTGTCGAAATCTCAAGAAGAGGCTTTTTAGTTGACTCCTCTTTATGCTTAGGTCCTTGTATTTTGTAATCCGTCCTTTCCTTAATGTTTTAAATGTTCAGCTCATATGTGATAACTAACTAGCTTCTTACTCGTGAATTTGTTAAATATTTAAGCTCAGTCATTCGTGTTAGAATTTGGGTGTAACCCAAATTCTTTTGTTGAGATATTTGAAATATTGAAGAATTCTAATTGAAGTGCACGTCATGAAGAATTCAAGTTTGGAATATTATTGAAGTATGAAGATCAAATTTCAATGATAATTAGGAGCTTGATTTGAATGAGGACTTTTGGATGGCAAAAGACACTTTTTGGAACAATAACCGGAGGGACGAGTGCCAAGGCGCCACAATGAGATTTGGGGCAGAACCTCGAGCGCCTAAGTGCCGGGCTCCGGGCCGGGTCGGGCCCGCAACAAGTTTTCGACCCGAATGAGTGTTTTTCGTGTTTTTCTTTTCCTACTTCGTTTTGGACTCAGGTTTTTGGCATCTTTCTTCATCAACAACTCTTCCAAGAGGTCTTGGATGCCCCCTACATGTTTTCTTATAAATACTAGGCTCTTTTATACAATTTTATATAGTGAGATTTATGATTACCAGCTTTTAGGATCATTGTAATATTTTTCTCTCTTATCCATTATTCTTGATGAAATAAAATCTCCTAATTTTTCTGCAATATTCTTGTATTCTTTTGTTCTTGATCACATATTTTATTATTTTGCCATATAACTTCAACATCTCAGTCCATTGATTGGTGTCCCAACAAGTGGTATCAATCCTAACAAGTGGTATTAGAGCAATTCTGGTATTGACTTGTTTTGTAACAAGTGGTATCAAAGCCAAGGTTCGTTTCCGCAGAGCGCAAGGTTTGATTTATTCGAAGTTTTTGTTCGTGATGGCTTCAATGAAGTATGACATTCCGCTTTTGGATCGGGGTACTAGATTTTCGCCATGACGGGTTAAGATGGGTGCAATACTCGCACAATTGGATTTGGATGATGCGTTGTTGGGAATTGACAAGATGTCCACAGCTTTGATCGCGGAAGAGAAATTACGGAAGGATAAAAAGGCAATTTCTCACATTCATCTTCATCTATCAAATACTATTCTTCATGACGTTTTGAAGGAGAATTCAGCAGCTGCTTTATGGTTGAAGTTAGAACAATTGTGCATGACTAAAAGTTGAACCTCAAGTAGCGTTTATACTCTCATCGCATGACAGAATGAGGATCATTGGAAGATCACCTGGCTGTATTTAAAGAGATCGTCTCAAAGTTTGGCTAAATCTTCAGGTTAGATTATTCAATTTTCTTGTTATTTGGTGATTGTTTGTTATATTTTATTGGTAATTGTGTGTTTTTTTTTGTTCTAATTTGTCCCAGTCTCCCTTGAATTTTTAACGGACAACATTTTTTATTTGTTTGCGTCTTAATTTCTTAGTCAGGCCGCTCAATAAATTATTTACATTTTAACATAGTTTTTAGATTTAACTGTTAGTTATTAGATTGATTTATTGAATTATTTAAATGGTCATTTTGAGATTTGATCAATGAGTATTTCGACATATTACTTTAGTGAAAATTCAACGCAAATAAATACAAGATTGTTCTCCAAATTACTGAAAACGTGCTAATCATTCAAATATCTACAATTGTTTTAGAGTCTTCATTCCCTATTAGGAATCGGATTCTTAATTCTTTTAGGTGCTCATCAAGTACAAATATGGTTGATATGGTGATATTCCTTAAAAATTGGTTGCATAGTAATAAGGAATGTATCGTGATTCATCAATTTTTGGATGAGGTAGTCAAAAAATTACAGAAGATAGTATTGTATTTGATCTCTCTATTCATTTTCTTTTATTAGTTATTTTATCTCATTTAACTATAATCAATGAATTCGTGTACAATATTCTAATCTTAGGGAGGGAATGAATTATGTATTACAATTGCAGATGTTGCGTCAATTCGTATCGATTACGTTAAAATGTTTTTATGATATTGTTGCATTGTAATGAACTTTCGCTTGTAATATATCTTTAATGATACTATTTATGTTTTAACGTGAAATTCTAGACTAATGTATATATATATATATATATATATATATATATATATATATATATATATATATATATATATATATATATATATATATATATATATATATATCATAAATTTATCAAACCAAACCGAAAAAATGATTTGGATTGAATTGGTTTGGTTTAGAAATTGAAATTGTTTGGTTTGATTTGGAAAAATTTCAAATCGTTTTAAGTGGTTTGGTTTGAAAACTTATTACAAAACGTCTTAACTATATTCACCCCTACGACCCTACTATCTAGTGCATCTTGTCTAGGGTACATGACACAATTTTGCATGGACGTGTGACACATGCTCGTGCCCACAAACTGAATACATTGCACGGAGGCAATTATTTAGGTTTTTAGACAAGTATCATGAGAAAACTACATTATTTATTTAGGTTCTTAGACAAGCATCACGAGAAATACTACATGAACTTATATGTTTAACATGATTATAGGATCAAACAATTTTAGATTTATTTCTATTTTTTTTTTTCCGTCTCTTTCTTAAGCTTGGGCATGTGCAGGGTGACTTATAAGTGAACTTATAAACAAGAGAGTGTCTATTTAGTAGTAGAGTTCACCTTTCACAACAAGATATTAGTGTCTATTCTCCTTACACAAAGAGTATCTACATAATTAATATAATTCCACACACACAAGGTTCTATAAGTCGTAATGCGTAGCAATGCATGTAGACATAAAAAATAATAACAAATAATGGGTTGTGTCAATTTAAATAACTAGCATAATTAAATTTACTAAATTGAAACCTACTATGGCCCATAAAATTTTAAAATCTCATCCTAGAATTTCAAAATCCACAATTATTCAATTATAATCAATTTAATTGAATTAATTGAGTGGTTACCAAAATTTGCGAAAATATTTTCCTATAAATATGATCAAATGTCCATTACAGAAAGGAGGGTAGAAAAGGGCAAAAGAAAATCACGAAATGCTGAAAAATCCTCTCAACTCCAAGTCCGCAAAAAACGAAGAAGATCAAAATCTTCTTCAAATCAAGGAAATCCAAGAAGATCAAAGTCTTCTTCAAATTAAATCAAGATCAAGTCCAAGTTATGAAGTACAAATCCAAGCACCGAAATTCAAGTGTCGAACAAGTCAAGCTCTCGGCAAATCAAATTCTCAACAAATCTCGAAACCTAGGATTCAAGTCTCGTGACTCATCGTCTTCAAACATTCAAATCAGTAATCAGATGATTTTTGCAATTACAAGAAGATTCATATCCATTTGCGTTTTTTAAAATACATTTTTGTAACGATTTCTATATTTTGATACACGAAATTCGTCGTACAAATTTCTTGGCACACCCGGTGGGACCTTCTTGTCCTCTCATCTTTTGATCTCAGAATCTTCAACTTTCAACTACTACAGCAACAATGGCAAACGAACAAGCAAAACAAACTATGACTCATCTCAAAAAGACACTTGTTGAATTGTTCCGTGCGACCAGAGCCCAAACAAAAAGTGGAAAAACTCAACTGGCCCAACCACTAAAAAAGTTCTCCAACAAATACAGAATGAAATTACTTTCACAAAGCCAAACTCTTTCAACAGAAAAGACCAAGAGTTCGGTGAAAAGCTCTCGTTCAGGCTCCATCTCTAGTGACAGATCCTTCTCTAGATCCCTTCATGCCACTTCTTTGTGAAGGTGGGACGACGATACTTCATCTGAAGAATCACTTGAGCCGATAATGGTCACGGAAGCGATGTCAGGTCCTGATGACTGGATCCAACAAATGGATTTAGCTATTGAAAAGTTAACAAAGTCACTAGAAGAGAAAGACACATAGGTGGCTGCACTCATGCACAGGCTAGAGTTGCAAAATCTGTCGATTAAAGATAATCAAGAAAATCTAGGATCTTCCAAAGCTAAAGATTTGGAAGCCCAGAAACAAGACATGCATGATCGCACAGTCGTTCAAAACGTTTTGCGTGATGCTACTCAACTCTATGTTGGCTCTCTACCTGTTTACCAACTTCAACATATGATTGTGGGCACCATTCGTGTCCAATATGGTGGTTCAATGCAATCTTCAATGGTGTATGCTAAGCCGTATAGTTGTCAAATCGATGAAATAAAGATGTCACTCGGTTACTAGCCTCTGAAATTCCAGTCGTCAAATTGAGTCCATATGGGTCCCCTAGTTATGGGATAATGAGAATGAGTGGTATACATTGCACCCATATATTCATTTCACTTCGTAGATCAAGTTACTCTTTATGGTATCTCACTTCAATTGTGTCGAGGTGGCATTTGCCATGCCCTAACCGCAATGACTTCACTATAATAGTGCTACACATGCTCCATTATGCCTTTTGTGATGACTTAAGACAATAGGTTACACTACTTAGTTGATTTGGTTTTACACGTCATCCCACATATAGTGGTTTGATAATAATCCTCAGTCCAAATCAAACATTGATGTAGGTATGGACTTTACTGAAAGTTTGGTCAATATCATTCGAAAATCTGTGATGATTTGTAGTTATATTACTAAAATGGCTTTACTGCATGTTTTGGCCTCTTTGAATATCCAAGGTGACATATGGTACCCTTTATTGAATTGGTACCACGTGTCACTCCACCTCATATAGTGGTATAATACATACTAATTTTTTCACGTATAATCCATAAGTTCTTCTCCACATTTCCACAATTATTTAAAAACAAATACCTAGAGAAGCACATAAAAGTATATAGAGAAGGTTCCAACTTAACACTTTACGAATACTAATTCTAAACTTGTGACTTGTTCGACATTATCATGACTAGATCTTGTCCAAAGTTTGTAATTACTCCAAACAAGATGTATAATTTGAAAGTGGGATTTTTCTTTGAAGCCAACAATCCTAACCCATCAATTGTCGCATCTTGGTATTCTGGCGAATATAGTGAGTATTCAGTTTGTACTTGCATTTTTTGTTCAGTCGGCTTATCTTGATGTTTTTCGCTTATAGGCAAACAAGGTCCATTCTGAGGTCAAAAACTTGTTAATCTTCATGCTATTTTATCCCCAATCCTCAACATAAATTCAGAATGGATGAGTATATATATTAAAAAGAGTTCCTTTTTGCTTTTAGTGTTTTGACAATCCCCAACTTTTTTTTAACGAGGATTCATTTTAATGCAAATCTTGTTACGAGTCCATCTATGAAGCATCAGAAGAAAGCTTCTTTGGTACCGATTCTCCTAAAGAAGTTTTTGTATTACCATTTGGGAGATTCGGGGATCTAAGGGTGTGCCTTCACATGGAGTTTGAGGGTCTAAAGTGTTGAGGAGGCTAGAGTTTCATTAATTCTGCATAATGAAAAATAGAATACAAAAGGATGATTTAACATAAATATAAAGAGACTATATATAGGCTAAAACAAAGGAAACTAAAAAAACTATTATACCCTTAATAAACAATAAAATAAAATAATACAATATTTCTTAACATCTCCCACCAAACTCACGATGCGGTAGTTATAAGCATCGAGAATTTGCCAACTAGAAAACGAAAACGGGAAATAGAATAAGACTTGGTAAAAAAATAAGCAAGTTGCAAAGAAAAAGAAACAAATGGCAAAGTAATTGTGTCATACTTGAGATGATAACGAGTAAGGTGACAATCGATCTCAATGTGCTTAGTTCGTTCATGAAAAATCGAGTTGTGAGCAATCTGAATAGAACTCTGGTTGTCGCAATACATAGGAGTAGGATGAGAAAGAAAAACTCACATATCTGCAAGTAACCAATGTAGCCAAACAATCTCTTTGGTAGTAAATGCCATAGCACGATATTCTGCTTCGGTTGAAGATTGAGAAACAATAAATTGTTTCTTGCCCTTCCAAGAAATAAGAGAATCACTTAAAAAAAATACAGAAACTAGTAACAGACTTACGATCTGTGGGATCACTGTCATGATCAGTATCAGAGTATGTACGCAGCTCCAAGGAAGAGGTGGATGGAAGTAAAAGATTCTGAAAGATTGTACCCCGAAGATACCGCAAAATTTGAAGAACAGCTGCTCAATGAACTGTAGTAAGAGAAGCAAAAAATTGACTAACAACATGAACATCATATACAATATCTGGACGAGTAATAGTGAGATATACTAAGTTTCCAACAATAGTACGATATAAAGTAGGATCTAACAAAGGTAAACCATCAGAAGAAAAATACTTTGTGTTAACCTCAATGGGAGTATCAACAGTCTTATTATCAGTAAGTCTAGCCCACTCAAGAATATCTGCAACATATTTTGACTAGAAAGAAGATAACCTCTAGGTGAGCAGGCTACCTCAATATCCAAGAAATATCGTAGAGAACCTAAATCCTTCATTTCAAACTGTCTAGCTAACTCTGTCTTCAAAATTGAAATACCATCAATATCATCACCAGTAATAATCATGTCATCAATATATAAAGATAGAATGATACGACTTGCATCAGTACACTTAACAAAAAGAGCAGAATCATGACTACTAGAAGTAAATCTAAGGGAAGAAATCACAACTGAAAATCTCTCAAATCAAGAACGAGGTGCTTGTTTGAGACCATATAACGCTTTATTTAACTTGTAAACATACCTAGAATTATATGAAACATCAGGAGTGGGCGCCATATAGACTTCTTCTTGAAGATTTCTATTTAAGAAGGCATTTTAACATCAAGTTGAGAGATACGCCACTGACGAATCGAAGCAACTGCAATAAGAGTACGAATAGTAGTCATTTTTGCAACAAGAGAAAATGTCTCCTCATAATCCATACCATACTGTTGAGAGTACCCTTTTGCAACCAACCTAACTTTGTATCACTCAATTGATCCATCAAAATTATTCTTGATCTTATACACCCAACAACAACCCACAACACTCTTACTAGGAGGTAGATGAACCAAATCCCAAGTACCAGTCTTATGCAAAGCAGAAAATTTCTCATCCATAGTTTGCTGCCAAAGAGGATCAAAAATTGTCTCTTTATAGGAAGAGGGCTCAGAGAGACAATGAATAGAAGCTAAAAATGAAGTAAAAGATGAAGAATAACAAGAATAAGCAAAATTTGGTAACTTTGTATACTTACCAATGCGTGTAGATTGACGTAGAGGTGGATCCACAATTTCAGACGGAGCTTGAGGGACCATAGGAGAAGAGGGACCTTTAGGTGTACCAAAGAGTAAAGTGTCAGTACCTACAGAATGATCAAGACGAATTGGTTGTAAAGATAACGAGGTAAGAACATAAGAAGGGGTATTTGAGGTACTAGGAACCTAAGATGACAAACTATCAGAATCGTCAGAAAAAGGATCTATACGAATAAGATCGGATCTAGTCAAACTATGAGTAGTGGATGAAATAGAAAAGAAAGGTATATGCTCCAGAAAAACAACATGACGAGACACATAAAGTTTCTGAGTTGTTGGATCAAAACAATGATATTCATTTTTACCTTCACCATAACCAAGAAAGACACAAATAGAAGATCGAGATAATAACTTACTACGTTCTACATGAGGACGAAGAACGAAACAAGTACAACCAAAAACTCTAAAGAAAGAATAATCAGGGGCATATCCATACAACTTTTCGAAAGGAGAAAAACCTGAAATATGATAAGATGAAATTGTATTAATCAGATTTATAGCAGTAAGAACAGCTTCACCCCAAAACACACTAGAAACAGAAGAAGACAACAAGAGAGAGCGAGCAATTTCAACAATGTGCCTATGTTTTCTTTCAGTAACACCATTTGCACAAGAATATCTGTACACGAAGTTTGGTGAATGGTTCCATCTAAGGCAAATAGCTTACAAAATATATTAAAAGTGTATTCCCCACCCAAATCACACCTAAAACATTTGATAACAGCAGAATGTTAGGTTTTGACAAGAGCACGAAATGCTGAGTATATCTCAAAGAATTCAGAACGATATTTTATTAAATAAACCCAACAATAATGAGTATGATCATCAATAAAAGAAATATAATATCGAGACCCTCCTTTTGTGGCAACATGAGAAGGCCCCATACATCAAAATGAATCAAATCAAAAGGAGAAGAAAAAATAAAAATACTTCGATTAAAAAGTAAAGCTGAAAATTTTGCCAGTTTACATCCACTACAATAAGAAATATCACAAGGTTGCAAATTTTCTAACGCTCCAGTGGAAGCCAAAAATTTTAAACGAGAAGACGAAACATGACCTAAACGAGAATGTCATAAATAAAAACTAGAAGAAGAAGGACTCAAACGAAAAAGAAGACAAATCAACACTAGTAGTAGAAGCAACAATTGACACTTTTAGCTCATCCAAAATATATAATCCACCCTTCCTATGGCATGTCCCAATTAGTTTCTAAGATTGCAGGTCCTGCACATAACAAGAAGAAGGGGACAATGTGACTAAATTACCAGAATCACATAACTGACCAACAAAAGCAAGATTTAATGTGAG
>CM032632.1:15540569-15593069 GCA_019097785.1 Fraxinus excelsior
TTCGAAAGCCTTTTGATGTTCTTCTTTCCAGACGAATTCGTCCTGATTTTTCAGCTTTAGGAGAGGTGAGAACGCTTTCGTTCGCCCTGCACAATTGGATATAAAGCGTCTTAGAAAATTGATTTGGCCTAAAAACCTTTGCAGTTCTTTTTTATTGTTAGGAGCCCTAGCTTCTGAAATAGCCTCCGCTTTATTTTTATCAAGTTCAATCCCCCTTTTATGTACCAGGAATCCAAGGAAATTTCCTGCACTCACGCCAAACGCACACTTCAAAGGGTTCAATCTTAGTTTATGCTGCATCATTCGTTCGAATGAACATCACAGTTGTTCAAAATGGTCTTCTTCTTTAACAGATTTGACCACTACATCATCTACATAAACTTCCACAAATTTGCCTATCATATCATGGAAAATGAGATTCATTGCTCTTTGATAAGTTGCCCCCGCATTTTTTAATCCGAACGGCATTACTACCCACTCAAAGCACCCTAAAGACCCAGGGCATCTAAAGGCAGTTTTGTGTATATCTTCGTCGGCTATGTAGATTTGATTATATCCCGAATATCCATCCATAAAAGAATACATCACATGTCCTGCAGTTGAGTCTACTGTAGGCATTGGATATTCGTCTTTGGGAGTAGCCAAGTTCAAATCCTGAAATCTATGCATACCCTCAACTTGCCATTCTTTTTTAATACTGGCACTACATTGGATAACCACTCCACATATCTGGTTGTTCTAATAAAACCCGCTTTTAGCAATCGCTCTATTTCTTTTTTGATCTCTGGCAATACATTGGGGCGAAACGTCTAGGAGGTTGCTTATGAGGCTTAAAATTTGGTTTAGTCGGCAACCTATGTTCTACCAAGTTTTTATCCAAACCAGGCATGTGCTCATATTCCCAAGCAAAACAATCTTTATATTCTTTCAATAAAGCGATTAATCGGTTACTAACCTCATGAGGCAACATTTGGCTGACGAACGTTGGGCGATCCTCTCCTTCCTCACCAATGTTAACCTTGACCAAGGGGTCTTGAGCTTGCGCATATCCTGACTTAGGGATCTTCGTCGCTTCATCATCCACGTCGCTCAGAGAATTTTGCTCTTCCAGGCAATCCACTTTATGAACTTCCCAATCCAAGCTCTGCTCCATTTCGGACACTATCAATTTGTCCTTCAGCATCTTTAACACCGCTTCTTCTTTCTTCATCCGTCCACACTCTTTATTGAAAGCCATTAGCTTGGCTCTGAAGGCCTGAACTTCGGCCTTTTGTTTTTGTTGTTGAACACTCATTTAAGGTTGTTTGGCTTCTTTTTTGCCAATTACTGGCTCTTCCAAGGCCACTATGTTTGGCCTCATTTGATTAAACATTTCAGTTAGTGAATCCATTGAGAAAGGCTCTTCGCTTTGGGCAGTAATTTGAGTTTCTTCCCCATCTTGAACAACTCTGACGGGCCCATAATTCCCTTCATACATGAATCTCTCCACTGAATTCGCTTCCGCGACAAAGGGCCTATGGTCTGCCTGTACCACCTCTGCTTCCCCTTTGTCGTTCCAGAAGACTAAACATTGATGGAGTGATGAGGGAATACATCTACTGCCATGGATCCAATCTCTTCCTAGTAGCACATTGTAGCTGGTAGGACCATCTATCACGAAGAAGACAGTAGTCCTGGTGGTTGTCCCTACAGTTATGTCCAGTGGCATAACCCCTTTTGCTGATGTTGCCCCACCATTGAAACTTGTAAGAATGACTTCCGTCGGGATCATATCGCTTTCTGTCTTAGCAAATTTCCTCATCATTCTAGCTGGAATGGTGTTTATAGCCGCTCCATTATCAATGAGTACTTTTACTATTGGTACACCATTAACCAAAGCTTTGACGTACAGTGGCCTTAAGTGTTTGGTTAACCTCGTCGCTGGTTTGTTGAAGATGACTTTTTCAGCAGCGTCTATTTCCACTTCCTGCCTATTTTCTGGCGGGCTATCTCTTGGTGATAGATCAACGTGCAGCACATCGGACTGAGCTTTCTTTCTTTGGGTCTCTTCCATCTCTTTTCCCAATATTTCTTCTTCAGTTACCCAATTTGTAGGAGGAGACATTATTCTAGGGGGCGATCCATACTTTTCAGAGCGAGGTACCCTCTTTTTCCTTTTTGGCGTCCCATACAGCACATAGAAATCAAACGATCGACCAGATGGTTCTCCCAATAGATCCACTTCACGGACCCCTTCCGGTGCAATTGTTTCAACAGGGTGTTGCGCGACACTCCCCCTTTCCGTCTTTCTGCTTCTAAATCAATCTCTTCTTCAACATCTGTCATACCATCGTTCTAGCCATCATCATACATTTCTCTGGAAGTTTGGCCTTCATCGCAGACTAGCACGCAGGCATCTTCTTCATTATCCTCTTTTCCTTTGCTTTTGAATTCATCGGCCAACAAGTAGTTGTTAGCCAGGACGGGAGGTAATGTGCCAAACTGGATATTTAGAGGTTGTTCGGGATCATCTTCATCTTTCCTGTCTCGCTCAAACTTCGATCTACCAGATGAGCTTTCCGGCAAATCTCCCATTGATTCACCAGTGCATGTTTCTTCGCTATCTTCAAAAACGTTTTCGTTGGCTATTCTGAGCGTTTTGGGCGTTCTAGGGCGTGATTCCCCTTGCTGTTGCCTCATCATCCGCCCGTAATTACGTTGGTAACGCCTTTGTTGGGTTCTGGTCATTTCATTGAACGGCATTACCCTTCCTGCGTTGTTCTGGAACGAATGCCATACATTTGGCTGGTGAGGTTCCGGCCTAAACGTTCTTCTTTGACCGGCCGACCCAAACCCCCTTTCTCTATGCATTCCTCCATACAACGGCATTCTTCGCTCCCTGACAGGCTGAGCGACTGATACGAAATCAGGCCGATAATGGGATGGCCGCGTCATTGATGACCTTGTATTCGCCTTCAACTCGTGCTTACACCTGTCGCACAGAATATCTTCGCCCTGTTTGGGCTCTTTCCCTTTGATGCGTTCAAACACGCTGGGAAGCGGCTTGGGTTCTTCTTCTTCGTCATCAATACCAGTTTAAACCTTGGCAGTTTATTTTTCAAGCCAGTCGTTATCATATTCATTGCTAGTGGCCGTGGAAATGGATCTTCGTCCACCGCCATCTTCTTCTTTTCTTCGAACGTAATTCGTCCTGATTCGATGGCATCCTGCAACACATGGCGGAAAACCATACAATAATTAGTCGCATGTGACCATGCATTATGCCATTTACAGTACTTTTTACCCTTAATTTGTTCAGAGTCGAGCAATTTGTGTTTGTCTCTCAACCTTATCTGCTTATCCTTATATAATTTATCGAATATAAGATCAGCTTTGGTTATGTCGAATGAGAACGCTCGCGTTTTTCTGTTTTCACCTTTAGCAGGTTCATCTTTGCCTACTATTTTTGGCTTAACTAACATAGGACAAGTATATGCTTCTCCTTTTACTAGCTCAACCAAGCATATTTCGGTCTGGTCATAATAACCATCATCGATAGTATGAACATTGAAATTCGGGTCTTTATAATAAGTCCCTTTACTGGAATTTTTCATTTGTTCTTCCTCTCTTACCAGTCGCTCATATCTAACGACATTCGCGCTAAGTTGGAATAAATCTGGGAACTCTCTATCTTGGAATTTCTTCTTTAGATCAAAGCTTAAACAACTTTGTGCGATTTTGACAAATTCCTTTTCTGGTAACGGCACAAAACATTTACTTCTGCCGTTTTGAACCTTTGTAGGAAATTTTCTGCCCATTCGTTAGGCAATTGACGTAAATTCGCCAAATCGGCCAGTGTAACTTCGGACTCAGTTTTATAAAATTGAGCATGGAATAATTGCTCCATTTGTTGCCAAGTTTGGGCGGAGTTTGCTGGCAAATTAATGAACCAAGAAAAAGCTACTCCTGTTAAGGAACTTGGGAACAACCTCAACTTATGGTAATCATTCACCTCACCACTTTGCAACGTGAATATCCCTACATGTTCTAGTGTAGATACTTCTCCCAGGTCAGTGAATAGTGAGAATTCCGGTACTTTGTACCCTCTAGGCCATGGATATGTCTGATCTATCCAATCAGGGTATGGCTTGGTGTAAATTGGCCTAATCACCGGACGTACCCCAACTGCTATTTGATCTTGTACTATTTCCATAATTTGGTTTCTTAGCACGGCGTTAGGGTCATATGGGGTCCCCATTGGTTGATTTACTGGCTGATTCGTGGGAGGTCTAGTGGTCTGCCCTTGATTGGCCATAAAAGTGCCATTATTCAGGTTGTTATAACCGGTAAACTGAGTATTCAAACCGTCATTCGTACGCAACCCGTTCTGTCCAATATTTGGGACATTGTCTCTGATGGTGGTACTACCCCCAGGTTGGACGTAGTGTTACCATTATTCACGTTCATGGTTCCATTTCCCCCTGGGTTTGAAGTAGAAGGGCCAAAAGGTGGCTCCAAATTTGGGCCAGAATTTACACCAAGAGAATTGTATGGCGAGGTATGCCCCACGATAGTCCTAGATTGGAAGTGATTATCTATAGGCATAGGAGGTTGACATATTTGGCCTACCAACTTATTCATGATTTCATTCAACGTATTTAGTTGTTTAGCCATATTATCAAAATGCCTATTCTCGTTTTGGGTAAATTTCTCCATATTATGAATGCTACGTAGATTTACCTGTTCGACGACATCTTGCGTGAGTTCTCCCAGCAATGCACGCATTGTGCGAGGGCTCAATTCTGTCATTGGCTCGTAGCGGCTGTGACTGATTGGATTTTGTCCATCTGTCTGTGGAGAATATTGTTGCTCCTCGTATCGCTCAACCACAGACTGGACTACTCCTTGACTTGCTGGTTCTTTATCGGAATTTTTATGAGGCATGATATCTTTTCTCTTTTTGTGTCTTCACTTACCAAACACCAACTGTCCCACTGGGCGTGCCAAATTGTTTTCGCGTATTTTGCAACCCGCCAACAATTACGAGAAAAAGGGGTCAGACGATTGTGTAAGGAACAGACCTCTTGAGACAAAGTCCCAAAAAGGGGTGCGTATGCCAGTGAAGGATTACAATTGGGAAGTAGACAAAATGCCTCCAAGGGGCGCAAGCACACGAGTACTGAAAAAGGATTAAATTTAAACTAAGCAATAGAAAATTACATGATCTCTTGTAGAGAGTTTTTGATTCGGCCTCTGTCTTCTATGATGTTACTTCTTTTATACTTCTTGAGCGTCCCTTGGTTATCGAAACTGCTCAGACTTGCTTCGTGTCCTTCGTAACCGCCCACTCTTTTAGTGGGGAATCACTAATTCGGGGAGTAGTTGCTTAGTAACCGCTGCCACTACCTTTGTTGCTTCCTGGATCGTGGTATCGTGCCGGGTTTACTTGCCAACCGCTTCCAAACTGTATCCTTTAGACTTGTTTGATTTTGGGCGACTTGGGGTTCTGGGCGACAATGAGGCTGTCGTTCTGGGCGATTGTGCCGTACCATCTTTGTTCGGCCTCTGGTCGTCCTACAACCTTGGGGCGATGGTATTCCTTTGTTCTTGGGCTTCCAATATTCAGGATTTTCCACAGGCCTTCAACTTGGGCGTTTCTTCTTGGGCCTTTTAATTGGCTTCTGTTGGACCTTTACCTTGGATTTATCAATTGGACTTCCTTTCGATTTTGGGCTGCATTTTAGTGTGTCAACACAAACAAATTCCACCTCTAGTCCACATATAAAATGACTAGAAATGCCAATGTCTTGTAAGTACTTCCACATTTATGGATATTCCAAATTCCAATCTCATTTAGTACATCATTGACCCGACTTTAATTTGGACAAATCGCGATCAACACATATACCCAAATTCTATTGGTAAATCGCGCCACTTCGATTAGGTCACAAAACGGGCAACACGTGAAAATAACAGCACATGCAAAACAAGCAACCATTCGACGTGCTTTCTCGATATATGTCAACGAAGATTTTCTAGATATCCATCTTTTCTTTAAAGAAATTTGAATTACATCTCCCAAGTACCCAAATTCAATGATTCTAGATATTTACCTTAAACTAAAAAATTTGCAACAACAAATGCAAACACTTGGGAGGTGAATAGCCATTCCTATCATGAACCATAATAAATAAAGAAAGTTAATTTACTTCCAAAACCTGGTTTCTGTAAAATCATCAGATTTCAAGTCACTATTCTTTCCGTGTCAAAATGAAAATGAAATATTTTTTAAGATAATTTCTTCCATGGCATTTTATCTTAACATAAACGGCGATCACTGTTTTCCAATGTCAGGCACTTCCCAATGATTGGATTTATCAAAATTCCTTTACTTAATTAATTTTAGAAACAAGCGTGCATGCATCATCAATACTCAATAGTTCGGTATACTCAGTGACGGACCCAGCACCCGGCCGGGGGGGGGCGCCTACTAGGCTCGGTCATAATTTTTTTTTGGGAAGAGACTAGTTCGTCTTCTCCCACTGGGGCTTCAACAACCGCTGTTGATTTCTTTTTTTTTTTTTTTTTTTTTTTTTTTTTTTGGGAAATTAGAATAATTCAGGTGTTTAAAGATTGTAATTCAAAAACCAGGGACCAACTTTCATTATTCAAAAATCAGGTAATATATTAAAACATAACCCTAATTATCACTATCAACTCCCTCACCTCTCTTTTGCCTTATCTCCCTTCCCCTTCCCCCTACTTTCCTCCTCCTCCCTCCCCCCTTCCCCCATCCCTATCTCCCTCTCCTCTCTCCGTCGATACCTCTGCCAAGTCTCACCACCACAACAACCAGAACCGCCCCAAGTTTAATCAAAGGTGGTGCTTTAACCCCCCACCACCAGCGATCCTAGCTGCCTCAGCGTCGTGACAAGGAGGTTGAGGAGAAAAAGAGGAAGGCTAAGAAGGAACGTGCTCGAGAGGATCGTCTTTACCATAATAACCGCTCCCAGATGTCGCGGCGTCGTGAGTCTGCAGTATTTAAATCTTCGGTTGACATTCAGCCGAGTAGAATATGTTGGACCAGATTCCGTTATCTACTTTCTCTAAGCTCTCTTTCTCTGTCCCTGAGCCTGAAGATTTATTTATCTGCGGTGGGCTGGAGTTTTACGACAGGGCTCACGGTCTCACCCATCTTTCTCTCTCTAGAAACCATCACAATGGCGATTGCGTCGTCGGATAGCGCTGTGGCGATGCTGATTTTGTGTGATTCTATGTGTGGAAGACGACGACGACGACGCTGATTTGTGTGATTCAATGTATGGGAAGCCGATTACGTTGGTGCGATGTGGCGGTGACAATGGTCACTGGTAGGGTTGGCAGTGACGATGGTCATTGGTGCAGGTGGTGGAAGTGGCCGATCTGTGGTGTACGTGTGCTGATTCGTGTGGGTACTGTGGTGGTGCTGGAGTTGGGGACTCTTTTGAAATCGATGCTATGAGATTGTAGTGTGGTTGGATGTGGTGGTGGTGGGTGTGTGTGTTGTGGGTGCGTAGGTGGTGGCGGCATTACCGGTGTGCATTGGTGTTTGGTGGGTAGATGATGATGGTGGCGATCGACGGTGGTGCAGGTAGAGATGTTGATGGTGGTGGCGACGGCTGTTGGACATGGTGCTGTGTGCAGTGTTGATGGTGGTGGCCATAGTGGTAGCGACGGTAGTCTGTGACCAAATGTTTGGTAATCTATAACCAAATGTTTGATAATATCTGTGACCAATTACTCAACTGTAACCTAAAAATTTAGTAATACGTGACTCAAAAATAACATGTGACCAACTATTTAAAAGTCAGTGACCTCGAAATAATCTGTGACATACAAATTTTTTGATCTGTGACCTTGAAATAATCTGTGATAAAAAAAACTTGACGATATGTGACCAATAAATAAATCTGTAACTTATAATTATGAATCTGTGACCATTAATCACAAACTGTGACTTTATTATCGTTATTTAATAAATATTTTTAATTAATTAAATTCATACCTGATTTTCGAATTTTCAAACTATTTACCATACTTTTGAATTGAGGTCAAGAATACACCTTAGATATAAATTTTTCCTTTTTTTTTTTTTTTTGCTTACAACTTAAGTCTTAAAGTTTGGCCTTTGGGCTGTAGCTTCTAGCCCAGCCCAGTCGCCATCCTTTTTTTTTTATATGGGTTGGAAGGTTGGGCCTTGTTTTAGGCCCAATGATTAATTATATAGGCCCACATCATCCCTTTTATTTTCTTCTTTTTATTGGATTGGGCCAATTTAATCTTAAGCCATATATATATATAGGATCATGCTACACTTACAGACTACTGGTTGACAGATGTCTTACAGACACTCACAAAGATTTTTAATAATATAAAATTGATTCTATAAAAATACTATTTTACCATTTTTCTCTATATTTGCAAGATATATCATATATCTTTTAGTTGTTGGATTTTTCAGGATTATTTCTTTCTTCTTGGTCCGTAGATTTAATCAGGATTATATAATATTTTCTTAAATTTCTCAATTTGTCCTAAATATTCTCTGTATCTTGTTAATTTTTCAAAGGCTTTTGGTTGATCCTCTTTAGTTATATATCTTAGGATAATTCCTTCTGAAACTTCTTCCTCGATATCTTTATATTCAATTATTATATCATTTATATTTTTTATTCTTATACTAGTTTCTACATGATCAAATCTTATATTATGTTTGCAAGCATAATTTATATCAAGATATATTTTCTTAAGGTTTTCTTGGCCAGCAGGAAATACTTTTTCAGATTTTTTAACTAATCTTAATAAAAATGAAATATCTACATTATTTAAGTAAAGTTTAAGGCTATCATTATTAGATGTGGATGCTTGTAAAGTGTTCATAACAATCAGAAAATAATTATGTAAAGATAAGCATATAAAAGCATGTAAATGACTTACAGTAATCAATGGAAATAATCAGGTTTTCCCTCCAGTATGTCTTTATAGTTGTTTTGCATGTACTCAACCAATCTTCTGAATCAGATGAATGTTTAAAATGTTTTGAAATTGTTTGGGTCCACAATTGCTTCCGCAAAAAGTTTTTCAATTAAGGTTGCATTTCTCACTCTAAAGAACTAGTCGTGTTTCCACAGACGCTATCTCATAGTATCCAGAGTCTTTGTTTTCACCTCTATCCAAACTCTTTTCAGAAACGAGTTCTTACTTGGAACGAAATTTTAAAAGATAAACTCACACACAAGGTGCTACAATTTTGTTAGAAATCTATCTTTTTCCCTAAAACATTAGTCAAAGACGAGTACTTTGGCATAACTAACATCCATTCAAAACAATGTTTTGAAAATCTTTTAAAATCTCTATCTGTACTACCGAGGAATCATAAGAAACTTAATGAAATCCTTTTATGAAAGCTTTGTTGAACATAACAAACTTCATCTTTATATTCATAAACTGAAACAATACATGCTTACATACTATATTTACATACCTTTGATACTCACCTTATGAAATTTAGAACTCCATAAGTGATTACCTTATTACAAGCTTTGTTATCTTCAAGCTATCTAACAATATTTTTGAATACAAGTGGTGTATACAGATTAAAGAAGAGAATTTGAGATGTGTTTTTCTCCAAGATTTTTCGAGATGCCCTTCTCTGGATCTTGATTTCTCCTTTTATAGAGGTCTTGAGTCCTTCATTAAGTGATAAGGAATCTTATCTTTACAGCTATCATCCCACTATCTTTTGTTAGGTAGTGAAAATAACATTTGTCTGCCACTATTTTCTGGCCTTTTGTGTCTTAATTCTTTGGGAAATCTTATCTTCACGGATTTCTTCTATTATTTCTTGCTAGCTGGCTTCATCTTTTGAAATGGATTGTGACATATTACTAACTGGTGGGTGGACGATAATTTATCACAAAGACTTCTTAGTATTATCTTCTGTCTTCTAGTGACCACAGTTTTTTTTAATAATTTACTTTATTAAAGTAGTGATAAAGGGTCACTATTTTTGTCTTGATTATTTTTCCATCCTTGATTCAAAGAATTCAGTAGGAAATTCTTCACTGTTGAGAGATGCTCCTTGGCTCATATCTTCTACAACACAGTGCTCGCAATGATGATCACTGTAATCCCAGAGTATTTTGCACAGTTCTTTGGACATATCTTCTGATCCATTAACTTGATTTGAGATTATAGTGGAGAGTAGATTGTCAAGAAGATACATGTCCTCGTCTTTTGTAGGAATCCTTGCATTGGAATAAATTATATATTCTTCAGATGGATAGATCCATATATTCTCTTTCTCAGTAATTAACTGAGTTACATGTTCGAATATTTCTTTATACCCTTTTGCTCTTCTGTAGGGCATCATATTAATGATATCTTGATATCCATTTTTAACAACATTTTGACTGGTTGGTAAAAAATGTTGGTTTGTGAGTCCCAATTTTATAACATGGAACGATGGCTGTATATATTCAAGAATAGGATCCCATTCCATTGGCGCTGAGTGGAACCTGATATATATATTTGTACGTTTAACAACTTCTGTTTATCTCTTAATTGCTTTCCTGACGTCTGCCGGGAGTTGGGCTATTTCTCTGATATCCTTGCTAGGATATATATATAGTATATTTCCTATTTCAAAGCAATTTCTTACCCAATTGGCTGGTGTTTCTGGATAAAAGTTTATCTTGTTGTATTTTCCATAGTGGAGAGTTCTCATCCATTTTCCTATTTCAAGATACCAATCAGATAAAATATTAAAAATAACAAGAAAGAATATCACTTCTTCATAGTTATTCTTTTTGGGTATTTTCATTCCATGGCATATCTTGACAACATCTTTTGGATCAATAGTTTCAATAGTTAGTTTTGGTAATTTCTGGCTTGATGAAGAACTACCATCGCTAATTTTGATATCTTGTAAATCCCTGATATGAATTTTTATATCTTCTTTACCAACAATAGGTTTGAGTATTCCCTATGAAGTGGTTCCTATTGTTTTCTTGTCTTTCCCTTTATCCTCGGGAAGAGCGCTAGTATTCACAAGTCCCGGTGAAGGGATACTAAACTTGGTATAAGTTACTTCTGCCTCAAAGGCTGTATTTTTGCCTCGAAGGCTATCTTGAATATTTTGCATTTGTGCTTCCAAGTATGATACTTTTATTTCAAGAATTTGGACTTTCGTCCTTAGTTGTTCTAGCTCCATCCCTGCTAAGATAATCAGGAAGAAAGTTAGATTTTCCTTTTATATATTCAATATCAAATTTGAAATAAGAAAACCAAATTTGAATTCTAATAATATATCTGTTAGCAATAGATGGATCAACATTATTTTCCAAGAATGCTTTAACTTGAGTATTATCAGTTCTAATTAAGAACTTCTTTTGCAATAAATAATCTTCATATTTTTGTACTCCTCGCTTGACAGCAATGAGTTCTTTTTTATTTGTTTCATACCTTGTTTCGACTTCTTTGAATGTTCCTGATGTATATCCTGCAAGTATCTCGGGACAAAAACAATTCTTTTCACACTTATATTCTTTATGATTCTTTTTAACCTTTAATACTACACCCCAATAATTATCTGAAGCATCAGTTTCAAGGATAAATAAATTTTCTTCTTGTGGAATTACAAGTTTAGGCAAAACTTTCAATTCCTCTTTTACTTTCCTTATATTTTTGCAATCTTGTTCTTCCCAAGACCACATTACATTTTTCCTTAATTTTGGAAGAAAATAATTTTTTAGTTTGGCACAATTTTCAATGAATCCTTCAGCATAATTCAATATACCAAGGAAACTTTGTAACTGTTTTTTATCTTTGATTTCTTCAGGAAATTCTTGAAGTTTTTCACCAATATGAGATTGGAGTTGCAATTCTCCTTTTATGTATAATCCAAGAAATTCTATTTCTGTTTTGGCTATCTCAGCCTTCTTTTGAGAAAGTGTAATACCATATTTTTTCATAATATAACAAAATTTCTCAAGATGTTCAATATGTTCATTTATATCATTTGAATGAATAAGTAAATCATCAACATAAGCAATACAAAAATGAGTGATTGGTTTGATTACCTCATCCATTCTTCTTTGAAATATTTGTGGTGCATTTTTCAACCAAAATGACATTACATTACATTCATAAAGGATTAAGGGTACTAAATGCAGTTAGTGGTTTACTTTCCTCTGTAAGTACGATTTGCCAAAACCCTTACTTACAATCAAATTTTGAAAATATTTTCTTATTCTGTACTTGTTTAATAAGAGTGTCCTTATTAGGCAAGTAATATCCATCAAATATAGTAACTTCATTTAGTTTCTTATAATTAATCACCATTCTGGCTTTTCCTCTTTTTATTTCACTTTGTTTTCTAACCATAAAGGCTGTGCTACTATGTGGGCTTTTACTAGGCTTAATTAGTTTGGCTTCTAGTAATTCTTTTATCTGGACCTTAAATTCATTTTGGTCTTCTACACTATATCTCATTGGTTTAACATTTACTATAGTGTCTGGATTAATTAATTCTATCGTGCTTTTATCTTATCTGTGTTCCATTTTTCTAATGAATTTTCAGAATAGGTTTCAGAGATTTCTTTTTTCAGTTTTTCTAACTTATTTTCTGTTGTCATTTTCAAAACTGTAATTGGTTTGAATTTTTCTGTACTCCAACATCCACTACGCTGGGTTGAGGAGCTCTGATGTTTAATTTCTTTATATGCAATGCTGATAGCTTTAGTGATTTTTGGTGTAAATATCTTATGTGCACAAGGGGTTGTGAACATATATTTATCAATATATTGTGTAAATGGTGCATATTTTAGTAGGAAGTTTTGTCCTAATAAAATATCACATCCAATTGTGGTTTACATATATATTGTATCAACAAATACTTCTCTAAAGGATATAAAAAAAGGTACTTGTGTAGCATATTTGTTATATATTATCTTGTTTCCACCTGCTGTTGTAGCGGTGACAACCTTTTTTGAATCATATTCCCAATACTCAGATGGTAGTACATTTGGTAAGCATAAGCTTATTGTACTTCCAGTATCTAGATAAGTATGAAATTTAATTCTACAATAATTTCTTATATTGAGTGTAACTTCAATATATGGACTCATGTAATTGGTACTAATTATTCTTTCCATGATAACAATGATTTCATATTTTCATCTATTCTTGATATGATGATTGGATTATCATCAATTGTTATTTTTAAATATCCTTGACAAATTTTGTAAGGACTAAATTTTTCAAGGAAGTTCATTCCTAACATTATAGGTGAACGGTTAACTCCATATAATTCATCTTGATATAAAATTATTTTTTTAGTAAATTCTTTTTGATCTTCTCCTATAAATATAAGAGGGAATTTCACATATTTTCTTATTTCAAGATTATTTCCCAAATAATCTTTAAATATATATGGTTTTGGTAATTCAAAGTCTATTAAATGGCTAACAAATTTAGCATTTACGTGACTTTTATCTGCTCCAGTATCTATAAGGATAAGAAGATTCTTCTTGTATCCTTCCTGATTAATATATCTAGTTTTGATATAGTATTGTAAACTTGTTGGTTCAGCAATACTTAATTTTTTATGATGACTTATCCTAGAGCTTTGTCTGGAGGAGAATCTTGCAATAAGATTACCTCCTTCTAGACTGATACTATTTCTTCTTATCAATTTTCCTTCAGAATTGATTTCTCTTGCTTGTTTGTGAAAGTCAAACTTTATATGTTCTGGTATGGTTACTTCATGTTCTTGATATTTTCTAGGAGGTATATATTCAGCTAATTCTCTAAAATCTTTATGTATGATAATGTTGTCAGTTATTTTCCTTAGATTGTTATGATGGCTAGTACTAAAAGCAAAAATTGATTTTATACTGATACTAATAGCTTTACTTTTCGGTGGCATTCTTAAGTTTTCAATTCTATAGTATAGATTAAAACTTTGATCTATATTCTCATCAATTATTGAAATAGCATAATTTGGTTTTACTATGAACATTATCTTTTGGTAAACGAGATTTCCTACAATAGTTCCTAATAGAGCATCTACAGGATCTTGTAAGATTCTATTATCCATACAATATATTTCTATTGGTATGTTCATACCTTCTCTAAAGTATCCTTTTATCATAACTTGTATTCCTCCTATCTCAATACACTTCAGTTTGCTTCTTACATTTTCTGGTATTTTGGATAACTTTTGTTTTACCCATTCATTTGTGATTATAGGAATACTTGTTTTTCCCATTATATCTTCTATATAAATCGGTATTTCTTTGTAATTCATACTTATAATTGTTTTATTTACTCATGGTAGTATTCCTAAGAATCCTTGATGGAATACGTCTTTTTCTTGTAAATCTAGTATTTTCTTAGTTATTCCTTTATATCTTTTGATATCAAATGTTATTTCTTGATTTATACTTTCTACTGAGTTTTCAACTTCCTCAGTTGTTTCTACTTCTATTTCTTAGATTTCTTGATTCATATATACAATCTTTTCAAAATCTTTTTCTCATGATGATGTATCTAATTCATAAATATTACTGCACTCACTACTTAAATCTTCAAAATATTCAATTGGTTCTATATCACTATCATCTTTGAATTCTTCATAAATTCTAAGAGTTTTTACATTCTGTTTATCTTTCTTTTTAGGACATTGAGGGCAATGTGTCCTTCTTCATTACATATGAAACATCTACATTTTTTGATATATTTTGGCTTGGGCTTTACAGTCCAATTTCTTTTCTTAAAATATTTTTTATTTGGTTTAAAACTTATTTTCTTGAACCTTTTATAATTTTTGAATTTTCTTTTATATTTCTATTATGCTTTATATTTCTTTTTGTAACATCCAAATTGTTCAATTTGACCCCAAATCTTTGTAACAACATAAAGAATTTTTTCTTATCTTGTATGATTTCTTATTTTTCAGAGCTTCTCAACACCAAGTGCTTATCATTCGCTTTGTAAATTCAATCATAGTTCCAAGACTATCTAATTTTATACCTTCCTCTTCTCCAGCTGGTAATATTTTTTCATATTTTTTTAATAACTTAATTCCCCAAGGGAATGGTAACTTTGTAAAATAGGCTCTTAAAATTGGTTTATTTTCTTGGTAATCTCATTGGTTCAATAAATAATATATTTCTTCAAATTTACATGTATACCTATCTAATTCACACATATTACATATTTTTAAATTTTTCATTGCTATTGTTCCTGCATTATATTCTTCTTGTTTTCTAAATTCTTCATCAGAACAGAATCTATATCCTAAGAATTCTATTCTTAAGGCTCTTTCAAGTCTTTTTAATATTTCTTGTATATTTTGTTCATTTAAAGTATTTCTATTATTTAATGCTTCAATTGTATTTTCTCCATACTTTATTTTTCTTTTAATATTTTCTGGTAGTTTTCTCCACCATTCAGATGCAATTCCTCTGAACGTATGTTCTATAAATCCAAATGTTGTATATGTTTCTCATTTATTAAATTGTATAGCTAAATCTGTACTCTTTATCCATATATCTATAGCTTTATCTTTATCTACACAATCAAGATCTAACCATATTCCTGTTGTGTGGATTGGTTCATTATAAGATTTCATAGGACTTAATTCTTTTACATATTGTTTTCTTACATTTCCAGTATATCTTTTTTATATCTTCCTATATTGATTGAGACCATCTTTATTAGGTATTGGGTGTTGAGGAAGCCATTTTTCATATTCTTCATCACTACTAAAGTCTTCTGGTTTTATATTATAACTAGATGTTGGATTAGTATTCATTTTTATATTTTCCATTTTTTCAGTTAATTCTTCTAACTGTCTTTTATATTCATTATATTCTTCGCCAATCTAAGAATTTTTGTTCTATTTCTTCAACTTCTGTAATCATATATTGATTTATCTCTTGATTTTTTCCTTTATTTTCATCTTTTTGTATTATCCTAAAATCTAAAGGTGGATTAATTATAATCCTATCTTTTCCTTTAAGATTATTATTTAAAAGAGCATTTCCTATCTGTAGATTATATTCTAAATTTTCTAATCTTTTGTGTACATCTTCAAAACTTTCATTTGTACTATTTCTATATATATATAAAAAGTGGCTATTAAACGGAATTTGTTGGTTTAACGGAAAAACTAACGGAATTTCTTGATTTAACGGAAAAACTAACGGAATTTCTTGTTTTAACGGAAAATCTTTTTTCACCACCCATTTCTTTCAAAATTATAATTAAATAATAATAATAATAAATTAGCTTTTGATAATTCTTTCAAACTAAAATATCTTGGAGCTAACTTATCCGAATCGACTTTTTCTCGAATCTGATTTATGTATCTAATTACGATTTATCCAACGAGACCAATATTCATATATTTACGATAACTCCATCAATATCTAAATATTTGACACAAATAAAATATAATTTGACAAATGTATTATTTAGTCCCTAACTTTCAAAATATTAAAATATAGTATATAAAAATTGAATTATATTTTATGAAAATTTTCGGGGTATTACATTCTCACCCCCTTAAAATATTTTCGTCCTCGAAAATTTACCCGTCACTTACCAATATTAAGTCTAACACATGATATACATATATTATCGTAATACATATCATACTTTAACGATAAAATGAATTGTATTATTACTTAAAAAAGAGTAAAGACTTAATTCATGCAAAAAGTTTAAGCATCCGTTTGTTTCTCATTAAAAACCCATAAAAATGAAAAATATGACCGTTATCCATCACATCAATCTATCAATTTTGAATTTCTATATCTTGTTTGGGGTCCAATAACGGCTATATTTTTCATTCGCATTCTACATTAATGAGAATCAAACGGAGTCTAAGTAAACTCATCTTCTTACCCCTTAATATACCTTGAGTTTTCTGTTTGTGATTTTGGGTTGGAGATGACAGACAGAAACACTTTATTTAATTATTTATCAATTACATAAACATTACATCATTAATTATTTAATTAACCAAAAAAATTACATCTTTATTAATAACACATTAATTCTTAAACAAAACTATTAAATATAAACTAAGCAAACGTGCATTGCACGTTGCTTGCACCTAGTTTAGGTAAATAAGGATAACTTGGTTTTTTATGTTTTCCTATCTTATCCAAAAATCTTCAATTATACTTTTTTCATCCATTATGTTCATCATTATTTTAGATTCGTAACATGGCTCTGATACCATTTTTACTAGAGTTAGCGGAATTTTAATTTTAATCTTAGATAGTTGTATATTCTATGTAATTTCTTAACTCATAATATTTTAATCTATTGTTTATTATGGATATATAAAATCTCAAAGTTAATTTATATCTTAATTCTTTATTAATTTTACTAATTTTATGAGTTTTAGGACTTCTCATAAGATATTGTATTTTCTTGGGTTTAAATCTTATGTTTATAAATTCTTAGGGACCAAATTGGAGCTTTTCTGTTCTTGTAATGGCTTTTAGTTGTAAATTATATGCATGAGGGTATTTTAGGAAATTATTTCTTCTGTAAACTTTCTGTAAGTGAATAGTTCTGTAGGTTTAGTTTTCTCCATATATATATATATATATATATATATATATATATATATATATATATATATATATATATATATAGTCGACATCTACTGATCAATCAAGGAAATTTCAAGATTCTTTTGCCTTTTTCAATCTTTTTTTGTAAAGGGCATTTATTGGAATAATGTCCATTTTGATGACATTTGTAACAAGTAACTTTGGATTTCTGGAATTTCGGATTTCTTTTTTGAAATTTATTTTGAAACCTGGGTTTCTGAAATGATGAATCCTTTTCTTTTTTTTTGAAATCTTTATATATATATATATATATATAACCCAGCAATTATATTTGGTCTCATTTCCTCCAAGAAACAAAATCAGACTCAAGAGACGACTTTGTAGCTTTGCTATGCCTCTACCCGACTGCCTGTCGTCGCTTGTCATCGGTGACCACCACCGACCGTCTTCTCCACCACCACCGGCCACTGTCTTCTTCCTTTCACCAATTTAATCTTGAGCGCAGTGAGTTTTTTTTTTTTTTCCGGCTGCTCATCGCTTCTTTTTTTTTTTTTTGGTGTTATTACCTGTTTATTAGTTTTGAAATCATGATTTTGTGATAGTTTTCAATTTATTTGAAATATGATTTATGAATTGAAATTTGGGGAAACTAAAATTGGATTTGGAATTAGAATTGGATTTATGGTTTAGTGTTTTGATTTTACCGATGGCAACTGCAAGTGTTGAAAGAGTATTCTCTACTATGAATCTAATTAAGAGTGACTTGCGCAACAAAATGGGAGACGACTGGTTGAACAACAATTTGGTGGTTTACATGGAGAAAGAAATTTTTGGAAAAATTGAGAATGAGGCAATATTGCAATGTTTTCAAAACTTGAGATCACGTATAATACAGTTGTATAAGATCACAGTTACATAGTAGGTTATATATATATATATATAATTTTTACGTTTTAATGCGTTTACATATATATTGAATAATTTTTAGTATTATATAATTGAATATTAATAAACGACCTCGCTTTTACGATCGCTGACTGATCGATGTTGAATTGTCAACGCCTGCCTGGGCTGAGATTAGATGCTGGATCCGCCACTGAGTATACTTAAAATGGACAATTAGCATTTTAGTCAATTAATATAAGTGACGCGATTTCACGAAAAATAATGATCAATACAAATGCACGCATCTAGTATTACCAATTTCTTTTTGGCAAACAGAAAATATATTCAAAGCATTTACGAGTATTAGTCATACATCAAATGTACGCAGTACGTGACCTGTTTTTATGAAATTACACTCTCCAGAAACAATCAAAATGCACGAAAATCTATTCCTATAACAGAATATACATCTTAGACATTAGAAATTAACCTGCATGCATTTAGACCAAATAGAATGCAAATCAATATTAATTATTTAACCAATGCACAGAATGTACCTGAACAATTATTTATTTATTTTTATACAACTACATACTTCAAGTCAAATAATATGCAGTACGTTAATACAAGTTCCGTCTTAAAATTGTTGGATAAATTGATGCATGAATTATATTCCATTAATAAAAAATATGTGTATGCAAATACAGATAGAGTAATGACTTACCAAAACCATGATACGTGCATAATAATAAGCAAATTATAACTTACTTAAACGTAGAAAATATGAGGAGATGAAATGAAGCGAGGTATGCGAATGCAAATCTTTTTAAGACAGATTTCGCCCCTACACGAGTGCTAACATGATCAAATGAGCGTTCGTGATCTCTCATAATGCAACTCTTCTTCCAAAATTAATATAGCACAATATTAATTTTGTCGGGCGAACTAACGCTTGACTGTACTCTTTTAGAACGAAAGATATCGAATGCGGAACTCAGAAATAATTTGAAAATTATTTTGACAAAATTAAAAATTAAAGAATTAGAAATCAATTATATGGACTTGATTTGGAGGGAAAAAATGGAATGGGGAATGTCCTATTTATAGATTTGAATATGTCTATTTGAAGGGTCATATCTTCTGACCAAATTAATTCCAACCATTAGATGATACAATTTCTAAATTGATGATCTAGATCACACCTTATCATAATGTCACATTCATTCAAAACAATTCTTTGATATGCACCATTTGCATTTGAAGAGTGTCAAATCAACTCACATATTGTAGACTTGGAAGAAAAAAAAGTTATTGATGTGATGAAAAATATTATTTTATTAAAGAATGTGTGGTTGAAAATGAGTAGAAAAATGAAAGTAAAAATTTTAATGTGTACCAAACAGGGGTTTACACATTTTTAATCCTTATATAACCCTAAAATTTCAACATATACAACGTATAACGATTATCGATAGTATTCACTATGAATGACATTAAGAGAAATTGCAGCCACGGTACCTAACCATTCACCTTTATGTAGATTTTATCCAAACCTTTTATTTGTGCCACCAGAGGTACCAACCTTTAAAAATGTTGCAGTTGAAGTCCAGACGAATGGAATCCATCCATTTGACTGTTACTTGACAATTTTAAAAAATTTGACTTCTTTTGACTAATTTAGAAAGGATAAATGGTACTTTTATATTCTTTTACATAAAATAATATTATAATAATTGGTTATTTAATATGTATTAAATAAAGAGGAAATTACACTAGATGTCAATTTTTGGGTTTGCATTTACCAAAATGTCACCGTTTGAAAGTCATTACAAAATTGTCATTTTTGGACATTTTTACCCCTCTAAAGAATTTAAATGCCCTACACTTCCTTGAGTTGACAATATAAAAAATTGTACAAAAAGTAAAAAAGTTGTACCAAAATATGACAATCAATCACCTCAATTGTACTTGAAAGTTTTGGCCAAAAAATTGAAAAACCCAAACGACTCCTTTCACTCCCCTACAACACAATTAAGAACAGAAACCTCTCACATTCCATTACCAAATGTTCAAGAAAACCCTACTACCCAACAATTCAAAACTTCGTCCGACTCTTCCTGCCGATGATTCAACATTTGGGAAGGTAAAAGTTCACAAGAGGAACCTTGCGTGCCAGAATCACCTAACTGTCGTTCCAAAACCCAGTAATCCAATGGTTTCAAAACCCCGTCCATGACTCCCTCTTGCCGGAGATTCAACAAAGTACAAACGGAGTGATAAGGTGAGTAAATGAAATGTTTTGATGTAGTGATTTTTCTTCCCGTCAGGTGACTCCGTCCATTACTTAACGGCTTTTATGGCTTTCTTCTCATTGGCTTTTGTTTATGTGGTTTTGACTCTTAGGCCAACTTATTTGGAAAAAAAAAAAAGTTTCATTATAATGCTTGATAATTTTACTCTTGTGGATTAATTGCTACTAAATTCTTTTGATTTGTTGGTGTATGGAGCCTGGTTCTCTCAGGCCGTAGAGAAATGTATTTTTTTTTATCTAATATAAAATAAGAATATGTTGGTCACTTTTCGTTGTTATTGATAAAAAAATGTATCCCTTCTACCAGTATAATGTGTATTTTTATCCAAAAATGATTACTTCACATAAGTCGGTACGAATAATAACAATAATGGAGAATTGAAGATGATTTGATGTATTGGATGACATGAAGAATGGCTACAGGAATGGAATTTTATATGATAAGAAGATGCATGCTTAAGGTTAATGTAAATGTCGTCTGCTTGTGAACCTTTTATCATGGGAAGTGCTAGTGGTACATTATGGATACCATAATGGTATCCATAATTCCCTACATGGCAGCCCCCTATTGGGGGGCCACCTGACGCGCCAGGCGACCCCCCAAAGGGGGCTGCCATGTGGGCATTATGGATACCATTATGGTATCCATAATGTACCACTAGAATTTTCCTTCTATCATTTTAGTATGTGTCACCACTTCGTGTACAATGGTTTACCTCGGCAAATTATCTACATATGGTTGACTTGTGAACATGTGTTCTGTCGGTCTCGACAATTAGCTGCAATCGACAGTTGGGTAAAATAGGGATAGGCGAACTGCCGTTCTCGACAGTTAGCCTCAGACATTCTCGGCAGTTGAGTAAATTTGGTACAGGTCAACTATCAATCTCGACAGTTAGACGTTGTAATTCTCGGCAGATGTCTGCCTTATGAAATAATTGAAGCACATATGTTCCATTTCTTGTTAACTCTTCGTCACATGTCCTTTTACAGATTGTTCTTGTTGCATTGAGTTAGTAGTTTCATATCGTTATATGGTTGACGAACATGTGTTGATTGCTATTTGTTTGCATCCGCCTACCCAAATCCTCCGGTAGTTTCTCATGTACATGAGGACACACAAATTTCATTGCCTTGTTCCGAACTAACTATTTGTCTATTGTTGCTGTTTCGTAGGTGGTGCGATTGAAGACCCAATTAAGGCTAATGCGGTCCCTATTCGTAGGCGGCATTCCACACGCCTTCGAATGCCTACAGCATCGACCAGGACGCCATACACTAGGGGTAGGAGGCAAACATGGAAGAAGTAGTTGAGTCGATTTTTGTACGTTTCATTTCATTTGTTCCGGTGACTACCAAATTGTTTTGTGAACATCTATGTAATGTGACTTAGATTTTCTGGTTTTGTGAACGTTTCATTTAATTTCATTCTTCACGAATCTGCGTGGAAGATTGTTTTGTAATGTTGATCCTGGTTAATGGCACATTAAATTTTGTGTTTAAGTAAATTTAAATTTTTTGTAATTTTATGAATTGTTTCAAACATTTCGTTGCATATGGCAAACGACGTATTATCTATACATTGATGTAGAATGGCACATTTGTGTTGAAGCGATTACTTTATGGTCCATTTAGGTAACTATAGCTTGTTCGAATTGTGAGTCATAACGGATAGGACAACCCGTAAGTACGACAAGGAGAATTCAATCACATATTATGAAAACAATGACATCGAGAAGAATAACTTATTACTTAAAAATAATGACATTCGCGTTTTATTCGTGGAATAACTTATTACTTAAAAATAACTTGTTACAAATACATCTTAAATGACGGTCTCGAATTTTGTACGTTTTATTCATGGAGCCCTTATTTATGTTAATATTACATTCATCCAGGTATTTTGTGCACATTTAGTAATGATCATTAATCAAATCTGAGGACAACAATGTCCCTTCTGCATTGTGTTTGCCTCGTGAAAATTTGATGTCTTGTTCGAACTATCGAGAAACACAGAGAACATTTGTCGGGATCGGCATATTAAGTGTTGGGTGTGTTGCAAACTATATTCAAGCTCGGGACTCTGAACTTCAATTCAATTTTACTGCGGGGATCAACAATACCGAGTTTTTTCCTTCAACCGTAAAGCAAGTCCAGCTACTATAATATTTGTTGGCATTAAAATGGAAGTGGTTTTGTCTCCTCTCCACTTCCATTCGTCGTCCACATTTGTGAAATTTCCCCCGTAGGAGACGATGAATCTCAATTCATCAGTCATACCTGAAATATTGTGATTGAAATTGTAAGAAGTCGGCACAATCAATATATCGACATTGAATACCATCAAATGTGGAAAACAGCTAATCAAGATTTTCAACAGTTCTCAAGTGTCGAAATCGACAGTTGAATTGTGTATCTCGACAGTTCGTAAACTGTCGAATTCGACATTTTAACTGTCAGGACCTGACGGTTTGAAATACTATATTCAACTATTTCAGTACGAACTGTCGGGTTGGTTTCAAAATAGTTATTTCAAAAAAAATTAGGACATTATTGTAGAACATTAATGGTGATAATCAATTTTCATTCAACATGACAATGTATTTTTTAAAAAATAATCAATGCTTCATTAAATTTGAAATCGATCACATTTAATGAACCAAGTATCTTCACTGTAAAAAAAAATTCAAAAGTCAAAGAAATCAATAAGTAATAGTTTCAAAAATTGAAATTTATTATCACCATATTGTATATAATATTTTCGAAATAATGAGCTAAGAGATGGAAATATAAACAATTTCTAATAGCTAACCCCTCAAAATGGACGATCAATTAAATACTCATGTGTTCTTAATGAAGTAATGAATAAAGAAGATGAAATTCTTAGAAGAAAATATGTGTTAATGGATGAGGATTTAGGACTTAGAGTTTGTTTATGTTAGGTTTTGAATTATATTTATTTCTTTTTTGGAAGAAAATACATTTTATACAATATAATATACATATATACAATGAATAAAATAATAAAAATTTAATCATCAAATCAAACCATTAATGGCATTCCAATCAAGCATTAATTGCTCTTACAAAGGTGACACCAAGGATAATTTGGACCTTTTATAAAAAAAAGTGACATTTTTGAATAAATTTAGTGTACATCCAAATTTTTTGTGAATTTTCAAATTTAGTGACATTTATGAAAATCTCCCAAAATAGATCTAGAGATCTTGTCAACGTCGGCACCACACCATCTCCTCCAATCAACATCGCACAGTTATCCATTTGCACATTCATGGGGCAATATCGTTGGTGCAGTATCAGTTTTTGAGGAAATCAAAACCAAAAAAAGTGGTAGTGGGGAGCGCCTGCAATTCTTCACTTTATCGGCTAAAAAGCCACCGAAAGTATACTCGAACAATACATTATACAATTTCTTACCGCTTTCATTAGTAAAATTTTCCCCAAAGTAAACCGAGGCCAAAGCCAGGGCACTACCAAGGGCAAGGCTAATTCTGAAATCTGTGAAAACTCTGCATACACCATCAACACCAAAACCTCAAGAAACAAGTCGTAAATCAACACCCGCACTGAAACCACCACCACCAACGCCAAAACCCACCACTCCAAAAATGTCTCCACCACCAATGCTAAAACCTACACCCACACTCTCACCCCCTCCCCCCAATGCTAAAATCCATCCCCAAATCGGATCGGATTGGTGGTCCTGTGGATAGCTAGGTGATGCATAGGGTGGTCTTACGTGCGACTGTGCTGCGTGTGGCAATCTTGCGCGTGGCTGAGATGAATTATTAGTGATATAAGAGAGAGAGTTCACAGTTTTTAATGAGAGGGGGTGACGTGGGTGAGATGAATTATTAGTGATATATTTATTTGACAATTTTGTAATGACTTTCAAACGGTGACATTTTGATAAATGCAAACCCAAAAATTGACATCTAGTGTAAAGTGGTGTCACAAATGAAAAATTTGGACAAAGTCTACGTAAAGGTGAAAGGTTTGGTAGCTGGCCCCACGTTTCTGGGAAAATGCTGAAATGAATCGGTCAAACTCGTCATTCCACGCCGATTTTTCACCATTCATCGTGGTTGACTTTGTCAACTTGTGGACCTTTACTTTTACAATGTAAATTAATAGTCATGGCTCACGACATTAGGGTAAATGGCTTGGTGGACGACAAAAGTCGACTTTTGTGAAATAAGTTATGGAAAATAAATACTCAATTAAGGGCATCCTTGGGAGTTATTTTCCCCAATTTTATGAGAGAGAGATAAGTTTTTCAGAGAGTATAATTTGGAGGGTATTTCTCAACGCAAAATCGATAGTTTTTTGCCGCTTTTCAAAATTTCTTTTAAATTTACTCCCTATAGAATAATTATTTTCAATTCACATAATATTCTGTTTAAAACTAACTTATAAGTAAAACTACAATAACTAAAAAATATTATTCATAAGAAAAAAAAATTATTTTATTACTAAATAATTTATTTGTAAGCAAAAAATTACTTATAAGAAAAAAGTACTTATAAAGTAAAAATTAACTTTAGTGTAAAAATTTGTTTATAAAGTAAAAATACTACTAATTTGACAATAATTTACTTATAAAATATAAATTAACGCATAAGTAAAAATATTTACTTATATGTAAGAAAATTATTTATTAAGTACAAAATTTATTTATAAATGTAAAATTTACTTATAAGTAAAAGTACTTTTAACTTAAAAATATATTTATTAGTATTTCATTTTCAAACTTAAAAATTAACTTATGAGTTAAAAAATTCGTACAAGTAATTATTAATTGAAAATTTCACTAAGGTATATATATGTAATTTTATTCTTTAAAAAAAAATTAGAACCGCTGAATAGTAAACTCTCAAATATGAATTCAAATATTTTAAAAATCGTTATGAAAAATCACTTAAAACAAAACCCTTCATAAACGTCCAAAATGGATACCCCAAAACTTCAAAGCAAGCCCTAATACATGTTTTGTAAAGCTTAAATAATAGTTTAATGGATAAAACATATTTTTTTATTACACATTCATAGGACTTACAATTACTACTCAATTAGATTTGCTTTATAGGATTTTTCAAATGTAAAAAATCGGTCTTGAGATTAAAATTTTGCTTTTAGATACGTTTGAATAATGAATGATGCTAATTAGCTCCAATGCAGTTATTGTTGACCTATGATTGACTTTATTATTAGTATTTTGATCATCACAAAAAAAAACAATATCATTTTCTAACAATCAATCTTTAGTAATTATAGTTTTTCAAAGTATTTAATGAAAAATTGATCGATTGTGGATATAAATATACATTACAAATCAGACTCTCAGTGAAGGTCATGATGAAAGTCGGCATTCAAATAAAATCATTTAAGACAAAAGCTACAAAAGTCAAATGTCAAAGGAAGCTCATTAGACTAGACATTTCTTTGTTCATTTGTAAAGATATAACAACTTTAATTCTTAACAATAAATGGTAAAATCTCGAAAATCATTTTTGTGTACTAAAAGTTATTTTGATCATCAATTGCAAAAAGTATCTTTTATCAAAAGCAAAATTGATTTTCAAAATTATAATTGAACTTAGATCATATTTTGAAAAACACCATTTAATAGTTTACATTGTTCAAAACATTCACATTGGATCAAACAAAGCCAAAACGGACAAAACTTATGAAATGCAGACGTCTGGTTCAAGTAGTGAACGTCCATACATTCAAACGTCTGGTTCGTATAATGATCACTTTTTTAACCGTTCTGATTTTTGGCATATAACGACTAGTTTCTTACGTCCGGACATGAAACCGGATGTCCAGATCCTTGTTCGATTTCACATATTTTCTTGCTCCTCTAACTCTATAAATACATTCACTTTTTATATTTAATAAAACATTCTTTAAGAGCATTAAAGTGAGATATTCTTGAGCAAGAAATCATTTCATCCTACATCTTATTATTTCATCAAATCATTTATTGTAAAATTTTTTTGATTAATTCAATTAACTTTGAAAATCATCTTTGTCGTCAAAGTTTTTCGCATCTAATACTCGAGCTTCATTTATAGCTTTTCATTGAAGTGTTAATCATTCTTGGTACTTTATTCATTTGTATAATTTATTAAGAGAGAGATCCAAATTGTGTAAAAAAAAAAAAAAAATCTTCAAATTTGTGGATCGTATTGAGGTCTCATAAAGTTCAATGTTGTATAAGGATCGGTACTCCTTATTTATAAGTCACCGAAAGTTTTCGAAGGGTTTTGGATTGCACTATAAGTCAATTATTATAGTGAAAAGACATTGTTAGTGATGGAGAGTTCGGTAATGAAGGTCGTAGATTGTTTTGGATCGAACATCTACAATTATATCGTCTTCATTTTTTCTTCTCTTTTATTTATTGCTTTCATACTTGAGCATGTCACTCGACTAGTTTATTTTTACTTACTTTAATTTAGATTAATTCTCTTGAAAAAGTCTTAAAAATAAATTCACCATCTGTGGTTAGTTATTCTTGGTCTTGGACTATTAGTTATGACCTTAGTCTATGTGATTTTAAGTGATATGCTAATTGAAATGTGAAATTAAATAAATCATTTAATTGTAATTATATTTAATGTCACATTTGCATCACATAGACGGTAGTTAAAACCAGGAGCGGACCATAACTTTTGTATTGTGGGGGGAAAATGAAAATGCGTTTTTAAAAAAAAACAACATAACATTAATGAAAATAGTCAATACAAAGCTACAATTATAATCTATACATTTTTTATCTTTTGTAAGAAGTCATGGATGGAAGTAAAGGTTTTGCGGGAAATTGAAATTAAAATTTCTGGGCAATAATCCGTTAATCTAAACATCTAATTTTTAACACATTGTCAGCCAAAGAATAAACTCAATTATGCCTAAGAGGCCAAATTTTGTTAAACTTTAAAATTGCCCAAATCTTGAACTCCAAAAAATCCTCCATCTAAAATACTAATTTCAACGACACCCTCATCTTCCCTTCAACCCTCTAAATCATACAAAATCAAATATATAGTACAAAAAAATAATAACGTATTAATTTCAATCAAATATCATATACAACGAACAAATTGAACATTAGACGTCCAAAGGCTGCAAGGATCCAACATATAAACTGTGATCTTAGAACTGAAAATCCCGTTGTTGCTCACCATTTTTACTTCTTCAAAATGTCTAAAAAGAATTTAGAAACGGTAAATATTTTTCCATGTTTAAAACTCTTATCCTCTATTTCTTCACTGCTAAATTCATATTTGAAGAATTTTTAAAGACAAAACCCAACAATTCATTTCGCTAACAAACGGATAAGCAGATAAACTAACATGAACACTCATTGAGTATAAGCAAGAAACTTACACTTACTAAAATAAAAAATAAAAAATTGTGGGGTCACTTGACCCCACATGACCTCATGTGGGTCCGCCCATGGTTAAAACCTCAATGGAGATACACTGAATAATTTTCAAGAATTGCTTCTTCTTAGAAAGGCTTCTAGAGGAAGCTTACTCTAGGTCTTCTCGAGGAAGTTCTCTTACACAAACACACACAAGATTTGTTAAACTGTCCCTCATTATTCATTGATTTTGTTGGAGTACAATATATAATCACCTTTAATTTAAGTATTCTCAAGCATGCCTTAAAAGCTAAGGTTTTAAATACCTTCTAAAAGTGATTCAAATTATTATTATAATAATAATAATAAATCTACAAGTGAACTTCTAGTCAACATCATTTCAATAAGCTGAATCGAATGTAGACAATGAAAATGCTTAAATCAATTGGCGAATTCTATGGATCGAACACTTGTACAAATTTAGGATCGGTTTTTTTTTTTTTTTTTTTTTTTTTTTGCATTAGGTTATTAGTGAAGTGAGTAAGTGCAAAAATATGTTGTCTAGGATCAGCCATATGATCGTATTTTAACTCAATAATTCATACAACGTAAAATTTAGGATCATATGATCTTTCGGGATGAAGTCATGCAGATATGTCATCGGCAAAAAAATTATAATCCGTATAACCAATAGTACCTTGTTACATGTCTCCTTTAAAACATGAATTAAAGGTTAATAACAATTACATAAAAATCAAGAAATGACCACAGAAATATATGCACAAGGCTATTAACTAAAAAAAATAAAAAAAATTTAATACTAGTTATGAGCACACGTACTTCAACGTAGAAGCCATAAAATCTCAATTCGAATTCTTCTCTTCTTCTAATGAAGAAATATCTACAAAAATTAATATTAGAGTTGATACGACCACAACTACTGCGTATAATAATTCGTAAAACAGCAGTTATGTTGTCAACTCCCAATAATACATGTGGTGATCTACATGAATTTGTATGTCTATGTACAGACCTCCTACTAATTTCAACACCAAAACAAAATGTATTTACTTATTTCAGTTTCATTGCTAATGCTACATTACATAATGTCACCAATCACAGTTGGTGCATGAAGTGTGGAACGAGTTTGTTACATGTGCATCATGGATGACATTAAATTTGACATTATTTGATGTGACGGAAATTATGATCATTGATTTTAAACACACTCCTTCAGATCACTAGTCAAATTTCTTATATAGAGAGATGTCATTTACAATGTACAAAAATAATGTACAAGTAGATTAAGAGCGTGTTTGGTGTGGATTAAAATCAGATTTTTAGTAGATTGTGATAGAAGTTTTTGAAATGTGTTGTTGAAAATATGTGGGACCCATAAAAATGTAGTTGATATTGATTGTTTGACTTTGATTTAGATTAAAATCAGATTTTAATTCGACCCAAACATGCCCTAATTCAATGTGGAATACAATGAGTTCGTCCAAAAATAAGAAGAAAATTAAGGATATAAGTGTTATAATTCTAATTTTTAATATTTCATTGATTAAAAAAAATTTTATCCTTAATCATGATGTTCTTTCAAAAATATTGTTAACGCACTTTAAAATAATGGTTAAATATTAAATTTTATTTTTACTATTATTTATTTTGTTTAAAAATACAATGGACAAATGAGTATTTTTACTCTATTTTAAAGAAAATTTTGGAGAGAAATCATAATTAGTGATATGGTCGATTCTTTACGACCGAGGTCTTGGAGGATCGAGGACGCCCTTATACCGCCCACGTCGAGCAACCCACCGAGGCCCCCAGACCCAACCTTCCTCGAGGACTTCGCCCGGTCATGTAATTAAGAATAAGTACCGAAGTCCTCGGGGTACCTAAATCCTCGAGCTATTAAAGGACGTCGAGGTGACCTAGTCCTCGAGGAATACAGTCATGATGTTTGGTATTACGTCCTCGGGGTACTGTCCCCTCCCCCGCCCCTATGGGGTCGTGCACAAGAAGAAGTGGAGTCTTGCCCCATTAATGACTCTTGGAAGATAAGGGCGTTAGGCCAACTACAGTCCTATCAGGAGTGAACTAACGCAGTTACACTTGGACTCTACCACCTAGCCCTATAAATATGGGCCCCCAATCCGGTATTCAGGTACGTTTTTCACATTATTTCCATAGCATATAGCCTCCCGCACAAAACTCCCTATCTGACTTAAGCATCGGAGGGGCGACGAGGGCACACCTCATCGCCTTTGTTTCAGGTACAGGAAGATCACGTTCGTGCTTATTAATGGTCGCCAAGCCAGGTACGACTTTTGGTAGCATCATTGGCGCTATCTATGGGAAACGCTACCAGAAGCCATGGTTACCACACGCTCAGGTCTTCCAGCAGCAAGTACATCTGCTCCAAACCTTCCTGAAGGACCCCCTGCTCATCAAGATGAGTCGTCGAGATTCCAGCACCTCAACCAACGATCGTTGCGCCGGGAGCCTTCGAAGAGCTCCGTCAACAGGTCCTCGCACTTACACAGTTGCTGAGTCAGAGAGAGATGCAACCGCAGCATGCGCCGGCACCCGTGATTGGGCCCGCGGACGGCGCTCGGGGTCGGGATTCACAGCCCACGAATGACAATGGAGGAATGGGGGCCTCGAGCATCAACCGCATGACCACGAGGTCAGTGACAATGGAGCCTGATGACATAGCTAAGATTATCCAGGAAGGCATTACGACAGGCCTACTACAGAGTACTAAGGGGTCAGCCGGATTCACCCCCAACACACTATTTACAGTTGAGGTACTGTCATACCCCTTGCCTGACAGATTCAAATACCCCCGTATAAAAGAGTATGACGGGACGACGGACCCTATCAACCACCTCAACGTGTACACCGACGTCATGAACTTACAAGTCGCGCCGGATCAGGTGATGTGCAAAGCCTTCCCGCAAACTCTGACAAACGCCGCCAGGGATTGGTTTTCAACCCTGGAACCCAACAGTATAGCCTCATTCTCAGATTTGGCGGAAAAATTCTCAGCCTTCTTTGCGAGTAGTAAGCGCATCCGGAAGACGGTGGCTTCCCTCATGCAGCTTCGTCAAGGGCATAGCGAGTCGTTACGGGACTTCATGACCAGGTTCAACAAGGAGAGACTTCAGATACGCGACCTTCACATTACGGCGGCGGTCTCTGCCCTCACGTATGCCATAAGGTGCGAGGCTTTCAAGATGTCATTATCCAAGACCCCACCAAGGTCGGTGACCGAGCTTCTAACCCGAGGAGAAAAGTACATAAATATGGAAGAGACTATGAATCCAAGGAAGGCAGGACCAACCCACGATAAGGTCGACCATAAGCGGCCTCATGATTCGGGTTCTCGACAGGAGGTTCGGCAAAACAGACCGAGGCATGACATCCCGCCGACGCCTTTCTCTAGGTTGAGTACCTCCTAGACGAACATTTTGATGGAGATCAAGGACATGAAAGAGCTAAAGTGGCCCTCCAGATTGAGGTCCCTACCGGACTCGCGAGACTTCAACAAATACCGCAACTTCCACCGGGACCACGGACATACCACAGAGAATTGTAAGGCACTGCAGCGAGAGATTGAGTCCTTGATCAAGAGGGGTTTCTTCGGGTCCTATATTGGTTACGACAATCTCCAGAAGAACGATCGGAACAGAGGAAAAGGCCCGGATGCCAGAGGTGGGGCTCAGACCACGACGGGGACCATCAACGTAATAGTAGGTGGCATTGCCTCGGGAGGAGATACGTGTAATGGGCGTAGGCAGTATGCCCGGCGGAGCAACCACGTCTCAAGGGGGGTCCAAGATAACATCGAGGACATTACCTTCGGGGTCGGAGATCTAGAGGAGATATCATACCCTCACGATGACGCGTTGGTCGTCTCGGCAATCATAGCTAATTTCGGAGTAAAAAGGATCTTGATTGACAATGGAAGTGCAGTAAACATACTCTCGCAAGAGGCCTTCATAAAGATGGGTATTCCGGCCGAAAAACTCAAAGCAGTAAAAACTTCTCTTCAGGGGTTTAGTGGAGGAATCATTGTTCCAGAAGGTGTCGTGGAGCTGCCCTTAACCCTAGGGTCGGATCAGAGACAGGTAACCGAGGTCACACCTTTTCAGGTCGTCCGGACCTCGATGGCATACAACGCTATCCTTGGGAGGCCATTTCTCAACAAAATTAGGGCTATCGTGTCTACCTTCCACCTGGCCATGAAGTTCCCTACAAGCCGTGGCATCGGGGTCGTCCGCGGAGATTAGACGGCTGCCAGGCAGTGTTACGTTGTTAGCGTTCGGACAATGTGCGAAGGTGTCATGGAACTCTCGATGGCCGAGCCCGACCTCGACCAGCGGGGGAGGCTAGCTCCGGTGGAGGAGTTGAAGGAGGTCGAGCTCGAGCACGGTAAGACCGTCACCATTGGTCATAACCTTGACGCCACACTAAGCACAGAACTTGTAGAATGCCTATCCCGGAACGTTGATGTTTTTGCATGGAGGGTGGAAGATATGTCGGGTATCGATCCTGAGGTCGTAGTTCACAAACTTAACATCAGCCATGAAGCAAAGCCTGTTAAGCATAGAAAGAGGCATTTCGCGTCGGAACGACGGAAGGTGATCCGCGAGGAGATCGGCAAGCTCATCAGTGCTCAATTCATTCGGGAGGTACACTACCCTGACTGGCTCGCCAATGTGGTTCTTGTGAAGAAGGCCAACAACAAGTGGAGAGTTTGCATTGACTTCACTGATCTGAACAAGGCATGTCCTAAAGACAGTTACCCCTTGCCCAGGATCGATGACCTCGTGGATAGCACGTCAGGCCATAAACTTTATAGCTTCTTGGACGCATTTTCCGGGTATCACCAAATCCGCATGGCCAAGGAAGACCAAGAAAAGACATCCTTCATGGCAGATTCCGCAATACATTGCTACAATGTCATGCCCCTTGGATTAAAGAACGCAGGGGCAACCTATCAAAGACTCATCAACAAAGTCTTTGCCGGGCTTATTGGAAGAAACGTAGAGGCCTATGTGGATGACATGGTGGTGAAAAGCAAGCAGGTTGACAGACACATATCAGATTTGGAGGAGGTGTTCACCACCCTACGAAAGTACAGAATGAAGTTGAACCCAGCTAAATGTGCCTTCGAAGTAGCATCGGGGAAATCCCTGGGCTTCATGATAACGCATAGGGGCATAGAGGCCAACCCCTACAAAATCCAGGCCTTAGCCTCCATGGAGCCCCCAAGAAACAAGAAAGAAGTGCAGAAACTGACTGGACGTGTAGCAGCCCTAAGCAAGTTTGTGTCCCGAGCAGCGGATAGGTACTTCCCCTTCTTCAAAGTCCTTAGGGGCAACCAAACTTTCCAGTGGGGAAACGAATGCGAGAAAGCATTCCAGGAGCTCAAGCAGACATTGGAGACGCCGCCGGTCCTCAATAAGCCAGACCCCGGTGATACTTTGTTTTTATACATAGCAGTATCTCAGAATGCGGTAAGCGGTGTACTGGTAAAAGAGGTCAACAAAGCTCAACGGCCTATCTACTACGTGAGCAAAGTCCTACTTGATGCCGAGACCAGGTATACACTGGCCGAGCAGCTTGCCCTTGCGCTGGTCGTAGCAGCTCGAAAGCTTAGACAATGCTTTCAGTCTCACCCAATAGTCGTGCTCACAAACCAACCTCTCAGGCACATACTTCAGAAACCCGACGTCTCAGGAAGGTTACTTAAATGGGCAATAGAGCTTGGAGAATTCGACATAGAATTCAAGACGCGACCCTCGATAAAGGCACAGGCCTTAGCGGATTTCATAGCAGAACTCACCCCAAGGCCTCGGGGGCTAGGGGATACCTCGAGATCGGTGGAACCTTGGGAGATTTTTGTGGATGGAGCATCCAATTCCTCGGGGTCAGGCGCAGGGGTCATTATCATCAGCCCCGACAAGACCACGGAAATTCAGTGTGCACTTCGATTCGAATTTGAAGCCACCAACAACGAAGTTGAGTATGAGGCCGTTGTCATCGGTTTGGAGATCGCTTGTGGCCTTGACCTTGAGTACGTAAAAAATTTTAGTGATTCACAGCTTGTCGTGGGCCAAATAGAAGGAACATTCGAAAGAAAGAAGGAGAAGATGAGTTGTACTGCCTACGAGTCCACGATCTCCGATGACAGTTCAAGGGTTGTGAAGATCGCTAGAGATGATAATTGCAAGGCTGACGCCCTGTCTCGATTGGTTTTTATGGGAGTCGATGGACTTGACAGAACGGTCCATGTCAAGATTGTGACCGAGCCCAGCATCTGTAAGCGCCCAAAAGTTTTGGATATCGAGCATGAGCCCTCATGGATGGACCCAATAGTAGATTTCATAACTAATGGAACTCTGCCTAGGGATCCTCGAGAAGTAAGGAGTGTTCGATCTAGAGCACCGAGGTATTGCATGATCAGGGGAGTTTTATTTCGCAGAATTTTCACTCTACCATATCTTAGGTGCCTTCGACCATCAGAATCATCTCGAGCCATGGCTGAAGTTCACGAGGGTGTTTGTAGGAATCACCAGGGGGATCGCGCCCTGGCTTTCAAACTTCTGAGGTGTGGATATTACTGGCCTACCATGAAGAAGGACGCATCGGACTACGTCAAAAAATGTAACAAATGCCAGAGATTTGGCAATATCATCTATTGCCCTCCCGAAGACTTTACTACCATCGGTGTTTGCGCTCCTTTTGAACAGTGGGGTGTCGACATCCTCGGCCCGTTCCCCGTGGCAAGAGGACAGTTAAAATTTGTGGCAGTAGCAGTGGAGTACTTTACCAAATGGGCAGAAGCCGAAGCCTTGGCCGTTATTTCGGAGCCCAAACTAAGGACATTCGTATGGAAGTCCATCATATGCAGGTTCGGGATACCAAAGGTCCTCATAACAGACAATGGCCGACAGTTTGACAACCCTCATTCAAGAATTTCTACAATAACTTCGGGGTGGAACATCGCTTGACATCGGTATCCCACCCACAAAGTAATGGCCTCGCCGAGGTCACAAACATGATCATATTACAAGACCTCAAAAAAAGGATCGGTGAGTCCAGAGGTAGCTGGCCTGACGAACTGCCCTCTATACTCTGGACATATAGGACATCTCACAAAATGGCCACGGGCGAGACCCCCTTCATGTTGGCTTTTGGGGTTGAAGCTACAATCCCTATCGAAGTTAATGTGCCCAGCCTCCGGAGACTTGAGCCTGAGCCCTGAGCATACAAGCAAACATCTCGACTTCCTCGAGGAAGTAAGGAAGAATGCCACTGCAAGAGCAGCCTGTTACCAGAACATGACCGCAAGACACTTCAATAGGAAGGTGCGGCCTCGGAGATTCAGAGCAGGAGATTTAGTGTTAAGAAGAGCGGAAGCCGCGGGCCATACCCCTGGGAAGGTCCTTTCGAAGTCATACGGAATCTTCGCGGAGGGTCGTACAGCTTAAGGGATACCTCGGGGAGACCACTCCCTAGGCCATGGAATGCTGAAAACCTGAAGATCTATTACAAGTAATTCGCTCGACCCTGTTCTGGATTTATTCGACCCCCGCGCCAAGTTATCTATCTTAATAATCGGCCTGCGAGCCTAAGTTATTTGTTTTTCTTATCTTTTCCTTCGTCGGCCTGCACGCCAGAATTTATTTATTAGGCCGGTGTACCTTATTTGCCTTATAGTGGGTCATAAATAAAATGTTCCAGAACAGTTCAATTAACGGCCTTTCCCTCTTAAGCTTTGCCCCGAGCAAGCCCCACTTAAGCCTTGCCCCGTGCAAGCCACACTTAAGCCTTGCCCCGTGCAAGCCACTCTTAAGCCTTGCCCCGAGCAAGCCCCACTTAAGCATTGCCCTGTGCAAGTCACACTTAAGCCTTACCCCGTGCAAGCCACACTTAAGCCTTACCCCGTGCAAGTCACACTTAAGCCTTGCCCCGTGCAAGCCCCACTTAAGCATTGCCCCGAGCAAGCCCACTTAAGCATTGAGCCACCCTGATACGTATTCCTCGGGATATCAAGGGCTCGAGGTTCTCAAGTGGAACAACCTTATCATTCCACTAGGTAATATTCCTCGGGGTATTCAAGGGCTCGAGGTTCTCAAATGGAACAACCTTATCGTTCCACGAGGTAATATTCCTCGGGGTATCAAGGGCTCGAGGTTCTCAAGTGGAACATCCTTATCCTTCCACGAGGTAATACTCCTTGGGGTATCAATTGCTCGAAGTTCTCGAGTGTGACAACTTTATCGTTCCACGAGGCAATAGTCATCGGGATATCAGAGGTCTGGTAACAACCTTGAAATGGCACACATATTTTGTCCTCCACACTTACGTACAATCTCTCCTCGATCCCAATACTTGTACAATTATTCCGAATCTCGATATAACCTCAAGCTCGATACTCAAAAAGTGAAATCCATAAGCATTCATCGAGAAGTACAAAATACCAAAAGATCATTCATTTCATTCATGAGGTCGAGTACAAAATACAAAAAGATCATTCATGAGGTCGAGCAAAAAACTTGCGATTAGATATTACAAATTTTGAGGGATCGAGGTACAGAGGAAGGGGAGGGATTATCTATCATATATGCCCAAGAGGGGGATCAAGGTTGGTGATGTCGATCTGGACGTCGTCCTCGAGACCCTCGTCATCATCTTCGACACTGGTACCTTCATCATCGGAAAGCTCGAGAGTGCCTGCGATGTCAGGCACGGACCTCAAATCCTCGGGAACGACATCGGGAAGCCTGGAGCGAAGAAAGGCTCGAGCCTCTTTGAACGCGTGCAGGTAGGCCCCCGAGGCGTATTCGACCTTAATCTTGTCACACTCCGCAGAGGTCTTGAACTCCTCCCAGGCTCGTTCCTTAGCCTCGGCAAAAGCTCGATCCCTGGCCTCGTTGACTTTGGCCTCAAGTTTCAACTCCTCGGCCTCGTCCCTTGCGACACCGACCTCATCCTTTGCCCTTAGAGCCTCGCGCCTGGCCTCGTCGTGCTCTCTCTTCCACTGGTCGAGCTTTGCCTCGAGCTCTATGATGCTGCGATCCTTCGCGGCCGAAGACTCTTCCATGGATGAAACCCTCGAGGATTCTTCGATCCCTTGAAGAGTAAGTCCTCGAGCCATGCTCAGGGTCTACATAAGAGAACGACAAGTAAATATACCGAGCATATAAAATGGTAAGGTATGAAAGAGTCGAAGGTGGTTACCTTCATCGTGAAGAGCTCGAGCCGCTTCAAACCCTCCTTCAGTTTGACCCCGTCTTTGTACTTGGCCACTATGTCGGGCACAAGGTGGCACCTCTCGAAGTCGTCAAAACTGGCTGTAGGAGGCAAAGGGTCATCCTCGAGGTCCACCACCTGTGGAGGGCATCGAGCTATCGGGGGTGGTGGAGTCGCGTGTGCCGGAATCGGAGGGCTCGGCTCGACCACTGGGAGAGTGGGTTGTGAAGGCTCACCGGGGCCCCTCAGGGAAGGATCTACTGCAGGATCCCGGGCTCTCTTCCTCCCTTTCTTCTTGGCCTGCGAAGGGGTCGGGGGTATAGCCTGAGGCCTTGTGCTCATGAAGTTTCGCAATGCTCGAGGATCAAACGCCATCCCTGCAAATTGAAAAATATGTCAACATATTAGAACGAGCACCGGGTAGAACCCGACGATTACAAAAAAGCAAGGAGAATGAGCGCTACCCTCGAGACCTCTAACATCGGCCAAATCTATCACCTCTTTCCCGATCTCCTTCATGTTCGAGAAAAGGGGCTCGAGCTCGACCAGCATCTGCCTATTCCTTTCGATATCCTCGAGGTACTCCTAGGCCTCACAAAACTTCTCAGCGTCGGGAATAACCCACTCGAGCCAAAAAGGGAGATCGGGGTCTTGGGGTTTTATGTAAAACCAGCCCTCCCTCCACCCCTTAAGGGAACTCGCCATCTTAGGGACCCTAAAGCCCCCTGTGGTCGAGAGATAACGAAAACATGTGTACCTCGGGTGTTTCTTAAGTTCGAAGACCAGCCTAGCAAGGTCGACCATAGGCTCGATCCCTAAGTACCTACAAGCTATAAAAAAATACACCAACATCCTCCAAGCATTGGGCAAAAGCTACCCCGGGCACATCGAATGCTCGACGGGGGCGGTGAAAAAGGGGTGCAACGGCCACCTGAAATCAGCCTTAAGGGTCTCTCTAAATATCACAAACTCCCCCAGTCGAGCACTCACCACCCTTTCATCGGGGTCGGGCGACCTAATATCACACAGAGGCATGATCTCATACTCTCTGGCAGCCGCTACGGCCACGTGTTCTTTCAACCTACAAGCCTTGTCGGGAAACTCGAACTGTACACTATCATGGGCCCTAGGTCGGGTGTCAAGGGGGATAGCCATAGGAATCATCGTGTTCTCTACATCCTCACCACTACTCGACCTACTCGAGCTACCCTCACTACTCGACATTATATGACAAGACTAAGTCTACTAATTAAATAACTTAAGAGTCTCGAGGCTTACCTTAAGATTACCCGACGACCACGAGAGGATTCCTAGGAGATTTTTGAGCGAGCACGAGCTTGTAGAGGGAGGATTTACAGCAGTAAAAGTGAAAAATGAAGGGTAAAAGAAGGGTATTTATAGTGGGAGAAGTTAGAAAGCCAAGGGTCACAATCTCTGACCGTCGAAGTTGACACGTGTTACAGATCAAACGATCCACCAATAACGGTCATATCGACCACCCTCCTTCCCGACGACCTTTTTGTGCACCCCCTTGAATATCCTCGAGATCTTAAGCGCGTGCACGGGGGCCAGTGATATGGTCGATTCTTTACGACCGAGGTCTTGGAGGATCGAGGACGCCCTTATACCGCCCACGACGAGCAACCCACCGAGGCCCCCAGACCCAACCTTCCTCGAGGACTTCGCCCTGTCATGTAATCAAGAATAAGTACTGAAGTCCTTGGGGTACCTAAATCCTCGAGCTATTAAAGGACCTCGAGGTGACCTAGTCCTCGAGGAATACAGTCATGATGTTTGTTATTACGTCCTCGGGGTACTGCCCCCGTCCCTATAGGGTCGTGCCCAAGAAGAAGTGGAGTCCTGCCCCGTTAAGGACTCTAGGAAGATAAGAGCGTTAGGCCAACTACAGTCCTATCAAGAGTGAACTAACGTAGTTACACTCGGACTCTACCACCTAGCCCTATAAATATGGGCCCCCAATCCGGTATTCAGGTACGTTTTTCACATTATTTCCATAGCATATAGCCTCCCGCACAAAACTCCCTATCTGACTTAAGCATCGGAGGGGCGACGAGGGCACACCTCATCGCCTTTGTTTCAGGTACAGGAAGATCACGTTCGTGCTTATCAACGGTCGCCAAGCCGTGTACGACTTTTGGTAGCATCAACTAGGAATAATTTATGTTAATTTATCCATTTGAGAATAAGAATGTGATGAAAAAAAGTTTTGAGATATAAGAATGTGTTTGAATTGTATGAAAAATATCTCCTAAAAAAGAAAATATTTTCCATGTTTTGAAGAAAACAAAAACATACTTCCCAAAGGAAAAATATTTTCAATGGAGAAAAATAACAATCAAACATTCCAAGGTAGAAATTTGGGTAGAAAAACGACATTTTCATGAAAAATAAATGCAATCAAATACACACTACGGCCTTGTTTGGGCCGGATTAAAGATTTTAATCCAAGTCAAAGTCAAACAATCAATATTAAACACACATTTTATGGGTCCCACAACTTTTCAACCACACATTTCAAATTTTTTTATCATAATCTATTAAAAATCTTAATCCCCACCAAACACCATCTAAATGTGATAAGGGATTATTGTAGCTGCGGTCCTAAATCTTCCTCTTTTACGCAAACTTTACCTCAATCTTTTCCACTGTGTCACTCACGGTCATATTTCTACCATTTTTTGCAGCATAATGACAAATGGATTGAATACATTCATTTGATCGTTAGTTAACAAAAAAAGATTGACTTTATCCAAAAATAAAAAGAGCAAAATGGTAAATTTACAATTTTAACATAAAATAAATAAAAAATAAATAAAAAGAAAGAAAGAAAGAAAATAAATAAATAGAGAACAAATTTATCTCCCACCCCCTAAACCCAAACCAAATCAAACCCACCCCCCGTCTCCGCCTACCACGATGACCACGACTCGCTGCCATCGTCTTCCCCACCTCCACTGTCGTCGCAGCCACCAAACCCACAAACCTTTATTTGAAGCCTTTTGTTTCAAGATTTCCCATCATCCCACCATCAACCACCATATATGCACCACCACAAAATGGTTACCACCACCATGAGCTACTAACACTAAGCCACGTATATATACCTCCATCCGTCATCAACACCATGAAACCATATCTGCACCACGATCGCCACTAGATCTATAATTTCTCGAGTTTGAGGAGATATGCTTCACCGTCAACACCAATTCATGCTCAGCTAAAATGGAATAGAAACAAAATATGTCAAAATCTCTGACATGTCCTAGCCTATAATTGCTAATTCCAGCTATATGTTGCTCGATTTGTGTCTATTGGCTGCTTCCAAAATCGAAAGGTTTCCATTTGAATGATCGAATTTTAAATTCAACCATTATGTTCTAAAGAAAATTAGGTAATTTCTTCGTGATGAAAATTTGGTGATGGCGATGGCGATGGCGGTGGTAGTTTATGAAGAAGGAAAAGGGGTCAATCAGGATGTAGAAAGGGAGTGGGAAAGGTTTGATGATATTTTAGGATTACTGGGATTGGGAAAGGGTCAATCGGGATGTAGAATAGAGATTTCTAGAAGAAGATGAAATGGGTGGGGAAGGCGGCAACTGTGGTAGCGGCGATTGGTGGGTGGTGGCTGTGGAAGTCGACAATGGGATGGGTTGACTTGCTTTGGATATAGGGGTGGGGTGGGGTGGGAAATGAGAGATTTTCCAAAGTAGCATGTTGACTTAATCTATTTATGTTTTTTGTGGAAAATTCTATTTTACCCTTAATAAAATGAGTTTCTTCATTACAAGACATATCATTTTATTTTAAAGTAAGTTTTGAATTTGCTCTGTATTTTTTATATTCTGAATTTTAATATATAATTCCATCCTTTGATTTAATGAATTAGTATAATCTGCAATTTTTTGTTCATATTTTTTTATAAGTTTATCACATTCTTCAGACGTTTTATCTATATTTTCTAGTTGGGATCTAATACTTCCTATTTTTTCTAATATCCTTTCTAATAAATCGTCTAATCATTTAACTGTATATTCTGGTATGATTGAATACTATTATCAAGAAAATTGTTATAGCATTATAAAACAATGATATAAACATTATGGTAAACAATAATTCAAACATTATGAATAATCATAAACATTTATGATCCTTGCGATTCTCTAAAATCTTAAAGGAATTCTTTCAAAATTTAACAAGAAATAGTAATTTTACCTTAATTTTGATCTGGATCTTTATTCTTAGAATCGAGTGACCTTCAAGCTCTGAATATGCAAAATGTTCCCTCCAACGACCTCTTGCCTTAATGGGATCTTTTCTATTTCAGCTTCTTACCTTCACTGTATCGTTTCCAAGGACAAATCCCTAAACTTAGATTAAAGAAAAACTATCTTGATTGTTAAAATAAGAAAGAAGTTCCTTCTTAGATCTATCAAGAATTTATGGGAATGGAAATTATAAACTCGTCTTTTTCTATGAAAGAAATGGAATATTGTTGATATTCTAAAATTGGTACAAGGATTATATCAAATGATAGAAATGTTTTGGTTTTCTCACAGTCTGAGAGCTCAAGTGTTTTTCCAACTTATTTTGCCTCTATTTTAGCCCAAAGGCTTCTATTTTTACAATTGCATGAGACTCGATTATTGGTCTCTTACATTATTCCTTATCTCATACTCCACTAATGGAGTTCTATTATTACAACAGTATATTCACTACATAATTGTAGTTTTATTATTGCTTCCAGCTGTCCACCTTTCTTTCACATCTTCTTTTCCTCTATTGTCTTTATATGGAGTTAGCAATATTCTTCAATAATGCTTGACATATTTTTGATAGTGGCGAGACATCTTTTCTATCTTTTTATATCTTTGTCTTCTTTTCATTTGGGCAGCATGTGGGGCATTCCTTTGATTGACATGATTTCTGTATAGTTGATGGACTTCCATGAATCTGATGGATATCAAATTTTTGGATATACTCTTTTAAAATTTCAAATTTTTCTTTTCCATTGTTTATCAAAAGTATCCTTCCTTCATATTGGCATAGACATGTAAATTCTTCTCATATAAGTTCTTTGCAAAGTTGTAAATGACCTTCATCCCTAGAACTCTCCAGGATTTTATCCATGATTTATTGATATTTGGCAATGGCTTTTTATTTTTGTCAACTTCTATTTGAAAATTTCTTCCAACATGTCCAACCGTGATTATATGTTCAATAGGGTCAAATACAATTTCATCAAATTCAGGACTGGTTGAATAAAATTTGATATATACCAATCTTCCATGAGCAAATCTTGCTATTTCGGATTTGAAATGTCATCAAATTTTTCAATTTCTTTTAGATCTCTTCCAGGATATATGAGATCTAAGAATCCAAAGTCTGCTGCTGATTTGACTATAAAGGGGTCTGCATCATTGGTAATAATCAATCTTGGGTAAACGTGATCTCCAGAAGAGATGAAATATGAATCATTTCTTTCCAGTTCATAAACTATTTTGGCAAATGATCTATATTCTTCTTCCTTTTTTGATAAAGGAGTGTCATCTTCTTCATCAGCTCTTATCCTGATATTCATCATTATTTTTTATAGTCACCTTTCGAGGACTTGGTGTATCTCTTTTGATTTTATTAGATCCACTGCTGCTTCCTTGTTGTGTACCTGTTTGTGTTTTTGGTATTTCCTATTGGCATTTAATGACTCGAATTGTGAAGCAATATCATCAATTCTGTCACTCAATTCATTGGTATATTTGGAATGAGAAATGAAGATTTCTTTCAACAATTTTTCATTTTGCTAAAGTAATTCCACCATTTGCTCAATTCCTTTTTTGATATCTTCAGATTTTTCTTTGAGGAATTCTATTCGTCGTTTCTATCAATATATTTTTGATATCATCCATTTCCAAATTCAATATTTTTGCTTAAGAAATCAACAAGATAATTGTTAATATCTTTAATATGGATAATATCAAAATTATAAAATGACAAATATGTTTGTCATCTATGCAATCTTCTATATTGAGGTTCAATTGAAAGTTTATTCTTAATTAATCCTGTAACATTAGAATTGTCAGTTTCAATAATAAATTTTTTAGATAAAAAGAATAATGAAAACTTTTTTATTCCTCTAATAATTGCTAATAATTCTTTTTCATGAGTAGTATAATTTATTTCTACTTGATTAAAAGTTCCACTTGAATACCTGTAAATTTTATTTAAATCTGTTTTTAATGTGACTGCCCAATACTTATCAAAAGTATCAATATTAGCAACCAAATTATCCTTTTCATATGGTAATCTTAATTTTGGTAAATGTTTACATTCTTCTTTTAATGATTTAACTATTTCTGTATGTTCTTCACTCCATCCTCTAGTATTTATTTTTTTAAGTAAAACTTGTATTTTATGTCTCTCTTTTTTTTAAAGACTTTCAATAAATATTTTTGCATAGTTTAAACATCCTAAGAACTTTTATATTTGTTCTTTTGATTCTAATTTATTTAGAAAACTATCTATCTTTTTGGATATATGTGTTTGCAATTTTATTCATTTTTTATCTATTGATAATCTAAGAAAATCAATTATAGCTTTCTTTTTTTGATAGGACAATTCCTTTCTTTTTGTATTCATTTATGAATTGTATCAAATGGTTTCTATGTTCTTCTTTAGTATTAGAACATATTAATATATTATCAACATATACAATTAGAAATTTATTAAATTTTTTAAATATATTATCCATTTTTTTTATATATTTGTGGTGCATTTTTTAGTCCAAAAGACATTACTAACCATTCATATTTACCTTGAGGTGTACTAAATACAGTATATTATATACTATCTTCTTCCATCTTAACTTGCCAAAAACCTGATTTACAATCAAATTTAGAATAATATTGTTTTCTTTTTGCAAGGTTTATTAGGACTTCTTTATTTGGTAAAAAGTATCCATCAAATTTAGTATATTTATTTAATTCTTTATAATTAATTACCATTCTGACTTTTCTTCTAACTTGATCAGAATGTTTCATAATCATAAAAGCTGGACTACTATGGGGTCCATTACTAGATCTAATAAGTTTTTGTTCTAGAAGTTCTTTTATTTGAGTTTTGAATTCTTATGTATCTTATATGGTATACGTCATTGGTCTTACTCTAATTATAACATTCTCTATTAGTTCTATTTTAGTTTTATGATGGTATGATTTCCAAAATAATAATGAATTTTCTCCACATATCTTTTCTAATTGTTTTATGATTTTTTCTATACTTATTTCTATTTTTGCTTTCAAGACTTTTTTATATAAAGTTTTTTTATTTATAATTGGTTTTTTCTCCCATTTATCACCACGTTAGACTGACTGAACTCTATAAGGTCTAAATTCCCTCAGAATTTTTAATAAGTGTACACATGGTGTTTGTAACATTATCATATAATTATTTTGTTTATAATATTGAAATTGTTGTATAAAGTCATTTCATAATAATATATCACATTCTAATTTATTATAACTATATATTTTGTTTATTATGACTTGTTTACTTCCAAGTATTATACTGATTTTATCAGTACTATTAATTATTTGTGTATTTTCTCCAGTTACTCTTGTTATCTTTATTTTATTATTTTCATTCCATGACTTTATTAGGAAGTTTTTAAATATTGTTATATCACTTCCTATATCTATTAAGGCACATGTTGTTATATTTGTTTCTACTATGGTAACTTGTATATATACAGCTAATGGAAAACTTATTTGGTTATTCATTTATCTTTTTTCGCATAATATGATTTGACCATTATGTGTTATATATAATCCTTCTCTTTTTATACTATAATCTTCTAATCCATTTAGAAAACTCATTCCTAATAATATATGAGGATTTGTATTCATACTATTATCTATATAACATGGTACTACAATATTAATTCCTCCTATTTTTATTGGTACATTGGCTTTTAATTCTGTAGTATGTATTTGTCCATAAAAATATATATATATATATATATGGTTCAATCTTATGAATCGTTAATCCTTTATTTTTAATTGAAGCTATATGACATTCACTTGCTCCTGTATCTATTAGTATATTTGATCCTTCAATATATTCTCTTGTATTATAATATTCTCCTTCTATCTTCATATTTACAGTATTTCTATGAAACTTAATTTCTTTTATATTACTGGTTCCTTTTAACCATCTTCTAGGTAATCCAAAGTTTGTTGATCTTTTAATTAATCTTCCATCTCTAAACACTGTTTTATCATAATAATCAGTTTCTTTATCTTTTGTCATTTCAGGTTTATCCTTGATTATACTAAATTCATATTCTTTAGGTAAATTTATTTGTTTGTTTGGTTATATTATTTTACTAATATCATTACATTCCTTATTAACTTCTATGTATGGTTTTTTAGAGTATATATTTTCATAATTGGAGTTGGTAAATATATACAAAACTCTATATTCTATAGTCATAATTTTGTCTCATGGTTCCATTATATCATCCCTATGTAGCTTAAAATGTAGTCCTAAACTTTCATTAAAGTTTTTGTCTTTTATTAAAACACAATATTTTGGATAACAAATAAATATTATTTTTTAGTATGCTAAGTTTCCTTCTATGGTTCCTAAATGACTATATTTTAAATTTATTATTCTTCTATCATGTAAACTTACAGTTAAAGGCGAATATATTCATTCCCTAAATAAGAATTTAAACATTATTTGTATTCCTGCTAAATAAACATATTGAATTTTTTCTCCTTATTTTTTATTAATCTTTGTTAACAATTCATCTACTGTATTTTTTGTTAAAAAAATTAATTTATGTATTCCTTGAGTTGTTCTAACATTTATAGCTTTTTCAATTTTATGATATTCATTTATTGCTATTCCTTCTCTTTTCCATATCCTATCTAAGGCTTTCCATTTTCCTATTTTTAAATCTAAAAATAACTTTCGCATTTTCTTGAATTTGTTATTATCAAATGTTACTTTTAATCCATAATCTTATATTCATTCATATTCTTGTTTATCTATATTATCTCTTTCTATTTCTTCAATTTCTTTATTCAGATTTTGATCCGTTATTTTCTTCTGAATCTGATTCACTTATATATACTTTTCGATTATAATATTATTCAATATCTGATATTTCACTCAATTCACTTTCTATTTCTAAATATTTTTTTTGTAATATTTTAACTATTTTCTTGTTATAATCAGGGCTTATATCTTTTTTATAAGGTTTTTTTTTTATTGTCTATTTGGATTATATTTCCTTTTATAATATATTCTTCTAGGTTTTATGTATTTTCTCTTAAAATTTCTAAAATTTTTAAATTTTTTATTTTTGAATTTTCTCTTAATATTTTTCCTTTCAGGATTATATTCCAATTGTGTAGGTTTTTCCATATTTTCACAACATATCTTAGTTAATTTTCCTGATTTTTTTATCAATTGTCTTTGTTGACATATATATGCAAGTTTTTTAAATAAAATTTTTATTCTTGATCTTAAAGATCTGGGTGTTTCAGGATTTTCTTTAATAAATTTCATGAATTCTATTCTGAAACATATTCTCCATGAACCTGGTAACTTATTATAGTACATATTTTTATATACATCTTGGTTTTCATTACTATAAAATTGGATATAGTAATATTCTTTAAACTCACACATATATTCTTTAATTTTACACATATCATATATTATTAGGTTTATTAATTTTATTCTAGCATTTTCTTTTTCGTTTCTTGCTTTTCCATAAAAATTTTTTATCCAATCTTCTTCTAAAAATTCATTTGAAATATAGTTTACTAATTTTTCTATACCTTCTCTATCTGATTTTATTATTTCTGTTTCTACATTCCTTTTTATTAATGTTTTTGTATCATTATTTATTCATTCTCATCAGTTCCTAACATTTCCTTCAAAAGATGCTTCTAAGAAGTCTATTATTCTTTCAGTACGTTCCCATGTATCATCTTTATTATATAAAAAGAATAATATCATTGAATCTGCCCAAGGTACTAAGGCTTTCTTAATATCTATTTTACAATCTAAATTTAATTTTGCTCCTCCATAATTAACAGGTTTATCATAATTATTATTTGATTCAAACTTATTACTATATGTGTTTCCTCTTAGTGGTTGTTTATTGCTTATCTTGTCATAATATTGTCTATATGGTTTATTATATATAGGTGCATAATTTTCTTCTAGGTCTAGTATTTCTTGTTTGTTAGAAGGTTCTGCTCTTTTTGGTCCTCCTCCAGCATTCATTAGTACTTGATATTCATCTAAATTTTATAAACTTAATTGATCAAAATTTTCTATAAGTAAATCTAATTCTTCATTCATCTTATTTTCTTTAATCTCTAATTGTCATAGTACTTTTTCTTTAAATTTTTCTATTTTTTTTTCTTCTTCTATTATTTTTGGTAAAATCTGTTTCCTAAATTCACCATTCATACTACCTGTTTCTATTATTATATTTTCTTGTTCAACATGTTTTTTTTCATATTCTAGACATTTCTTTTTCTATAAGTTTTTTATCTATTATCTTATCTTTTCCTTTATTATTTTCTTTTAATTTTCTTATTTCAAGTTTTAGAATATTAATATTATTTCTTACTTCTTTTATCTCATTATTTATGTTTTGAATATCATCTATTAATATTTTTACTAGTGTTTTTAATTCTTCTATATACTCACATATTGACATGTTTAATGATTTATCATCTTTTCTTTGATTGACTTAAGTAATATGTTTTATATTCAGTATCTTTACGATCTTTTATTACCTTATCACATTTTTGTTTCATAGATTTATTATTTGTTAATTCTTTTAATTTTTCACAATAGTTTACTCTTTCTTTATACCTTTCTTGTTTTAATTTTAATACTTGTTTTTGTTGTGATTATATTATTTTTCCAGGTTTTAAAAGTTCATCCTGTATTTGTAAATTTATTTTTCTTTCTCTCGCTAATTTTTTATCTAAGATTTCTTTTATCTCCATTAATTCCATTAGTTTAGTTATCTGAAAAACTCTTGTTTTTTATAAATCGTTCAGAGTGATTCATATGTTTCTGTATACTTCTTCAATTTGTATTTAATGGTATTTGATTTTCATATTTTTCTTTATAATATAAATTGATATCTTCATTTTCAAAAGTTTCCATTATTTTCTCATATGTATATCTTTCTTTTATTGATTCTATTATAAATTTATGTAATATTTGTGCTTTAATTTCTTAGGTAATCTTCTAATTACTTTTAATATTATTATTTTAACTTATTGGGTATAGGTTCTAAAAATATATAACTTCCTCTTTTTGTTTCTAATTTATAATAATTATCTATTTTTATAATTCTGATTTTACTATTATTCATAATTTTTGCAATGTAACATAATTTCTTCTTTTTCAAGTTCTATAATAATTTCTTCACATATATATATTCATCTCTTAATGATCCTAATATAAGGTTGTCTATAATTTGTTCTTTTACTTCTCGAGGTAATTCTTTAATTACCATTAATGTTATTGTTTTTAGTTTCTTAGGAATATGTTCTAAAAATATATAACTTCATTTTTCTTCTTCTATTTTGTAATACCAATCTGTTTTTGTAATTGTAATGTCCATGATATCTATGGCTCTGATACCAAAATAAGGGGGGCTACTTAGAGCGAACAAAAATCAAATAATTCTTAAAAATCTTAAAATCTAATTAATCTTTAAATAGTCGTATATTCTATGTATCTTTTTAATTTGTCAATATCTAATCTATTATTGATTATAGAGATATAAAATCTTAAAGTTAGATCAAACTTTAATTTCTTATATTCTTATGGTAATCTATTTGTGATAAGTCTCCTCATGTATAAGTTTTTAATTAAATCTTCAAAATCTAATAATATTTGAGAATTTATAATATCAAGATCTGTTATTATATCTATACTTGGTTCAAAAGGTATATTATATTTTGAGATATTTTTTATTTTTTTTTCCTAATTTATCTATAATATCCTGTACATCTTTTATGATTATAGATCTTACAATTCCTCTAGCAAAATTTTCTATTAAGTTTTCTTTGAAACATTTTAATATTTCTTGAGACGCAAACCATTGTTCTTGGTATCCTATCTTATCAAATTCATTTTCGAATTCAATTTCTTTTTTATTTTTTGCAATTGTTTTAATTTTATATGGATCTCTTTTAGTTATAGGTCTTTTCATTTTATAATTATTATCAGTCATAGTTAAGTTATTATCAGTCACACGTTCATTTTAGGACTTGATTGTTATTTCCTTTATACTATGATGACTTTAGTTGTAAATTCTATATTTGAGGGCATTTTCGGTAGTTTACTACCTTTGAATGGTCAAAGGTCATTTTTGAAAGGCCATCCTTCAATTTTGGCTATTTTCAATAATTTCCCGTGGGAAATGAACGTGTTCTTTATTTGTTTTTTAATTTTTTAATTATTTTATGTTAATATTGTAAAGTTACTATTTTGCCATTTTAATATTTGGATAATTTTATTTTTTTGGTCAACTAATAGTCAAATGCAGGAAATTTATCTATTTGTTCTTGTGATGTAACAAAAATGAAATGTTTGAGATTATGAGTAGCACAAAATGAATGTTAGGTTAAAGTCTGTAAAAAAAAAAAAAAGAAAGGTTCGGAACCGCATCAACAATTATTCCACGTGATAATGTTTAAAGGTTATGGCCATTTCGCACAATTAAAATGTAATTTAATTATTATAAACTACTTGTGAATATATTTAACAAAAAGTAAACATGATAAAATGTGTTGGTAAATGGTAAGTGCTTCCAATTGGAACATACTAAGTCATTATTAGGGCTCTATTAAAATAAGATTTCAGAAAAATGTATTTTGAAATAGAGATTTTTTTGAAAAAGTGTGATTAAAAAAGAGTAAAGCTATATATTATAATTGGTGTTAAAACACTAGCCTATTGACCCTAATCGACATTAAATGAGAAGTACAATTAAAAAATACACTTAATTCCACCTTTCATTGAGTGTATTATAAAGTATCGATGTTATAGCAGTAATGATGCTAGATAACATTATTCGTTAAAAACGTTTTAAATTTACGTGTAAAATTATTTTACGGGAGGATGTGTGAGTTTACAAAAATGTACTAGTTGGAATTTTTATTTAAATTTCAAATATTACATACGGCATTGAATCTAAAATTAAAATGAAAATTATTAATCATATTTGATAAATATCTCTTTTCTTTTATGAAGATCTTTTTTTGTGGGGCCAAATTATTTTATTTACAATGAATAAATAGAAAATGGTGGTTGAAATGAACAACTTTATGGTCCCAAGTAACGGGTAAAATTAAGTTTTGATCCATACCGCAACATAGAGACTACGGGTATTTTCAAGTGGAAAGCTGGAAGGGAGATTAGTGGCGTGTTGGATTAAATAGGCCATTACACTATTTAATTAGTATATTTCAACACAAGGCTTCAAATAATGGTGGGGAATTGGAAATATTCCCGTCAACAAAAAACTATGCGGGAGGATCCAAAACTTTCAGTATTCCGGGATGATTAATGAACATAGGTTCAGGGGAGAAACATAAAGGGGAAAGTGAGGGGTAATTTTGCAAATCAACAATGTGGACGTATTGAGTAAAGGGTACAATGTCATGAATAAATTCTTTATAAAATTTTTATGGATTGAATTTTGAGTTGTGATACAATGTTTTACAGTCCAAGTTGGGTGAACTGTTTGTATGGTTTTCATATCAACTTATTGTGGGTTACACTTAGAAAAGTAGTTCTTATGCTATAATTATTTTTATATGACTTTAAGCTATTTATTATTGGGGTGAATAGTCCAGTACTAGATTTATTAGGGTTTAAATAGCTGCAAAGTGGTAGAACCTGTTCCATACCATGTTTATTTAAGGCACAATGCCATTAGATTAATTCGTTCTGTCCCTAAATATAACATCAATTATCCAATTACTAGTATGTAGAAGATTAATTGGCTATGATCTTAATTGGTTTTTAAAATGTTTCCATATTTTTATTTAATTGATATTCTAAAGAGCAAATGCCAAGAATAATACAACAGATTTATAAAACTATTTTCGAATGAAAAATGTGTGATTCCAAGCACTCTTGACCTTACACAAAAAACAGGGTGAATTAAATGGAACACATTGATTAACTTCAAATCACTACAATATCTTTGTGATGTTTAATGTAAGAATGCCCATAACCAAGCTTTTATGGTCAGTATTGACTGGTTTTTATTGGGCATAATCACAATCCATTTAGTAAAAATCACCCTTTTATCATGGATATTGTCAATAGGTTACATTTTGAATATTCATTAGGGGATAGGACATATTTTCAGTAGCCCCACGAATAAACACTACAAAATGACATGTTTTTGGGGGTTAAAATATAGCGGTTCCCCCTCCTATAATTAACACAACATTTCGTCGGGTAAATTGGCGACTTGTTCTTTATTTGAATGTCCAATATGCAATGGGGAAATGGTACAAATTTCATTTCGGATGATTTAACCCAATTTATTCAGAATTAATAAAAACTTATGGGGTGTTGGAGTTACTAATTTCTTCGGGCTTTATATTAGTCTTTCTAATTTCTTGCATAAAAAATGGTGTCACTTTGGGGCAATAGGGTAACCTGAAAGATACTTTGTAAAATGTATGAAAAAACAAATCTAGAAATAAAATCTTAAGGGGGATCTAAGCCTTAAACGAGGGGCAGGAGGTAGTCTACTGTAAGTATCTTTTCATTTCTAAATTAACTTTTGGATAGATATTTTTTTTTTTGCAATTTTGCTTTTCATTGAATTTTCCAAGAGCTATTTATAAAAGAACTAATACAATTTGGACGAAATGTAACGATTGTTAGGAGATTTTATTTCCAGCATGGTTTTTTTACCTTTTTTTTGCCAATTTTTTGTTTAGAAGTGGAAATTG